>OVBL01000461.1:0-15008 GCA_900406555.1 Pseudoturritis turrita | reverse complement strand
CCCTTGAAACTCTTGAATCAAAACTCTTATGAATATATCTATTAAAACATGCCTGGCTTTTATTGTAGTGTATTGTGGTGAATTTTTTCTAACAAGAGGCTAAAAACGAGTTATATAGGTCTAGGGTTAACTAGGGTTAAGTTTAGGGCAAAAGAGGAAATTTGGTGCGAAACTGCCTGATACTAGATAAGGGTACTGGACAAGGGATTCGACCGGTACTAGGCTTCATGGAGTGTCTTCACGTGTGCTGATACCAGCCTGTAATACCGGGTCACGTTCTTGACCGGTACTAGGCTTCATGGAGGCAGATTGACATGTCTTTAGTAAATCGGATGCATCTTTCTAACCACAGCTCCAAATGATATAATTCCAACTTCGTTAGAAATCTGAGTCAAGGATATTTCTCATCACTAATTTTAATCCAATTACAGGTTGATTTGAGCCTCCGTATGTAGCTAAACTTCAGGTACTTCTGTTCTGTCCAACTTGGTAAAAGGCAATAACTTGTGAATATTTGGCTTGGGTGATCTCTTTGACTTGTGTGAGCTTCTGTATCTTAGTTTACATCTCTTTTAGTCTTTTTTATTCCTTTTTAATGAATTTCCCTGTAATGACTCTAAAAGTACAAATACGAGGAAAACTAGCTCTAAAGGCATAAAACCTTATTAAAATGTATAGAAAATAAATTAAAAACCATATTAATATAGGTCAAATATAGAGTATATCATGCGTGTTTTCACCTTGTAATAACCTGTGATAATTGAGTCTATTAGGGTGTTAAAGCATACTGATCGGAGCCACAACAGTGGAAAATATACCTTAGTGACTTGAGTTCTAGAACAGTCCTTATAAAAACCCTAAAATCAATATCTTTATGTGTTTCATGAGTTTCTGTGATTTGCCTAATGCCTAACGTTTGTCTCTTATTGATTTCTTAGATTTATTTACTTGCTTGCTTTTCTATTCACGTTTTCATTCATACAAAAACCCAAAACATATTTTGTCTTACCTTAGTTTGCATCATATAAATTCGTAGCGTCTCATCTCTTCAGTCTCCAGTGGATCGAACCCTAAGTACTATTGCGTTTGCCTGTGCACTTGCAGCTTTTTAGGGTTATAAATTTAAAGCTTGTAATAACCCACACATCAAGTTTTTGGCGCCGTTGTCGGAGACTAATTTGTTACCTACGAATTTTTGATAAAAGTTTAATCTAAGATTTGCTTTTCTTTATTTTATTTCTAATTTTTTTATTTTCTTTTTGTTTTTGTGTGTTTTAGGGATTCATCAATGGAACATTACAACCCTTACTCTAGGAGAATGGCGAGCTCTTACTATCATGAGACCATTGGGGATTATATCCCTATGCCCCATGAATACCAACAAGCGCCAATCTTCACCAATATTCGGTACAATGCTCATATGTACCAACACCAACCTTGGGAGTCTTATGAACGTGAAGGTCATCATCAATACCATCACTACAAGTATCCACAACCACCACAACCAACTCAATATCACGCCCCTTCAACTGTCCAAGAGGATAGACTAGAAGCTTTGATGCAATAATTCATGGAAGAGACCAAACACATCGTCCGTGAGGTTGATGCAAAGATGGAGACTTTTAGCTCAACTTTTGGGGAGACACGTTTGGTTCAGCTTGAGGAGATACATCAAATTCATACACGAGATCTCCAAGAAGACAAGACGGATATCATCAATGTCAAGTACAAGTTGGATGACATGTGCGATCACTTGGAAAGGGACATTAAGAACACGAATGATGGAGTTGCTGACATTACTACTCACCTAAACTCAGTAGCAATCAACGTGTATCAAGCTGCAAAAGCCGTGAGTGAAGCTGGGATTATTCAAGGAGAAATTCACTCGAGAGTGAAAGAATTGGAGACCGACAATAGGTTGACCGTGCAAACTCTTAATGCCATTTGCTATGACATTCATAGCCATTATGAGGAGCTTGTTGGTAGAACTACAGCTCTAGATGATGAAACAAGCGTCTTTAAGCGTGTGTAGACAATCAATGATCGCTTGTTTAGCATGGAAGAAACGGTGAACTTTTGCTTTCGATTGGAATCGATAGAAGAGGAACCAACTGAAACGGTTCATTTTTGCACTTTAACTACACTTGGAGGAGAAGAATCTACTTCTAATCAAGATGAAAGTGAAGACCCAAGACCTCTTGACGAAGCTGGAATGAACCAAGCAAGATTTACAGCTAGAATTTCGGTAAAGCGACCTCGAGAAGGAACTCGTTTTGCAGAGAGAATTGACAAGAGTACATCACGTTCTATCAATGAAGAGAGGATGGAAAACTTCAATCACTTGTGAGAAAGCTTCCATCCGACATCTCTTTTATGAAGCTCGGAGAAAGTACCCTTTGTTGAGAAAGTGTTTTTTGCTCGGCGAAGAAGAAGAGAACGAGATTGAGGAACTATTTGAGAGAGCTAGGAATCCACAAGCAACCCCTATGTCCTTGTGCAAGACCTTTGATCTAGGATGTTTCACCATACCTTGCTCCATTCATGTTTCTACTTCGACGATGCACTTTGTGATTCGGGAGCGAGCGTTAACATTATTTTGGAAGTGAGATGAATGAAGATCACAACTCTTCAACCATCAAGGATAAGAGTAGGACTTGCTGATGGTTCTTCAACCATTCCAGTAGGAGAAATCATCAATCTAACTGTGAGAATTGAGATTGCCTTGTTCCTGTGGATTTTCAAGTGGCAAAGATGCAAAATTCTTATACACCTCTCATTCTTGGGAGATGGTTCTTGGCTACAGCTGCAGCTATCATGGATTATCCTAAGGAAGGGATATAACTTGCCAACATTGACAAGGATGTCTTCTACTATGCAGCACCTCCAGGCTTTCCAGCAAAACACATTCGATACATTCCTTCGCAGAAAAGATAAGTGTTGGTAAAGAATCCTAGCCCACCACCTTTCGATGAAGATGAAGAGTACAACCATAGGAGACCTTGATCACAAGCTAAGGGCAACCTCAAGCCTTTAGACGACCTTCCCAAGCCTAAAAACCCCAAGGACTCGTGCTATAAGACTTTAAACAAGCGCTTTGTTGGAGGCAAACATTGTTACTCATTCTTTTATCTAATAATCAATTTTTCAGACTTTTACAAAAATTTATAAAAATACAAAAAATGTGTTTTTGGAGAAGAAAGACGAAGTACGGAATATTGGTCACGATATTGGACAAAATTTTTGTCCAATACTAGCCAAAAACGTGACCAAGACCAAAAAGCCCAAGTGTCGGACATGGTACCGGTCGAATATCGTGACCGGTACTCGATCGCATGTACGTCCCGGGCAATTTCATCCGACCCGCGTTCTGGTAGTCCCAGTACCGGTCGGGACCGCAGACCGGTACTACGACCGGTACTGGCCCCGATCTTTACCTCGTCCTGCGTCCTGGCACAGGTACGTTCCTCCGTCCCGCACTTGATCCCTCGTCCCAATACCGGACGAGCACACCGACCAGTATCACGGTCCAGCACCAGGCATCGTTCCACACCCGACACATCGTTCCACACCCGCATCCCACACGCCCTAGTACCGGTCGTGATCTAGGACCGGTACTTCACCAGTACCGTCCCACGTCCCATATCCTCCCGACCCAGACCCGCATCTCTACCACCCACGTCCCAGCCCTTCCTGTGTCCCATTCCACCCGACCCTCGGACCAGCCCAGACTTGAACCACGGTTCGAACCATCGAACCGCCCACCTAGCCGTCCGACCAATGAGGTAAAAGTTTCCCTTTTTCACTCTTTTAATTATTTAAAAACCATTTTTACATAATTATTTACTTTATGAACCAACTTTATTTTTAATTTTGCACTTTCATGAATTAAACTTTTAAATCTCTATGCTTAATTAAAATTCATTATTGAGGAGATTCTTTGATTCATGAACTTTTCTATTTGAAATTTCAATATTTTGGTTTTATTAACTTGGTTTTTGACTAATTTACACATCTTGATAATTATCCATTCATTGATTTCACTTAGTTTAGCAATTTTAAGCACTTTGGATTCATTATTGAATTTATTTTGTTTCTTATATGCTATTTTCCTAATCCTTGGACTTCGAACTCAATACACATGTATTGAGGACTTAGCTCCAAGTAGCATTTAACAAGTGACTTCAAGTATTTTTGTAAGGATATTTGGTATTTAAACATGGTTTGCAGTGAGAGATTTCGTTGTGGACGCATAATTGAATCGTCTTAAGCATGATCCGCACCATTCAAAGGAGATGTGAACCATAAAAAGGACAAACAAGAGAAATATCTTTGGTACTGCAGTTTAAGGGAAAAAATGTAACTCTACTAGACGTGAATTCCAGCTTTTTCAAGCCGATGTCAAGATTTTTTCGATTTTAGCTCACAAACGGACCACGACGAGCACTTTTATGGGCCAAACACCAAACCACTCGAGCAAAAGGCTTCAAACTTCACCAACTGACCTCAAAAGTCATGATTCCTGATAAATTTTCAGTATGGCCCGAGAAGTTGTCTACGGATTTCCAGATTGCTCGATATACGCCGTTCCGGTGCGCCGAATCCTCCCAACCATGGACCATATAGAAAACCGTTCGAGAAAACGAGTTGAAAATTTACCAGCAGCCATAAAATACCCTATTACTTGGTGAATTTTCAATATGGGTCGAGAAAATTATCACGGATTGGAAGATAGCCCAACGAGTCTCTTCCGGTGACCAAAATCACTATACCATGAGCCAATTTTTCAACCGTGTGGAACCAGCTGTTGGAGCCTAAAGATGACTGCTCCTAAGGACCTAAGAAACCATTTAGGAGTGTTACTTCACCCCTGGATCTTGCCTAATTCAGAGATGCCTCATACACACCAATCCGGGTCATATATCGAACTTCAAGACTTTGTGTCCACTACGGTAACTATGTTCTATTCTTCATCTTCTCAAATTTTTAATTTCACTTTTATTTCCAGCATTACTCCCTTAATTTGATTTACTTTTACACCGGGATGGTGTAAGGTAAGTCTGGGGGATTGTTGTTTACTAACACGTTTGTTCGTGTTTGATTTCTATGTTTTTAAGTATTTTAAGCTTTTATTTTCTTAAAATTATTTTTATTGAGTCAAAATAAGTTGGGAATTATGACACTTTTCTAGGAACTAACGCTTTGATTTCAAGACCAAGTGACCATTGTTGCAGGTTTGTTCAGGACAGACGATTCAGAACCCCATGACTGGAATTCCCCCAGAAAGTTTCTACTTGCATTAATTTAAATGGATATAACTTTGAATCAATATTGGACTACTAATATGGTTTTTGATTATTTCTTATTAAGAATGTTAGATCAGGAAAACAAATCACACATTCATGACATCTTACCCTCTTTTACCACTCTTTGTTGTCATGAATGGCCACCTCATCTTTAGTTGGTACCACACCTATACCCTTAACCTCTTTTTCAGACCTCATGCACTCTTTTCATTCATCCTACATTTGCACATATGTGTAAAAACGTTGGAGAGAAAAGGATCGACGCAATTTCCAATCACCGGAGATGCGACGATTTGGTAAAGATTGGTGGAATACAAAGAACGAATTTCAAGAGCTTGGCCATTCCTTGGATGCATATAAATGGTAATATTTTCGTGCCTAATATGACTCATATCTACAGCGACCGTTTTCCCCAAAAAAAAAAATATATATATATATATATACGAAAAAATATAAAGAAAAATAAAAGAGAAAGGAAAACATTTGTTAAAAAGAGTCTCTTTGCCAAAGAATATCCCAAGGAGTGCCATGGAAACAAATGGAGAGACGATGTGGAGAGATTTGCAGTGATTTCCGGACAAAGATCTATGTCTGGGGGAGAAAGGAGTCAGAAAGTGGTTGAGAAATGGTGGACATCAACAGGTCCATTCTCTCTTGCGATTTTGCATAATATCTCGAACCCGAAGTCTATGGTAACCCTAAATACTCTTAACCTAATCACTAAAATCAGCCTTTCCTATATTACCTAGCGCCGTATACCCTAAATGATATCTTTTATGAGAAATTTTGCTAATCCTAATAGAGTAGAAGAGTCAAATGATTTAAAGTTGAGATTTTTACAGGTTTGAGATTTAGAGTATGGACAAGGCTTGCGAAGGTCATGGTGGAAGAAGATGAGAATGTCTATGAGCTTATCTTGTCTACATGTGGATTACAGGTTGAGATTTCGAGGCAAAGATCCAAGGATATGTGAGTTCCAGTGATTTTCAAACCTCTTTTCTATTCTTAGTTCTTCAGTTTGCTTGAGGAAAACCAAGAAGCTAAGTATGGGGGAGTTGATATACTCTATATTTTACCACTTTTCATATGGATTTTACTATATTTTCTATGCATTTTATTGCTCTTTTCTACCAAAAGAGGTAGTTTTCTCGTATATGTAGATTTTAGAGTCTTAACAGGTTAAACATCAAAAGGATGCAAAAAGGATCAAAAGGAGTGTTAACTATGCTACAGATATTTAATCAAGTCAAAGGAACCAACCCAAGTCACCATATCTTCAAGAATGTGCAAATTTTCAAGTTGGACAGAACAGATGTACCAGACGTTTGCCGATGAATGGAGGATCAAATAATTGGAATTGGATGAAACCTGGTGTCACTATAGCCCTTTGAGTTAGCTTTCCAATGGAGTTTGGATCACATTATTTGTAGTTGTGGATAGAAAGATACACCCGATTTACTGAAGACTGGTCATTCTGCCTCCAAGATGAAGCATGCGCAAGATTGAAGCCTGTACCGACCCCAATACCGGTCCAAAATCCCGTCCAGTATTGTGACCAAAACTTGAGGAGTTTCGACCAATATTTCATTTTTACTCTAAATGAAACCCTAACGACTTAGGACCTCTTGTAACCCTATATACACTTGCTTTTAGCCTCTTTAGGAGAAAAGAGCAGCCACCTATTATCAGAATAAACACAAACACGTTTTCTTAATTTTTCTTCATTAAGTTTTGATTCAATGGTAGATCTCGACTCATTCTTCAACTTAGAGAAGATTTATATCCCTATACTCTTTTATATCAATCTATTTATAATGTTTTTGCACAACTCTTGCTGATGTGTGTTTACTTTAAACATGTTTCAGTAGTTTGCTTGTTAGGTTTTAGGCTTTCAAATCCATGTTAATACATCATTGAATATCGAATTTGTAGGGTTAATTCTAGTGGATTCTTCACCTTTATTTGATATAATTGTTGTTTGCTTGGTTGGCCATCTCGTAAACTGATCTTAAGTTGATATACTCTCCAAAAGCTTGTTATATTGCATGAACTAGTATTTGGTGAGCAATGCGTCATAGCAGTCGAAAGCAGAGTTATGGAGTATTGTGAGTTATGGATTATTGTGAACAATTGAATTATGAACACGAATTAATGCATTTTTTCACCTTGTAATAACATGTGATAGTTGATTCTATTAGGGTGTTAAAACATAGTGATCGGAGCCAAGACAGTGTAAAGATTATACCTTCGTGATTTGAGTTCTAGAACGGTCCTTATCAAACCCTAAAATAGATATCTTTATGTGTTTCATGAGTTTTTGCGAATTTGCCTAATGCATAACGTTTGTCTCTTATTGTTTTCTTTGATTTTATTTACTTGCTTTATTTACTTGTTTATTTCTTTTTCATATATCACTAAAACCCCAAAACATATTTTCTTCCTAGCTTGATTTAAGTCTTATAAATTCGTAGCGTAGCTATGTGGTCTTCAGTGGATCGACCCTAAGTACTACTGTGTTTGCTGGGCACTTGCAGAAATATTTTAAAGTTAAACCTGAGCACATCAAGTTTTTTGGCGCCAATACCGGGACCAATATTGTTGCTTACAAGTTTTTGATTAGAATCTAGTCTAAGAATTTTCATTCTTTTTATTAATTTCGTTTTTTTTATTTGATTTCTTTGGTTTTATCTTTGTGTGTTTCGGGTTTAGACTTGAGAAAAAGATAAAATTACTTCAAGGATGGCTCTTGGTTTTCAACATCTTGTGCAACACGAGGCTATTGGAAGCTTTAATTTAATACCATCTCACTTCATGAGTCGAAGTCCAATTTGCCCTCCACCACCACAACTTATAAGCTCTGAGATAAAGCCTTTAGCCATCGCTTTAGTTATCGAGATCATAACTGCAGTTATCAAGATCGTGAAAGATCTTTCGAGTCCCTTTAATCTCAACTGTCCGATCTGAGCAATTCAAATTCACCCGTCCGATTTAAATAATTACAATATCTTGGATCAATATACGCTGTCATCCCATCAGATCTTCTTGATATCGCAGCTCTGCTGAATCAGATCTTGTAGAATATCCCGCCCAGTTAATGCTTATCACCTCGCACTAACTGGGCCGGGGGCAACTGTTGGAGCTGTATTTATTAATAAATACGTCCCATAAAAGCCCACAAAAAAATAACCACATAACTTGGTCCTGAACATATATTTTAGGCCCAATTAGACGCAATCCAGGGTAGATGAGCAGGCGATCTCGCCATCTCGGTAGAGATCAAGTCAAGGAATATCTCTAGAGAATCGGAGTGGTGAGATCTGCGGAAAATCTCCTGAGCACGTGGGCGAGATACACGGAACTGACCGGCAAGCTGGACAACTCTATAAATATGAAGGATCATCAAGAGAAGAGAGAATCTTTAGATCTTTTTACCTATTAGAACATTCGGCTCTACGAGCTATACTGTAAACACATTACACTTAAAGATCTCTTTGTATATTCGATCTATATCAATTTAAATCCAGTTAGTTAAACTCATCTCTTTTGTTTATCAGATTTAAATAGATTTCTAGCCCTATAGTTTTCTTCTCTGATTTACATACAAATACTTAGTGCAGAATTCAGCTTCCACACTTATCTAAATTATTAATTCGGAATAATGTTGCGCACTCTACCATTGAAGTTGATGTTTATTACATATATTGCCATTACTAACTTGACCCCATTCCCATTCAATGCACAATGATTTAGTAGTTAAATTACCACCCTTGAAAAAAACATAATTAAGCAAGTTTATTGGGTTGCATCTTAAAATATATTTATATCAGTAGTTATACGTCGAATCATAAGTTCTTGTTGTACCAATTAAAGTAGAGTATAAGCAGAATAAAAACTAAACGGGGTTAATGTGTCTAGCAAAATAGGGCCCAACAAAGAATACGCAAATTAAGAGCAGATTAGAAACTACACATATTAGAGTTTGCTCTTTCTCTACTGTACAAGTGTCCAGCAAAATGGGGCTCATTAAAGAAGACGCATAATATAATGTACCCGAAAAGTATTTCTCTTCCATTGACATCATTACAAACTAGCGCCTTTTCGCAATTACAGCGTTGCCTTGTTTCTTGTGTTGCAACGTGCAATTATCGATACGTGACGCTTCGCAACCCGCGTCACGCAGAGTTGACCAGTTAGGGTTTTTATCCTGCCAAACCATTTTTGTAATCATGCCCCTAGGGAAAAATTATACGTCTCGGCTTGAGAAGAGTGCTTGATGTGGTGTTGTGTGATGGGATTTGATATTTCTTTGACTCTGACCACTTTTTGGAACCTTTATTTACATTCGATTATTTACCGTCCTTTTAGACAAGAGAAGTAGAGGTTTGAGATACAAGGATACAGTTTCTTTAAAACATTAAAAAAAATGGATCAGTTAGGTATGGTTGTAGACTTGAAACTCATGAAGCGTGGTGTAATAATCTTAGTTCAAGTCATCAGAGAATTTGAAGAGCAATATCCACGCTTTATCCCTGAAAAACACTTGATTCTCGCAGATTTGCATTGCGTAAGAAATGCATGCTTTGATGTATTTATGTTGTCTCTATCCGAAATATATGATTTTGTTTCAGTTTTAGTTTCTTAGATAGAAACTTTGGTTCTATGGTTTAGAGTGTTCAGATCTTTGCAACCATTCAAAATCATTTGTTGTCAAAATGGGAAGACGTGGCCGAAGAGAAATGGTATGTGATTAGGGATTTTGAAGTGGAGACGTGGCCGAAGAGGAATGGTATGTGATTAGGATTTTGAAGTGGCGACTAGGCCGAGTCAGTGGAAACTAACATACCATGACTTCCATATCTTCTTCCATGAAGAAATGTTAATAAAAAGGTACCAGAAATCAGTGGTAACCATATAATGGCTTTCTCTTGATATGTGTCATATTTTACTACTTTTAATTATGTATTACTTAGGTTTTTGACAAAGAAACTACTTGGTTTTGGCATTTAATTGCTGTTTTTAGTTTTCATGGATTTTAGTCATTACAGGAAATTGGAGCATTTTGGACCAAAAAGGATGGAAAACAAGTATTTTAAAGACATGACAGATCCTGAGCGTTGAATGTTTTGCATCATATGGACACGTTCCCATCATTGGATCAAGCTCATATTTTACCACAAGATATATGAGAGTGTCAGTTTAAAGTTTCATATAAGATCGTGGAAATCCAACGGTGCGATCTCAAGGTATGCTCAATTTACTAAAGACCGGTTGTGCAGTCTCGAAGCAAGAGCAAGCCCAGGATGTGGAGGGTGATCGACCGATCAGCACTCCTGTGATTGATCGATCACTCATCGATTTTTTTTTTCCAGATTCAAGTTTTCAAGGGGATCGCCGATCACCAGAGGTGATTGACTGATCACCCAATCCGAGAAAAAGGAAATATTACTTTTCTTCGAGTTTATCTCCTAATTCTATTGGGAGTTTCCCTAACTGACTTCTACACATATAAAACCATCAGATAGGCCACGAAAATGAGTATGCTCTCATAGCCCCAAGGCTCTCATAGCCACCAAGGCTCTTAATCACCAAAAATATTTTTAGTTTCTTTGTTCTTTTGTTCGATAAGGGAGAAGATCTCTCCTCTTTGTATCTCCATAGAGAAGTTTTCTAAACCTTTTGCTACTGTTCTTAATGATTATGAGTTTATCTATGGCTTTTGATTTGATTGCTTTAATCATGGTTGAGTAGTTTGATTGTTGGATTTAAGGGTTTTCAAAAGGGATTTCATGGCTTGATAAATAGGAATTGATTAGGATTTACAGGGATTTGAAACTTATCTATGCTTGATACTTGATTGCTAGATTGACAACCTTGTGATCTGTTATATATTGATCTCTTCTTGTTGACAACTTGATCAAATCGATATGAACTAGTCTTAGATCTAATATGTATCAACTTCTACGGCATGTTTACCTTTTCACCTTTGTGACCGTTGAATGAATTAGGTTGTTAGACATGTTTAATCATCACTATGAGAATATGAAGATTAATTTATGACTGGCTTGAATACTTAACTAGATATACTTTCCTAGCACCTGAATAGCTTAATCCATGAACCCTAGAGAATTTCCTGACATCCAACGCTTGTTTTATTTGCATTCTGATTTTAGTGACACAAAACCCCCCAAAAACCAACACATTTTTGTCCTCGCTTAACTTGAATCCCATAAACTTATAGTGCCCTCTCAGTCTTTAGTGGATTTGACCCTTAAGTACCACAATTGATCGATGGGCAATTGCAGCAAGATCATTGTGTCAACCTGACACACGTTAAGTTTTTGGCGCCATTGCCGGGGACTGATCGCCTTGCCTATAGGTTTAAGACAAGAGTTTAGTCTAGGATTTATTTTATTTTTATTTTTCCTCTTTTTAACTTTCCCTTTTTCTTTGTATATTTTTGTGTGTTTCAGGTAGAAAAAAATAGGCAAATTTTTTGAGAAGAAAGACTAGTCGATCAACCATTCGAATGCTATGAAAACTTGGCGCAAAGCTAGTTTCAACCTTCACATGAATCTCGTAGTGGAACGCATTTTCCAGCACATGTGGAGTACAAAGAAAGAATTGCACAATTGCTGAGCCCGATTTTGGAGTACCAAGAATAGATTTCAGAAGAGGTTCAATCTGAAACTAGCGAGTTAGATGATGATTTTATTGAAAAGATTGATGGTTTCACTGCTGAACTTCAGAAGTTGATAAGATCTTCCCACGTATTATTGCACTCTTAAGTTTGTTGATGGATATGCCTTCAATCTAAGCTACAAACTCAAGATGAATGTGTTGTGGATCGAAAGATCACACAGAGGGTGCGGATTGGCCTCTGATTCACCACTCAACTTAGCCCAAGATATGACACACTCAGACGCCAAGATGAGGTTTTGTTGTTTGGATATGACTCACCAAGCAACATATTTGTTCAAGAAGAACCATTGAGAATCACTCTCAAGGAAATAAAAAATGATCAAAAGAAAAGTTGTTATTGATTTATGATGGTGTTGCCTTATATAAACGAAATTGTTGATGGAATAATGCTAAAAACAAAGGAACACAGAAACTAAGGCATTTACTAATGAAGACTGAATTAAATCTAAGTTTGAATGACCCCTCAGCTTCAGTCAACACGTTTTTGCCTTGTTTGGTGAACACTTGGACAAAATTTGGTGAAGAAATAGAAGAATGGGCTTAGGAAAATGATCCTAAGGCCCCTTGATTTACTTGGGCTTGTAACAACACCAAAGTGGTATGTTTCACTTCTTCCTCCATAAAGCCCAAGTGATCAGCTGCTGTACTAAGTAAAGAACTTAGTGCCTTCGAGAACCTCTTGGACCTTGCCTTGTCATAGCTCCAGCGGGTACTTGCAATGCCTCCTCAGGTTCAAGCTCAGCTTCCTCATGTTCTAGCTCATCCACGGCAACAAGCTCAGCTTCAAGTTCTTCACTCCTTGTGTCAGCCATGATCATTCATTCCCTCCTCTTGAAAAGGATTTGTCCTCAAATCTGGATCATCTGCCAAGAAAGGGATTAAGTCATGTTGGGGTCAAAACCCACCCAGCTGTGATCAATGGGAAAATGGCTAAGTATGAAAATACGAAGAATCGGAAAACGCCGAAATTGTGCCTAAGTCATTTCTAAACGAATCTACTTAAGCACAAGAGAGGCCATTCTGGCCAAAGCAAGCTCCATTTCTGGCCAAGGAAGCTTCGCTTCGGCAGAGAGACTTCGGCAAAGCAGGGAGAGATTTCGGCAAAGCCTTGTCTCCACTTCGCAAAGCAGGGAGAGATTTCGGCAAAGCCTTGTCTCCACTTCGGCAAAGCTTTGGCTCACTTAGGCAAGCTTTGGCTCACATCGGCAAAGCTTTGCTCCACTTTGGCAAAGCAGGGAGAGATTTCGGCAAAGCCTTGTCTCCACTTCGCAAAGCAGGGAGAGATTTCGGCAAGCCTAGCCACTTCGGCAATGGAGACTTCGGCAAGAGGAGCTCACTTCGGCACTGGAAACTTCGGCAAGCCCAGCCACTTCGGCAACGGAGACTTCGGCAAGAGAGGAGCTCACTTTGGCACCGGAGACTTTGGCAAGCCCAGCCACTTCGCAACGGAGACTTCGGCAAGAGGAGGAGCTCACTTCTGCACTGGAGACTTCGGCAAGCCCAGCCACTTCGGCAACAGAGACTTCGGCAAGAGGAGCTTCACTCGGCACTGGAGACTTTGGCAAGCCTAGCACTTCGGCAATGGAGACTTCGGCAAGAGGAGCTCACTTCGGCACTGGAGACTTCGGCAAGCCCAGCCACTTCGGCAACGGAGACTTCGGCAAGAGGAGCTCACTTTGGCACTGGAGACTTCGTCAAGCCCAGCCACTTCGGCAACGGAGACTTCGCCAAGAGGAGCCACTTTGGCAACGGAGACTTCGGCCATGACCCGCGTCTTCGGCCACAACCCGCGTCTTCGGCCAATACGGTCACTTCGGCCAACACGGCCACTTCGGCCAACACGGAGACTTCGGCCAATACGGCCACATTGGCCAATACGAAGACTTCGGCCAAATGGGTCACTTTGGCCACACGGTCACTTCGGCCAACACGACCCGCGGCTTCGGCAACGACGCACGGCTTCGGCCACGCTCCACTTCGGCCGTCCCACTTCGGCACGCTCCACTTCGGCCACGCTCCACTTCGTCCACGCTCCACTTCGGCCATGCTTCATTTAGGCACGACACGAGCTCGTTTCGGCCGAAGTCATTTTTATACGAAACTGCTTGGCCAAAGTCAAAATCATACGATACTGTTTGGCCGAAGTCAAAATCATACGAGACTGCTTGGCCGAAGTCAAAATCATACGAGACTGATTGGCCGAAGTCAAAATCATACAGACTGCTCGGCCGAAGTCAAAACATACGAAACTGTTCGGCCGAAGTCGAAGTCATACGAATGTCTGGCCGAAGAAGTCATACGAAACTGTCTGGCCGAAGTCATACGAAGCTGTCTGGCCGAAGTCATTTTTATACGAAGCTGGAAGACGACGCGGCCGAAGTCATTTCTATACAAGGACGACAAGCCCATCTTCGGCCGCGATGGATCAAAGGCCCACGAAGCCGAGCCGACTTGCTAAAATGGAAATCCCGAAGGATTAGGAAGTTTTCCTAATCCCTTTGGGATTGACCTAGCCAACTCGAACGACTATATATATCTATGTACATCCCTTGAAAAAGGGGATCCGCAATTTACTTAGCAAAAATCCCTAGACTTTTTGCTCTCAAAAACTCTTGTACGAAAGCTTTTCGACACAGCTTAATAAAAAAACCATCTTTGGATCTCTCCGTTCGTGGTTCATCCGCAGAAATTTCATCCCCTTAACAAACCTCCGACAAAT
Source organism: Pseudoturritis turrita (assembly GCA_900406555.1). Taxonomy (NCBI): domain Eukaryota; kingdom Viridiplantae; phylum Streptophyta; class Magnoliopsida; order Brassicales; family Brassicaceae; genus Pseudoturritis; species Pseudoturritis turrita. The sequence continues at coordinate 287 of OVBL01000461.1, read as the reverse complement.
TCTAATTGTGTTGATTTCGACTCCCACAATTTGGCGCTAGAATGAGGGGGAATTTGAAACTTTCTTACTCCAAGGAACCACCGCACGAACGATTCGAAGAAGATGACTAGCGACGGATGAACCGATGACCCGCATGACACGGGTGTAACACCCCCGATCATCGATTGACCGAAAATGTCACAGATGCGTACTTAGACATTCGATCCGAGGTTTCCAGAACGTATCCAGAGACCCTAGACCAAACGACCAAGCACACATTTCCTACCGAACAAAACTCAAGGCTTTTC
>OVBL01000460.1:0-476508 GCA_900406555.1 Pseudoturritis turrita | reverse complement strand
GTCGGTTTTTCCTTCATAGATTGGGATTTTCATCTTTCCGGGGTCCGGGATTCTTGTGCTAGTAATCCGTGCTGTGAACGGGGTGTTTTGCGCTTCCTCCAGTACACGATCTATTTCTAGCACCTTGCTCGTTGCTTTGTGCATCATGGATCGGACAGCTTTTATGTCGGCAGCTGCTCGATCCATATCTGCTCGCATCATAGCCATCTCTTCTTTCTGGGCTCGGACTCCTGCTCTGCGTTCTTCGTTGGTCCTTGCTTGCTCAGCCCAAAGTATGTTCTCCTCCTCCTCGGTCAGCTCTTGATCTCCTTCGGGGATGGCCTCGCGTCTTCCGGTTCGGGTCTGGCCAGTCACTAAGGGTCCTGGGTCGTCACGGCTCTCCGTGTTTTGCTCCATTCGGTTTTCCTCCTCCAGATCGATGATTGGTGCAGCCTCCTCTTCGATTGGTGTATCGCCTGCTCCTTGGGCTTCTGAAGCTAGGTTTGCGGAGCTTCGACGGAGTGATGGCAATCTTCCCCTAGTCCGCGGTGGGTTGAGGGGAGTTGTGAAGTCCAGGGCCGTCGGGCTGAGACGTCGAAGAGGGCGCCTCATTAGGTCAACTCCAGAACCTCTACCATGGGCTCGGCTCGCCGTTGTAAGGACTTCAAGCTTATCGGTCATCGTTGTATTTAGCTTGTCCTGCTCCTCTGCCTTTTTGAGCAGCGTCTCCAGCATCGTCTTGATCTGTGACAGGGCCTCTGGGTTCGTCTCCACGACTGCAGGCGTTGGTGTAGCTGTTGCTCCAGATCCATCGATTCCTGTGTCCTGCGGGTCGTCGGTTCGTCCGTCGTTAGTCATCTTCTTTGAATCTTTCGTGCGGTGGTTCCTTGGAGTAAGAAAGTTTCCCCCCCTCCTTCTAGCGCCAAATTGCGGGAGCGTAAATCCACACCAATTGAATTCGTTATGTCTTTTAGCGAGATCCGAAACTTCTGAGTAAAAACCACCAAAACACACAAACGAAGATCCAAAGATGATGTTTTTTATTAAGCTGTTTAGAAAGCTTTTTCGTATCTGAGCAAAAGTACAGAGTTCTGCTAGGTTAATTTCGGATCCCCTTTTCAGAGGGTTTACATTAGTATATATATATGTTTAAGTCGGTTAAGTTAATGTCTAAAGAGATAAGGAAGATTTCCTAATTCCTCGGGATTTCCTTCTAGCGAAACCTATCATCGTCATGGGCTTCGATTCATGGGCTGTCTTTGTCATCTCTTTTATGGGTTTGAATTTGTGGGCTCGTTGTCTCGGCCCAATCTCTAACCATGGTTCGCGGCTCGGGTGACACCATGGTTCACGGCTCAGGTGACGCCATGGTTCACGGCTCGGGTGACACCACGGTTCACAGTTCGGGTGACGTACTATGGGTTGTGACCCCCGATCCGTCTGTCGTGCCATGGATTAGGGTATACGTCCCAGCTTCTTCGCCGTGGGTCGTGACCCCCGATCCGTCTGTCGTACCATGGATCGGGGTATGCGACTTAGCTTGCCTTATCACGGTTCGGGGTACCCGATCCAACTACTTCAATCATGATTTGGGGTACCTGACCCAACTTGTCTTGTCACGGTTAGGGATCCCGATCCAACTCTCCCTTCACAATTAGGGATCTCGATCCACCTCCTTGTCACGGTTCGGGATCCCGATCCAACTTGTCTTGTCATGGTTAGGGATCCCGATCCAACTCTCCCTTCACAGTTAGGGATCCCGATCCAACTCTTCTTCACAGTTAGGGATCCCAGTCCACCTCCTTGTCACGGATCGGGATCCCGATCCACCTTGTCACGGTTAGGGGTTCCGATCCAACTCTTCAACCACGGTTCGGGGTACCTGATCCAACTCTTGCGTCGTGGTACAGGATCCCGATCCAACTTCACAGTTAGGGACCCCGATCCAACACCGTCACGGTTAGGGACCCCGATCCAACACCTTCACGGTTAGGGATCCTAACCCAACTCTTACTCCATCGTTAAGGATCCCGATCCAACTCCTCCGTGGTTAGGGATCCCGATCCAACTTCACAGTTAGGGACCCCGATCCAACACCTTCATGGTTAGGGACCCCGATCCAACACCTTCACGGTTAGGGATCCTAACCCAATTTCTTCACAGTTAGGGATCCTGATCCGACTCCATCAATCACGGTTAGGGGAACCGAGCCGTGGTTAGGGATCTAGTTGCCAATGTTCTTTCATACTTAGTCATTTTCAATCGTTGATTCTCAAGGGATGAAATCCTTGTTACGGCAGAAAAGTTCTTAACAAATCAAGAAAAAATCAATTCTTAAATGTTGTCAGACTAAATAATATCTTTGTGCTATCGTAACTTCCGCTACATCAGTGCCACAACTAAACAGTCTCCTCCAAGGGCTAATTGAGTTTCAATCAAATTTTTGACTTTTTATTATTTTTTTAGTTCCCACAACTAAATTTTTTAGTGGTCGGTATAAAACTACCCCCAATAATTTACCCCGACTTTCAGTCTTATTCTCGGAAAGTAAAAGATGGGGAGTGGATTTTCGACCATGTCGGCGGATTGTTGGTGTTTCTTCCTGCAAACAATTACTCGGAACATGGTTAGGCGTTCTTGTCATATCGAGGTTTCATAACTTGACACTCCCACTGAGGGGTTTTCCCGATTAAGTCGACGCTTGTCCGACAATTACTGGGGTGCACTCTCGGTGGATATGGTCTACCCGTCCAGATGGACGTGTAGCCGTTCGTTAGTCTAGAGTAACCTGGGATTCCAGGTCAGATCGCCTAGGCCGTGGCACTTACTACACAGGGCAGCGCTAATAGTTTTCTAAGGAGATGACATTTTACTGTCCGCAAGGGGCATCTCCTAAGAGGGATTGTACCTTTCTACTTTGCTTGTCGCTTAGCAGGTCGGGGCGTACTACCCTTCTTACTGAGACTGTAGGTTAGAATCTACTCCACCAATCCATGGGATCGAGGCAGAGTGATGATGCTAGACTCGATAGACACCTGTCTGAGGACCCTTGGGGTGCCTCGACAGGGAGAATGATTGTCTCCGAGTGCGGGCCCATAACTCAGAGGGAGGGGTGCGTTACTTTTTCGGAAGCATGTGCGTACCAGTTTGTGGCAAGAAGGATATTTTTCGAGGGCGTTATCCCGGCCCTGTGCTGCGTTGACAGTCTCCGTGTTGTGTGTTACACGGTGGTTTTTTGGAGGTTTTGTGGAAGCGTAACCAGTACATCCCCGAGGGGAGCATACGGGATTGCTTTTTACCCCTGTCGTTCATGCGAGGAGGAGCATCAGGATTGGCCGACGTGGGCTAAAAGTGGGTCCTCCTTAGTCTCTAAGAGACTATCCTATTTTCATGAAAGCGTATCTTTTTAGAGTATGCTGGTTTTGGTACCCCTGAGGGCAAGCCGGAAAAATACTGTTGGCGTGGGATCCATAGGAGATACGACCACTGCACAAACAAGGAGTGCATGAAAGGTAGATGTTAGATGTTAATCCTAAGACACCTATAGTGACATTGGATGCCCCGCAATGATGCAAGGCATATGATCCGAAAGAAAATAAAGTAGATAAAATCTCAAGGAGATGCGATGCACATGACCCCTAGGGCTAAAGGATTAGGTGCCCCGCAGGAAATGCAATGCATATGATCCCAAAGGGGATAAATAAATATAACCCCAAAGGGGATGCAATGCGTATGACACCTGTCAGGCTAATAGATTAGGAGTCTGTAGGGAATACAATGCATATGATCTCAAATGGGGTAAATAAATAAATGAAACCCTGAAAGGGATGCAATGTGCATGACCCCGTAGGACTAAAAGATTAGGAGCCCTGTAGAGAATGCAATGCATATGATCCCAAAGGGAATATATAAATAAATAAAACCCAGAAGGGGATGCAATGCGCATGACCCCGTGGGGCAAAAGAATTAGGATCCCACAGAGAAGCAATGCACATATGATCCCAATGGAGGTAAATAAATAAAACTCCGAAGGGGAATCAAATGATTTGATTAGGGTGCGCACCTTCACGAGTACTTGTTCGGCATCATTGGATGCCATACTGCAGTCTCAGGAGTACTTAGTTTGTTCCTTGCCCAGTTCATGTCGTTCGACAGGCCTCGCCATGTCACTTTCAGTTGTGTTTCATGAGAATGCCCCATCAGGGAGTTGAGGGTTTGAGTGGTCGTGGCTTTGATTGCGTGATGGGATAGTTTTTCTTTTTGTGCCCCTTCACGTCGTGCTTGTCAGATTTGCAGTTTGACCCCTCTAATCTTTGATGCTTTTGTCTTTGGCCCAGAAATTTCGAACGTCGGTTGAGTTTTACTTCTGGGTATATAAAAAGTTTTTTCTTCACGTTAGGGTTTGGTATTTTTATTTCTTTCTCTTATGACTCTCGCCCTTTCGTTGAAACTCCCCTCGAAGTTTGTCCAAACTTCTTCTCACCATGTCGAACAGCCGGTCCATAAGTCGCTCCCCTACCATGTGCTTTAATCCTTCCTCGCCAGGTCATAAGGACTCTCCTCTCAGGGAGAACTTCCCCTCGAGACTCGAGGTGGAAGACAAAAGGATAAATCCTGCAAAAACATGCTCTCCGACCACTTTGATGGCGGTCCTTTATGCCGCTTCCCGCCTTACTTGTTCCTGGAGATGCGGTATCATATGCTGTTGGAGCGATTTGACTTCTCCTCTGGATACATCAAGATTTTTGAAGACTACATCCTCTGGGGATTCCAGGATCGACTTCCTACTGTCCTTGAGGAATTCTGCCATTTATCAGGGATTTCTTCGAGCCAGCTCGCCCTCGTGGCATGGAGTATCCTTATCGCTTACCGGGTCCTCTCATACTTGTTGGGGATACCTATCTGTGATACCCTCGTTGTAACACTGATGTGTATTGTTTTGGATGCATTCTATGCTCTTTTATCTTCTTCTTCTGGCTTAGTTTTTATGCATATTTCCTTGTTTTAATCATTTTTTAGTCTAATTCTTGCATTAGTCCCATCTTAGAGTCTAGTTCTTGCATTGTTGCATTTTGCATGCATTTTCTCTTGTTTTAGGAACATTTGAAGTCAATGATCAATGGAGTTTTGTGGAGGTTCTATGAGGTTTCTAAGGAGTTCATGAAGCTCTTTTTAAGTCCTCACAATGGTGGTTCGACAATGCTCTAAGTGGGAGAGAAAATAGCAAAAAGGTGTGAAGAGGAACAAGGGAAAAGTGACTAAGAAAATGGTTAAGTAAGGAAGAGAATAAAGAAGTGGAGATGATTTGGACAGTGCCTATATCGACCCTCCATGCCGTGGGTAGAGGGTCGATGCCAGCCCAGTACCAAAGCCAAGAGAAAAAGAAGAGAAGCTACCCGAGAGCCATACTGTGGGTCAAGCGCCATATCGTGGGTAGGTCTTGTGACCCACGGTATGGAGGCTGCCAAGAAGAAGCTGAAACCTCCCATATCGACCCTGCTAAATTGTGGGTAGAGGATTGATGGGGACCCAGCTAGAAGCATTGACCAAGACAAAAATGAGTTGACCAAGCTCATTTCCCTTCTACTATATAAACTCTTTAGACCTAAGTTTTTCAAGAAGTTTGTTTATTCTCAAAAACCTTTTGCCTCTTTGGGTACTAAGAACATCCTTTGTTTTATGATTTTGAAGATTGAGACTTTATGATTTAATTTCAATATCTTTAATATATCTTCTTAATCTCTTTTTTTAATGCTTAGCTTAGTTTATATTGTTGTTATGTCTTTCAATATGAGTAAGTAGTTTTTTATTGGGTTTTGAGTTTAGAAAATTAGGGGAGATCCATGGATGATTAGTGATGTTTAGAACAAGATTATTAGTTCCTCAAGTTAATTTTGTACCCTTAGCTAGCTCTTTAGCTTGTACACCTAAATCTAGATATTAAGAAAATCATCACCCGGAAGGTGTTTAATGAAATGCTTGAACCAAATCAACTTCGCTTTTCTCCCTTAGCCAATGAAAGTTGAGTTGAGATGATTAGTGAACCTAGTGGGCTTGATCAATAATGCTTGAATATTGTCTAATTACAAATAGAAGTTTAGTGGATTAGGCAATTGATATAGTGGTTAGTGCAAAGGAATTTGGCTAATCTAATTTAGTGACCCATAGTTCTAGGATTGAGCTCTCTTAATTGTCCATTACAATCACTTGCTTCTTGTCTCCCCTACATCACAATTGCTAAACTCAAAGCTCAATGCTTTTTAATTGAATCTAGAATCCATTTTTCATCTTTTGTCATTGCTTAGTTTCTTTAATTGTCTTACTTTTCAATCTTGCTTATTGTTCTAGTTTTGTTTAGTCTCTTATTTAGTTTCAAGTAACCATTAATCACATCATATTGCTTTAGCTTATCATAGATTCTCTATAGTCTGATGAGTTTAAAACCCCATTCCCTCAGATCGACCCTATACTATGCTACAACAATTAGAAGTGTGTTGTTGGTATTGGTTTAGGTATAAATGTAATGTAATAAGTTGACCACTAAACAACGCATCTATCAAATTTGGCGCCATTGCCGGGAAACAAGGGCAATTAGCCATTAGACTTGAGTTTCTAGTTGAGACTAGAGTTTTCTTTTATTGCAATTACTAATAGCTTTTCTTTGTCTCTTGTTTCTATTCTCTTGATAGGTGTATGTTAAGGAGGAGTCAACAAGGAGAAGTAATTGACTTGGTTCCTAACATTAATCAACTTGAAAGAGAACAAAAGAAGCAAGCTAAGGAAATGAGAGCTAAGGAAAGAGAAGATCACATAAGAAGGTTGAACATGGAAGGACATGATGTTCATGATGAAAGGTGAGATCAAATACTTTACCAAGAAGAACCGGTCATCCCTAGGAATGGACCTAATGGAGGAAATGGTGTACGTCAAGGAGGTAATGAAAGAGTTCAAGCAATTCATAGACCGACTGGTGCATTTGATGAGCCTAATACGCGCGAGATAAGCCTCGGTATCATCCCCCTCCAATACCAAACAAAAACTTCGAGCTAAAAGCTAGTATGCTACATTTGGTGGAAATGTCTACTTTCAAGGGAAATTCAATTGACCCTCTAGAACACCTTGAAAGGTTAGAAAAGCTTTATAGGAATTTGAAGGTTAATGGAGTTTCCGAAGACACGGTTAGGATGATGCTCTTTCCATTTTCTCTTGAATATAAGGGGTTATATTGGGAGAGGAACAACCATCAAACCTAGTTCCTACATGTGATAGAGTCAAGAAGGCGTTTTTGACTAAGTTCTTCCTCAAGCAAAAGACCACAAAGTTTATAAATGAGATCAATGGGTTTAAGCAAAAGCTTGATGACAGCCTTAGTGAGGCATGGGATAGACTTAAAGGTTTGGCAAGAAGTTTCCCTCACCATGGCATCTCAAAGGAGAACTTGTTGGAAATCTTCTATAGAGGAGTGTTGAACAATATAAAGAGAGCCTTGGACTCGGTGAGCAATGGTAGTTTTGTTAATCTCACTTGTGAGCAAGCGAAAATCTTGATAAAAAACCTTGCTCAAAGTGATGCTTGCTTTGGGAATGACTATGATAGAACCTTGAAAACTTCAAGTGTAGATGAAGGGAAGCTCAAGGAGCTTAATAACAAGCTTGATAAGATGAGCAAAGCTCTAGGAGCTAACCAAAGGCATGTGGCTTATGTAGAGGAAAATGAGGGAGGATATCAAGTTTGCTATCAAGAAAATGGAAGAGAGGGTATTGAAGAAGTTCAAGAGGAAGTGAACTACATTGGAAATCAAGGAGGTTACAACTACAACAAATCCTTCAACCAAACCCATCCAAATATCTCTTATAGGAGTCAAAATGTGGAAAATTCTCAAGACCAAGTTTATCCACCTCAACCACGCCCCCAAAGGCAATGGTATCAACCGAGACCTTATGTAGTCTACTGTTTGACCAATTTTAATCACATTTTAATTAAGGTTTCATGGGCCAAATAATTAAAAAGATTAATTGGTAAAATGTGAATGAGAAATGGACCAATGATAAACCACTTGAGCCTAAGAGTTATTTTAACTCATAAGGTTAAGTGTGTTTTTTAACATTGTCCCACATTGCTAAGATAATGAAAAGTCATGTAATATATAAGAGAGGCAACACACTTCTAATATCAAAAGTGTGCACCTAGAAAGAGAGATGGCTGAGCCATGCGCGCGCTGCCACTCGCTCGGCTTGGCACGACACGTGGCTCGTGGCACGTGGCTTGTGGGCTCGTGGGCTTTATATTTGGCACTTAGGACACTTGGACTCTAAGATGATCAAATATTTTTTTGGTCAAAAGTCAACACGTTTTGAATACAACAGATTCAAAACGTTTTTCCTTTCTTGCAGAATCGTAATAGCTCCGTGTCTTGCGCTCCACACCCTGACATTACGCCTTATGATTATTGCCCACGATATGCGTCTTGTCTTTATGATAGAGGAGCTGATCACCTCTCTCTCTTGGCTATATATATATACTAACCACACCTCTTCTCATTCGGTACTCACTTATCTCTGAAATATCAAAAAAAAACTCCAGCAATTTCTCTCTCTCTCTTTGTTCAGTAAGTGTCTCGAGAGTATAGCGTAGATTCTTAGTTCGTAGATTCTATAGTCGAGTGTCGTGACTATAGTCTCACACAGTTATATCCTGGGATTCAGAATCTCACAGAGCCGCCACACTGCGGGAGATTTTATGAATTAAGGAGAGAGATCATATCTCGACTCTGTGTTCTTATTTAAAATCGTTTTATATATATATCATTTAATATTTTCCTTAATTCGCATTTCTTTAATCCGGTTTTTTCGTTTCTTACAATCTTAATTTATAAAATCTGCTTCCTGCTTATCGCTTGAATCGGATTGAGAATTGCGATCTATTTTTTAAACGATTTAAAAAAAAATGATTTAAAATTTTTCTTTATTATTTCTCTCTGAAACAGCTCTGCAAACGTTCTACAACGATTTCGCGGAAGGTTTCAAACTGTTCTGAAATTTTTATTAATCTGTCAAATTCATAAACAATTTTCCGTGAAGGCCTTTGGGCGAGTTTCGCGAAACGTTTCTTGAATATCTTCTGGGAAAACCTTCTGGTTGAATTCCATAGAACTTTATAGTGATTAAAACGCTTTATAAAGCTATCACTTTCACTTATCAATACTGATTTTGTTTATCTTACTGATACAGATCATGACTACCGGTGATGACAACGTTCTCTCGGGGGAAAGGATCCAGTGCATTGACGCCCCAAATCAGGGATGGTCTTCCTCTGTTGTGCCTTCCTTTGTTTCTATCACTACAGATAAGTTCGATGGGACCAACTTCAAGTTGTGGCATAAAAAGATGCATTTTTTCTAACTACACTAAAATTGGAGAAGTGTCTCACGGAGAGCAAACCTGTTTTGCCTTCGGACAATACTGATCCCCGAGCTCTGACTAGTGTCGAGGCATGGAACCATGGAGACTACTTATGCCAAGGCTACATCCAGAACCACCTGGTTGACCAGTTGTACAACGTGTACAGTGAGTTTTAAACCTCCAAGGCTCTCTGGGATGATCTGGATATGAAGTACAAGTCTTTCAATGTGGGCTCGGGAAAGTTTGCTGCTGCGAAATTCCTGAACTACAAAATGGTGGATTTATAAAGATGACCTCGGGAAGTGAGATCACACTCCCAAATGTGAACACAAGAACAAAGAGAAATATAAGGTTTCTATGAAAGCCTCCACTAGCTTCATAAAACATAATGCTTAAAAGAATTTCAATGAATGGAAAAAATATCCCAATTGTGGCACTATGGGTGGTCAAAAGGATTACGCATGTCTTAGAAATGCTAATGGATGTCGAACCATGATTGAGTGTAGTGTAGTTTCAGAAGTCAACCAGGTTTGGAAAAATTCTAGACCAATCAGACTAAAAAACACGTGTAGTGTAGTTTCAGAAGTCAACCAGGTTTGGAAAAGTCGAATGGAATGGTGGCATTAGGCTGCTACGACCATCAATATCTATTTTAATATCTATGTATACTTGCTAAAAAGCAAGAATATGCCTTTGAAAAAGTTCAAAGCATACAAGATGGAAGTTCGAAACCAACTTGGAAAATCTATGAAAATGGATATATGTGATAAAAGAGGCGAGTTTTGATGAAAATTAAATGCGTTCTTAAAAGAAAATGACATTATTCATTGAAAAACGGCTTCTTATTCACTTGAAACTATTAGAGTTATGGAACAAAAATTTTGAACTCTTAATGGATGTTGAATGCAAGATGCATGATTTTGAGTTACCTCAGGAAATGTGGGGGGAAGCGTTGCTTACCATATAAAGTCATTGGCAAGATGTCACATGCACTTTGGAGAGGTAAAGTAAAATTGTACAAATACCTGAAAGTGTGGGGGTGCCTAGCAAAATTTGCACTGCCACCTCCGAAAAAGATCACAATCATATCAAAAATGGCAGATTGTATTTTATCGGATATGCACATAAAAATAGTGCTTATGGGTTTCTGATTTATAATCAGATGTACCGGATATCTATGTAAATATAGTAATGAAATCAAAGAATGTATATTTCTTTGAACACGTGTTTCGGTATAAGGATAAACAAAATCCAAAACTAACTCGTGCATAAAAAAATTTTATCACCTCTATAACTGAGGAGAGTACTTCTGGCACATTGTGAGATGATGCAGAAGAATCTGTAAATCTTTGGTAAATATTTTTAATGGTCTTTTTCCGCGAGAATGCACTGTAACTTTCACTAAAGCCATGTCTAAAGTAGACAATCCTTCTTGGAAGAAAAACCTCATTAGTGAGATCGACTCCATTATGGAAAAATATATATGGGAGATAATCGATGTGTCACAAGGGCGTATAGTCCTAAGGTGTAAATGGCTTTTAGTCGAAAAAGTATGTCTGAGTCGAAAAGATGCAAAGTCTATAGACTTGTGAAGTCTCTGTTTGGGCTTACAAAAGATCTGAAACAGTAGTCTAAAATATTTGACATTGTCAAATAGTTTTAGCATCAATGAATGTGATAAGTTTATATATATCAAAAGTATTCCGCACGGATACATTTTGCTCTATTTATATGTAAATCACCTTGTTTGAAGCAATAAATACATGGTCGAACAAACTAAGATTATTCTTAGTGTGACGTTGGACATGTAAGACTAAGGTCGAATGGATGTGATTCTAGAGATTAGGATCACTAGATATTCGAAAGGAATAATCATATTAAACTCATTATGCTAAAACGATACTTGAGAGATTCAAGATCTCCTCAAATGTGATCAGAAGTCTAAAGTACTTAACCGATCGGCGGACTTAGTCCATGTACTAAGTCGCTACATGCGTAATCCAGGTTGTAAACACTGGAAATTAATAACTAGAGTATTGAGTTACATGCAATATACTAAAAGTTACAGGCTACACTATGGTAAAGAACCAATAGTTGGAAGGATAAAATTATGTTAATTGGTTATCTGATTCCAGAAATTAAAAGTCCACAAGTGGATTTATCTTTACGCTTGGCAGTGAAGCAACATCGTTGAATTCTTAAAAATTAACTATGTGGAACAGATTAATCGTGGAACCTAAGTTCATAACTTGAGATAAAGCTAAGGAAGCTTAGTGGTTTTAGAACTTGGTAAAAGATATCATGATGTGGAAAAAACTAGTGTGAGCATTACGACTAAAGCTCAACATTGAGCTTTGTGTATAATGGTTAGTAATATTTTTTAACAAGATGACATACAACCATTAGACAGTGATCTCAAATGGAATAATCTCAATAGATGATATACCATCGGACAACCTAGGATCCATTATTAAAGGTGTGTCACGACATCAAATTGTAAAATCATCAAAAGGAATGGGTTTAAAGCCTATGACTTAAGAGAATGCTTGATGGGAACCTCACCTACGTGACTGGAAATCCCAAGATGTAACTCTGCTTAGAGCACTGAAACTTACCCAATTTCTAAGATGATGTATAGTGTTTCCTGTATAAAAAAGATAAGCGTTGTTTTTAATGCCATAGCTTTGATATGTTCGTGGAGTATTACATAATACTTCACAAAACAAAGACTAATGGAATATCACCTAGTGAGTGTGAAATGAGGCCGTTTCTAAGAGAATGGATGAAAGGTTATATTCTCTAAATTCACTCATGATAACCAGGCATGTTCAAGGCCAAAATGAACACAATAGAGAACCTAGTTCTATGAGAAAATGACATTGTGTTATAGATGTTGTCTTGGTTTACATCAAAACCCGGGTGGTTCAAGACATCATGTTCACCTCCTAGTTGAGTAAACCTGTCAGATATTAACAATGACTGGTTCAAGGCTGAAAAAGCTACCAACTCAATTACAATGAATTTTTCGCTTGTACTCTCAAAAGTCATTTGTCGAGTCTTGTCGTGTTTGTGAAGTCCATCAAGTCATGTGTCTAGAGTCATTTCTATTCATGTGGGAGATTGTTGGAACTCGCTTTTCACAAAATGTTTTAAGACCTTTTTCCGGTGAGTTTTCTGGCGAAGACGTTCGTCAGAATGACCGGTTCTTGGGCATGATAGAATCGTCGCCGTGAGCACTATAACGTAGTGTATTCACTTGTCAAAATCAGAGTTAGTTTGAATGAGAAATGGAGGTCCAAAGTGGGTGACTTGGAAAACTTGTAAAGCTTCAAAAATTTGGCTAAGTGTAAAAACTAGCAAATGTCCCACATTGGAAGTTTGGATGAAAATCCTTAAGTATATAAAGTGGAAAACTCATAACAAGGTTCAAAACCTTGTGTACACTTTGGTGTATTGAAGATAGGAGATAACCGAGCCGGGCTTCGATTTTGGGCTTCGAGATTTGACAAATGGGCCTAAAGCCCAAAAAAAATATTCTTTTGGTCTAGATTCTTTTTGAATTAAGTGTTGATTAAGTCAACACATATCTCCTCCAATTAATGAGGTTTAACATCAATTAATCTAAAGAAAAATCAGTTTTTATTATTTTGTAACATAAAGCTTCATTTTCATGAATATTATTATGGAGAAAATCAATTTTCCATCTCCCCTTTATTGCTCATACGTTGAGCTTTTTCACTATAAATCAAAATCATCCTCCACTCATTATAATAACCATCGAAAACATAATCCCTCATAGTCTTCTTCTTTCTTTGTTTTGATTTTCTCTGAAAGTACACATAGATTCTCGGTTCGCCAGCTTCTATTCTCGAGTGATGCGGAATAGTCGATCGTGTGGTTGTATCCTGGGATTCTGATTACATCAAAACCATCACACTACGGGTAATTAAAGAATTAAGAAAAGAGTGTCTCGACTCCACACAAACTGTTCATCGTAATTTGGTATCGATCAATGTTATTTTGTATCTGTTTTTATCATTATCAAAAGCAATTATTCAGTGTTGCCTTATCGTAGAAATTGTGGTCCTACATACTGTGGGTAGGTCTTGTGACCCACGGTATGGAGGCTGCCATGAAGAAGCTGAAACCTCCCATATCGACCCTGCTAACCATGGGTAGAAGATCGATGGGACCCAACTACAAGCATTGACCAAGCCAAAAATGAGTTGACCAAGCTCATTTCTCTTCTACTCTATAAACTCTTTAGACCTAAGTTTTTCAAGAAGTTTTGTTATTCTTAAAAACCTTGTGCCTCTTTGGGTACTAAGAACATCCTTTGTTTTATGATTTTGAAGATTGAGACTTTATGATTTAATATCAATATCTTTAATCTATCTTCTTAATCTCTTTTTTTTAATGCTTAGCTTAGTTTATCTTGTTGTTATGTCTTTCAATATGAGTGAGTACTAGTCTTTTTATTAGGTTTTGAGTTTAGCAGATTATGGGGAGATCCATGGATGATTAGTGATATGTAGGACAAGATTATTAGTTCATCAAGTTTATTTTGTGCCCTTAGCTAGCTCTATAGCTTGTACACATAAATCTAGATCTTAAGCAAATCATCACCCGAAAGGAATTTGATGAATGCTTGAACCAAATCAACTTGGCTTTTCTCCCTTAGCCAATGGAAGTTGAGTTGAGATGATTAGTGATCCTAGTGTCTTAGATCAATAATGCTTTGATATTGTCTAATTACAAATGGAAGTTTAGTGGATTAGGCAATTGATATAGTGGTTAGTGCAAAGGAATTTGGCTAATCTAATTTAGTGACCCATAGTTCTAGGATTGAGCTCTCTTAATTGTCCATTACAATCACTTGTTTCTTGTCTCCTCTACATCACAATTGCTAAACTCAAAGTTCAATACTTTTTAATTGAATATAGAATCCCCGTTTCATCTTTTGTCATTTCTTAGTTTTTTTAATTGTCTCACTTTTCAATCTTTCTTATTGTTCTAGTTTTGTTTAGTCTCTTGTTTAGTTTTAAGTAACCATTAATCACATCATATTGCTTTAGCTTAGCATAGATTCTCAATAGTTTAGTGAGTTTAAAACCCCGTTTCCTCAGATCGACCCTATACTATGCTACAACAATTAGAAGTGTGTTGTTAATATTGGTTTTTATATAAATATAATTTGATAAGTGAAACTCTAAACAACGCATCTATCAAACACCCCCGATCATCAACTGGCCAGAAGTGTCACAAATGCGCACCTAGACAATCAATCATAGATTTCTTGAACACATTCGGAAACCCTATACAAAATGTCCAAGTACACATTTCCTACTGAACACAACTCAAGGCTTTTCAATCCGAGTTATGTCCGGTAGTTAGTTCATCCCGGAATAGGACTAGTACCATATGATACCCAAGTATAAACAAACCATTCTTTTATACATACTTATACTTAGGTTTTTACAACAAGTTACTCAAAATGCATACATGCCGGCTACGAGTCAAAGGGCTCAAAACATCGTTATTACATAATACAAACGTACTTGGTTTTCAAAAAGCAGTTAATATACACCAGCCTTTCTTAAGCTCCTTTTACCCGACTAGTTCAATCTATTGGTTACCTGCAAAACAAGTATAGTCATGAGCACTAGTTTCTCAGTGAGTTCAGATCCCCTAACATGCATCATCAATTCCTCCCTCCCTCCCAAATCCCAAATAACATGCAACATGTACACAACACTATCTATCATATGCAGTGAAAGCATTAAAAATATGCAATATGCACCACTTCACAAATTCCTTCCTCACAATATGCACCACTTCACAAATTCCTTCCTCACTTCCCATCACATTTCTTACCAAGGCCTCATCGCACATTTGACATTGCCCAACATCACCCATCCAGTCACACTCTTGCACCAAAATGATCATAGCCACAAAGGCTAAATGACCCGATGGTCATTCAATACACATCCGGCTACCTTAACCAAATAACACGACAAGATAAGCGCATCGTCATGTCGTGCATATCTATAGGCTGCAATCCCATCTCTCTGTGCCTTTGCAACTAAACCAAATCACTGCAATGAGTTTGGATCAGCCACAACTCATAGGTTGTCAAATGGCTATAGGCTGCAATCCCGTGTTTGTGTTCTGTTTAAATAGACAGAGAAAAAACAACAACACATGTTTATGAGCTAAGAAGCGATAAGGGCTGTTGGATAAGAAAGGTTATTTAGATAGCTTGGACTCAAGTTTCAGGTTCAGCAAGTGGCGGTCTTCTAGAAGATGTTTTGTTAAGTGATGCAGCCAAACTTATGAAACGTACAGAGCTTCAAAGAATTTTAGCCTATGGTGGAGTTGTTCATATCATAAGAGTTCAACATGTAACAACCAGAGGTATATCATAAGGGTTGTTGCAGAAGAAGTCTTAGAGAAATCATGAGGACAGATTGTGTGACACTGATTAAATGAGCAAGCAGTTGTCAGAATCTGCTGGTTGAGGTTTCGTGTTTGCATAGAAAAGGTGAATTGTCGAAAGTATTTCTAACCAGGTGGTAGCATAAAATCTGATTCCAAGGCTGGAGGTTCAATGTCAGGAATAACATTAGTACAAAGAGGAGTCCAATACTATGTTGTTTAAACAGAAATATGTTTTCAATCAGGGACTACTGGTTTGAGGCATGTATCGTTCAAAGTTTTCTGCAAACGATTCACACTAAGATTTGATTCAAGGCTCAGTGCACATGAGTAAAATCAAAAAAATTGGCTCTAGAATGAAATTTGCAGAAGGATTGAGGTAATTATCAATCACTATAAAAGGTTGATGCATGGTAAAAGGCTGATAAAGAAACAAAGAATCAATGATGAGTTGACACTAGTTGCATATGGAGTTCACCAAACCTGATGTCTGGTCATTATTGGTTTAAGTGGCTTTATGGTGTGAATCCTGAATTTTTTGATGTGTGTGAGTTCACACTTATGAAGGTTCATAGAAGATCAAATGCCAAGCCTAGAACCAGATGTCAAAGTTCTTAGGGAAAATTCACAAGGAGATTTCAAGCTTGGCTCAAGGTGAAAATTAATTGTGAGAATATGATCAAATTTGAAGAAGAAACAAATGGGAAGACACAAACTAAATAAGCCAGAAGATTTTTCTAAGCCAATGAGAAAAGAGCCAATGAATATCAATATGTGATCAACCAGCTGGTGGTTATTGAGACATGATGGTTTCACCATAGTGAAAGGAAATAAGCTACATCCAGATCAGGCTTGGTACATTCATAAAGAATAAGGCTGATTCAGGTTAAGTTATTTAATCAGAGAGGTGTCTACGTCTTCTCAAGTGTGAGATATGGTATGAATAAGGCATCTATATGTTCAATCTGTCAAAGTTATGTTTCATTACTTAAGAAGTCTTGAGAATAATTAAATCATGATCAGAGAATTTAATGGAGCAGAGACTGTAACAACGCATGTAACAGAGACTGCAGCAGAGGTTATAACAAAGGTATGAGCATGTTTTGGCAGAAAACTTTGGGTTGTCACATATTCTGAGGTAGTACTTGATGCAAAATGCTGATATAATTATTAGGACATAACAAAAGTGTGATGTGGCAATAAATATGACGTGGAACTGATTCTTTGATATATTTATGTACGTGATATGTCTTGGAAAGAAAGTATTTATCATCATATGTAAATTATGGATGATAAGAGAAAAAAGAAAAATAGGAATATTGAAGATATTTCCTATTGGTGGAGTTTCTGATACAACCTAGTGAGGCTAGGTTTAGGGTGTCATGCCCTTGCTTATAAATACCAAGAGGTGGTGACATAAACACTCACGACGCCTAGGGTATTTTCGAGATGCACACATGTGTGGCGTCGTCTCATCACACAAGATTTCTAGATCTGTTGGTGGTAATTTTCTATGAAGACTGCAGCCGTTGAGAAGACGATGATGCACCGGTGCTGCCGAGTGGTAGTCAAGCATGCGGGCTTATACTGTTTTTCATATTTCATTCATCTAGAAACAAATGGTAGGCATTATAGTGTTGGATATCATACGCAATTGTAGTTGCAATCTTGTTCTAGTGGATTTGTTCTGGATTAGGTCTCGGGGATATAGGGAGAACGGAACCTCGTGAAAAAACTATGTATCTTTACTTTATGCACGTACATACTCATTATGATTTTTTATCTCTCGAACGTATAAATCTATCCCGTATCCAAACTTTCATCTTCTTCCGGCCTGTCACTACCACCATTTTACTTTGTTTGCCATCTATTTTTAATAATATTTTCATTTTTTTCTAAGCATATATGTTACAAAATTTGGGAGCTTAAATAAATATCCTTTAATATTTATAGTTATTTTTATTCTTACAGTTAACATATAAGATATACAGATCTTATAATTTTTGGATCTTATTTAATTTTTCATCACTCATTTAGTTTTTTGAAAAATTGAATCTTATTTATTTTTTTAACCATGCATCATAAAATTATTTTTATGTTAATTTATTACGTGCAATTCGCCTATTTAGTTTCAATTTATTTTGATCTTTTAACGCTCGAATCTAGGGAGACTTGTTAATATGGTGCGTTTTCTGACTTTAATGCCAAGCGGGGTACCTTCGTAGGGAAAGTTGTAGAACTACTACACTTTTTTAAAAAATGTCTAAAATATCCTTACACTTGGAGAGTCTGCGTGAATTCTGCTAATTGTGTAGCCTTAAGGCTAAAGCTGGACAGACTCTGCTTAAACTCTGCTAATTGTGTAGCCTTAAGACAGATATAGTGTATCAATTGTGTAGCCTTAAAGCTAAGACTGGACAGACTCTGCTTAAACTCTGCTAATTGTGTAGCCTTAAGGGAGATATAGTGTGTCAATTGTGTAGCCTTAAGGCAGATATTGTGTGTGCTTTTTTGTAGACTTAAGACAGATATTGTGTGTGTATTTTTGTAGACATAAGGCATATATTGCTCGTCAGACGGTAGCATACTGTTCGCAGGGCCTGGCTTGACATTTGCAACGTAACTAAATTGTATAAACGGTCGGATTTTGAAGTCAATTACGATGTACTCCTCTCTTTTCACAATAATAACAAGAATGCCATTACTTTCTTAATTTTTTGAGTTTGCTATAAACCTTTTCAATTTCTCCACCTTTAACCTAGATATACTATTTCGATTTCACCCTCAAAGGGAGATTTCATATTTTCCAAGAGACGGAAACAAAATCTGAGTATAAGATTGTTTATAGACTTCGATTTTGAACGAAAGTACGTACATTCTTCGGAAAGATGATCTTCGTTTACATCTAACAATATATGCTGGTCAAAGATAATCTAGGGGTTGAAGGCGAGCATATTTTCGGGAAAAACGAACACAGGTAACACTTCAAAACATTACACTAGTTATCTAAACCACCATCTTCTAAACTGCGTCTAGAGCTCTAGTACGTCTTTGGAAGAGCTATTTCTAAAAGACCCTGCCAAAGTGTAGAGCTCTGCCAAAAATCTTCTAAGATAGTGTGTTGCAGATCTTTTGCAGTTAATCTACTAGTGAACATTCTCTTTTTTGCAAATAGTGTTGCATTTATTGACTGTTTTTGGACAATGGAAGGTAAAAATGGGTTGAGATTTTGACGTTGATTCAAGCAAAGGAAGCAAGTTGTTTGCGGTTGAAGAACAAATCAAGTATGAAGAATTTCTCCCCATTGTTTGTGAAGATTACAACTTGGAAACGCAGATGAATGCAGTCAAGATTTCTTATAAGTTGCCTACACATATCATGGAGAAAATTCCTAGCGACACACCTCCTATCTTCTTGAATAACGATAGGCAACTTGCAAACTTTATCACAATGGCGGAAAAAGAGGTTATCCGGCTTTGCGTGTCATGGAAAAGAAACGATGGAATTAAAGCAGAAGTTGCGAGTAAAGATGAAGCTTGTGATGTCAAAGAGGGTGGTGGTGTGGATTTTGATGATGTTGGTAATGTTAAAGACGAGCATATGATGCCATCACCGAACAGCAGTAGAGACTACCGATAGTCTGCGAAGCAACAACAGATGCCACCTTTATTCTGCGATATATTCGATGACACGCCTACGAAGCCATTACCAATGAAGAAATCTGGAACTATTAAGGTTGGCGAAATATTTGATGACAAAGAAGCATTAATTATGCAATTACGCCAGATTTCAGTCTTCGAGAAGTTTGATTTCAAAATCGACACGTCGAGGAAGAAACTATTTACCGCGAAATGTGTTGTTCCTAATTGTTCTTGGAGGATTCGTGCGTCGACTCTGTCAGTTTCATCTGAATCTCCAAAATTTCTCGTTCGGATATATAAAGAAGGTCATACATGCTCTGCTGTCTGTAGGTATTCTCGTCACCGACAGGCTAATGTAAAATGTATTGGAAAAATGTATGTTGATAGGTTTAGTGGTGGTAATTATCTTAAAGGAATCACGCCTAAGCATGTAATAAACTGTATTAAGTCACTACATTGTCTTGACATAGACTATTCGAAGGCGCATAAACCATTGGCATATGCACGGGAGCTGGTCAGAGGCACTTTTGAGAGAGGTTACCAGGACTTACCTTCCTATCTATACAAAATAGAGCAGGCCAATTCAGGTACGATTACAAAGCTTGAACGTGATGATCAACAAAGGTTTAAGTATTTGTTCATTGCTTTTGGTGCTTCCATCAAAGGATTTGAGTTCTTGAGGAGGGTTGTTGTGGTAGATGGAGCACATCTAACTGGAAAGTACAGAGGTCTTATGCTAGTAGTTGCAGGTCAAGATGCAGATTTGAGTATATTTCCTATAGCTTTTGGGATTGTAGACTCAGAGAATGATGCTTCATGGGAATGGTTTTTTACACAGTTGCGTGGTGTGATACTTGATGAAAAATTTTGGCAATTATTTCTGACCATCATCTATCAATCGCAAAGGCCATTGAGAAGGTTTTCCCCGCAGTTGATAGGGGAGCATGTTACTATCACCTCAAAAATAACCTCATCTTAAAGTTCAAAAAAAACGTAATACTCAGTTTGGTGTGTTGTGCTGCATATGCATATCGACCGGTAGATTTTGAAACATTGTATTCTGTGATTCGTCGTCAGAATAGTGAATTAGAAGTTTACTTGGAAGAGGCATTTGATTATGGGCTTGTGCACATTTTCCAGGAGATATATTTGGTATAATGACGAGCAACATTGCAAAATCCATTAATGCCGCGCGTAAGGAAGATAGATCATTTCCTGTTAAATATTTCATTGAGGGTATTAGAAAGTTGTTGTCAAGGTGGTTTGTGGAAAGGTGAGACAAAGCTGCCTCATTAAAAACGAATTTGCCCCCCCCCCCCCAAACGTTGAAAACTTACTGCATGAAAGACACGGTAGCTTGGAAATTTTAAATGTTCATGATACTGATTCAAATGGTAGCCATGTACAGGTGGAGATTATGATTGTGTAGTTGATCTACATAAGGTATGTAAGTTATTTTGATATTTATCACTGCCAGTTTCAGGAAACGTTTCCTGAGAAAGTCTGCCAGTCTCAGGAAATGTTTGCCTTGTTTATCTGCTCTGAGTTCGATTCCTTTTTAAAATTTATGATTGCAGAGACTTTGTACACTTAAACAATATGATGTCGAGAATATTCCCTGCGAGCACGCGATTAAAGCAGCACTAAGTCAGAAAACTGATGAAGCTACCCTGGTGGATGATTATTTCACAAAGGGCTACTTGTATTCAACGTACTCAGAACCTATAAAACCTGTAGATGAAGATTTGATTCTACCACCACACGTAATTAGTGAACAATGTCTACCACCAGTAATAAAAATACCTTCCGGTAGACCGAAGACCAAGAGATACCTTTCTGCTATTGAAAAGACTAAACGGTTCAAGCGTAATCAATGGAAGAAGAATAAAACAGAACCTTTGCAGAGTACTCCATCCACAAAGCAAAAAACGAAGCAGAGGACTCAATCCACAACGAAGAAAACGAAGCAGAGGACTCCATCCGTTACGAAGAAAATGAAGCTGAGTACTCCATTCAGCGATAATATTTCACCCACTACTCCATCCCCAAAGGTGAGAAGGAAACGATCTCGTAATTCTCTGACTACTCAAACACCAAATAATAAAGCTAAACTTTCGCAGAGTACTCCACCCCAAAGATGAAAAAGAGTCTTTTCCAGAGTAGCCCAAAAATTCAGCACATATGCTCAAAATGCCATAATGCAGAACACAATCGAAAAACATGCCAATTTTCTTGACTCTGGCTTCACTCTGCTGTAACTCTGCCAAGATAGACAAATCTCCGGTTTCAAGTTTATTTAAACAAGGAAATAAATCTTGGTTTATAACTTTTTTTATTTTGCGTAGTATATGCTTATGTTCATTTAACTTGTCCTTATCTTATGGTGCGCCTTTGTTTTATGTTAGTCTTTAGTTTGATGTGGGTATCATAAATAGTCAGTATCATAGAGTCCGCATCTGGTATCGCAGAGTCTGCATCAAGTATCGCAAAGTCTGTGTCTGATATCTGCCATTAATCATCCATTAATCCGCATGTACTCTACTATAGATGTTTGCTTGTATTTTCATTTAAAAAAAAAAAATGCTCAAATCCGAGGGTAAACCATGTTATTCTAGAATGGATTTATAAATATCAATTAAAATCCACATCTTGAATTACAGAATCATAACTTTTCAAGGATTTCTAAATACAGAAACAAATAAAATTAGAAGAAATAGTTCAAATCTCCTATGTAATGCGACAAAGCTGTCTTGCGAACCAATACAAGTAGTTGTTTTCGCATCCAGGTTTATATTCGTGCTCAGTGGCACAATTTGGAAAAGGCAAATCTGGACAGTCAGGGTATTGCCACGTTGTTGCAAAAGAATGGTTCCTGGATGGATAGAAAGCTACAACCGCATCCAGAACCTCATCTCCAAGCTTGGTGAGTTTATCAAAATCACCTTCAGCGTGTAGGTCGACACATAATTTGAGAAGTTGTGCAGTCCTTTTCGTATGTCCAGCACATACACACAGCATTCCACAGAGATAAGTTGTGTTAGCAGTGAAAGGGACAAGCCGTTCTAAAAGCTCCATGGCTGCGCTGATGTCTTATTCTGTGGTCACGAGTCTTGTAGCCTCATAATAAATAGTTGTTGGGTTTCCGGCGTTTAAGCATCTTACAAAAAAGCTGTGATTCACCCCGTCTAGGAGAATTTTATCTGTGTCCTCACATAGATCGTCGAGACTAAGTTCTTTGAGGATTTCATCACTGTACACTACATCTCTATCGATCCGCCCTATTCGGAGGATGTGTCCGAGTCTCCACAAGGTGAGGCGGCCAAGTTTTCGTGCAAGGATAGAGATAATGTCCGAAGAGAGCTCTAGTATTTGTATGTTAACCTACGATGTGATGCGGTATTTGGATTTTGAAAATAATTAACAGGCACTCTGTTTGTGAACAATGATCTACTATTTTTATAGATAATAAAATAAATGAAAGGGGTCGATCTTCCTTTAAATTGTCTTGGAAAAGAAAACTCAATTTACAGGGACACCGATCAACCATATTTATAAAGTCGTGTCTCTTTAAAAAACACATCTAGTACAGTCATTGCACGCGCCTCATTTAATGGCTCGACATGAGAGGCATGCGGGATGATTACTGTGCAACCGCTCAACTATCATAACATAAGATACTCTGCCTTCGAAAAGATAACTCAATTTAATAAGAAATGGTAGATAAGGCGTGTAAATTTACCGCATTATTAAATGGCGCAAACTCCCATAAGAATAAAGGACAACTCATTTTTTACACATGAGGAGATGAATGACAACTCATTTAAAAAGTATACATCCCCTCACATTTGACTGAAATTTGGAAAAGTGTCAAAAAAGCAATGAACATGTATTTACTGCAGTAGTTGAAAACACATTTCCTAGTCTGCCAAAACCTTAGAGTTTATCAAAAACAGTAACGCTTCGTGTTCATATAGGAGGAAGTCGTGTCTGTTTGTCTCTACATCTATTTGTTTACCAAAGACACAACATTCCTCTTCTTCGTCTCTCTTACCAACTTTGTGACCATGGGTTATAGTCCAAGTCGAATTAACATGGAACTTAAGCGGATCCAGAAGGATGTTCCTACACAGTTCATCAGGGCAGGTATAAAATCTAGAACTTCCAAGTCTTTTATGCAGTTAGAGGTAGTATTATTTACGAATGATAATAGGAACTTTACGGATGTAGTATTATTTAGATTAAATATCTGAGTTGAGTCTTATTTGTTTTAGGTCCCGTTGGTGATTGCGTTTACGAATGAGAAGCAGCTATCAATGGACCCTCCGACAGTCCCTATGCCGGTGGGATTTTCTTACTTACCATCTATTTTCCTCCGGATTATCCGTTAAAGGCGCCAAAGGTTTGCTTTTTGCTTTTTCAGTTACTTGTTATTTATTGGAAGATGAAACTTCACTCTTGATCATCTTGCTTTTAATTGATATTATCTTTCTCTTTGCATGCAGGTGGGTTTCAAAACAAAGATTTACCACCCAAACATCAACGTAAATGGAGCGATTGACTATGATATCTTGAGAGAAAAATGGTCTCCTGCTTTAACCGTGTCCCAGGTTTGGAATTTTTTAATATTTAACAAAGTTATTGTCGAAAAGAAAAATACTTCAGCCAAACATGTGTGTTAATGCAATGAATTTTTGTTATAGAATTAGGTTTTGATGTCAATTTGCGCGCTGATAACTGACCCAATCCTAGATGATCCTTTTGTGCCGGAGGTAGCCCATATTTACAGGACTGACAAATCCAGGTTCGAGTTAACTGCGCGAACCTGGACGGAGAAGTATGCCATGGGATCAGAGTGAAGTGGTGGAGGCAAAGAAAGGATCTGTCTCACCTGTGTATTCTTTTTTAGCTTTATTATCTTTTGAAGACTGTTTTGCTTTACTTTAAGTGTGGTATTTTTTATTTAGTAATTTTAGTTATGTTATATGTTTGCTTTAGTATCTTCTGAAGACTAGTTTGCTTTAAGTGTTTTATTTTTTATCGTTTCAATTCGGTTATTTTGAGCGAAGGCGCAATATCTGCTTGTACTCTGCATCTTAAAGCAGATGATCGACAAAGTTGTCTTGCATTAAGCGCGTTTAGTTTTTAATCTGTTCTTACTCTGCATTTAATCATTGAGTTATAGCTCCTCTACGAAACAGAAAGTATCAAGTTAAGAAATTACTAATACTTAAACAAGTAGAAAACAGAAGAAGAGGACGATCGAAACAACACCAACAAGTACTCCAATCATTAGCGTCACGATCATATCCTTTTGTCCAAACACCCTGTCATGAAGATTCATAACCATCCCCTAAAGCGTATTGAAATCATTATCCACCAATTCAAGATTCAGAACCGTATCCTTGAGCTTCTTCAACTCTTCGTCACAACTCCGCAACAAGGGCAACATCTGGTCCCGCGAGTACAAGACATTGTTCCACATCATTCGAGGGTCTACGTTGTCGCCATTGCTATCAAATGTAATGTACCCAATGCGATCCTCTAGTAAACCCATCTCAGACTTAATGTCCTAGAACTCATCCATCATGGCTTCATCCCACCATCGCCTTGTGTGGCAGATGCGACATCCATCCTAATTGTATAATATACAGGACAAACTTAAATGAAATCAATAATCTGCCACATTTATAGAGTCATGGAATTCAAATATTTTCTCACCTCGTTCCTGTCACAGGTATAAAATCTCCTTCCAGCATTTAAATTGGCTGTTTCGGTTTGAATCACTATCTTACCACCACAACAGGGGACGCAGCAGTGTATAGGAATCCTGTAGTGTCCATCACGGCGACCCTTAGAGCTCACGCTGGATGCCGGAGATGTGGTGTCACTGTTGTTCATGCCGTACTCGTAAGGACCGAAAGCCATAACCTGGAGTATTAACTCTTTTTGGAATTCCAATGTGTGTTTAGCCACGACGATGAGATATTTAGGTTCCTTTTTTCGATAATATACTCCAAAATAGCACGAATCCCCTAATTTATTTACACACGAGAAATTTAGGTTTTAGGGAGAAAATTGAAAATTCAAATCTCTTTGAATTTTTAAATATTATCAATCTTGTGGCAAATACGGGCTCATACCCATATATAGAACTGATCCGAAATGGTACTGTCGAAAATAAACGACAAAAAGCATGCATTTTTCCAGTAAAAGGGGTAGAATCGTTATTTAACAGAAGAATCAAAGGATAATGTATAGGTGTAGTGTTAATTATATTTCTATCCATTTGGCATTTCTCGCCACATCATCATTATTTAGTAGCGAATGCATGTACGACGCACCAAACCAACGTCACGGCGTGTATTTTCTCTCTTTTAACTTTGCCTTATTTGCATGTTCACTGCAAATGTTATGCAAATATGGTAGAATATAACTTATATACAATACAAATATTACGCGACTTCTCTGCAATAATTGTATTAGATGTGATGTTTACAAGCAGATTACGGCACATTTTACGCAGATCATAGGATTTTGCTTGCATAGCAGTGGCATATTCGATAACTAAGAGATAAATAATAAATGAATGTACCATAACATTAACAACCGTTTCTCTTATAACATTGGAAACTTACAATTACAAAATTAAATAGATAAAAAATAGTTGATATTCTACGAAGTGTCCGGAGAACGGTCGCGCTTCATCCCTCTAGAACTCCCAGGAACATCGCAGCCAACATCTGCCGATCCAAACACGCGACTAATACGATCCAAGAACCTTGACTAGTGGGTCAAAGTTGTTGCCACAACCCTAACCGAATCCACAGCCGTCTCCACATTCCGAAGAAGAGTCTCCAAACCACATAACCTAGAACGTAGGGCTTCTCCCTTCAACTCCAACTCCTCGCAATAAGGACAATGAACATTAGCGATGCGAGACGGATACACGTTTTGCCAAGTAAGCCTAAGGCAATCCAGGCTACTTGGACGGACATCTGCTTCGTCGATATCCGCCCGAAGAGAGCTCCCGTCAACTGCGGCATCGGAGAGAAGAAACTCAGGGCGCCGGTAAGGGGGTGGAATCAAGAAAAGAGCATTAGAAAAATCAGGATATGTGCGACGGTTCTGCGTTGTAAGAACTGATGAAGCGCAACAGAGAGAAAACGTATGTTAAAAGAGTGAGATTGATCAATTCGTCAAACAATTATTTTTTGTAAGAGGAAAATTACCTGAATCAGACCACAAGCGGGGAAGCCCGTAAGGACCGGAATGACGAACAAAGAAGTAGTAAATCTTGTCATCATCACCACCCTCAATTTGGAGGGGAAGTTCAACTGGAGATTTGCAACCGCCACGAATAACAAGTTCCTATCTATTAGACCAGGGGTCTAAACTCCTAACCTCAAAAGCCCCAAAAATCATAGCACTCGAAACAGTGATTCCAGATAAGTCCGACAGTATTTAGAGGGCGTTTATCAACCCCCATGAGCGGGCATTAAGTTGGCTGGGTGCAATCTGAAGTTCTTTACAAAACTCCATCATCAAAAAGACAGGCGATGACAAAAACCTACCCGAAAGGAAGACCAATAGACGGTGATATAGCCTACCGGAGGAATCCCGGGTACGTCTTGAACCTCTGGATATTTGAATCAATCCAAATTACAAGGCACAACAGGATGAACACTGTTAGGTTCGCTCCTGCCAGAGGAAGAAGCAGATGAGGAAAAGGCAGACATCGGAATCAAAGAAGATTGGTGAGACTAATGGGTAGAAAAGAAGAATAAAAGATTTGTTTGCATTGTGGTAGCTTTCTGGATTATCTTTGCTTGTTTGAGACTGATGGGAGGAAAGTATAAATTATCTTTGTTTGTCCACCCCAAAAGAAAAGAGATCTTTATACTCGTTGAAGGGAAACCGAATCGGTATGGAAGCCCTAATTGTTCATACTCTGCAGCTATTACTGGACGCCTCTGAGATGATACCGTGGCATACGAAGGGCCACGTGTCGATCATCGCATGATTGAACACGAGAAACAAGGTACATTATTAATTGTCCTACTATAATACGTCATACGCTACATGTCGATCATTCATGATACAACACAATAAATAATGAATGGCAGTAATTACGACTACTCTGCTTATATTCTGCAATAAATTTAATAGTACTCTATTTAATAGTACTTTGTTTACGTGTCTTGTAATAGTACTCTTTTTACGGGACTTCTATTAGTACTCGTCTTTGATTTATAATCAAAATACGCGTCTTCTCTGCATATACTCTACTATAGTGGATCCAATTCCTAAATAGAAGAGTACTCTGTTTATATTTTGCATTAAATTTAATAGTACTCTGCTTACGCACCTTCTCTGCATATACTCTTCGAGATAATGGACCGTTGAAATGACAGCTAAGTGAAAAAATGACCTACGTGGTTTCGCTTTATCTCTCTCAGATCGTTACTGTTCCACTCCCGACTATAAAAAGAAGAAGAACCCTCAAAATAACTTGCGGCTTCTCTTCTACTCAATCTTTTTTTTTTGTCTGTGCAGTTGATTCCTATTTTTAATAGGCACATTCTCTGCATTTTACTCTTTTACAGGCACATATTCAAGACATTATGGCCGCAGATCATTCAAAGAAAAGAAAAGCACCAATATCAGACCTGGAGTTAGAAGCAGAAGAGAAGCGGAACAATGCAGTTATGGAGGCGGAAAAGGAAGGAAAGGATCGCCTGAGGGTAATTCTTCTGATGGTGCGATCTCAAATGAGAGCGAAGGACGAAGCTCACCGCGTCAAACTCAAGTTGGAAAGAATAGCCTGTAAACGCTCTATGTTGGAGAAGATGATGCATGAAGAACAAGTGGTCATGGATGCTAGGCGGCAGCAGTTAGCAGAGAAATAAAAGATTGCTGAGGAGGAGCTGAGAGGAATTACAGTTCCTCATATTGATTGGTTCAAATTTGATCTTTCGTTTATGGAGGACTAAAGTTATGTAGAACTCTTGTTATCCTTTTTTGCGTTGTGTGTTTGAACTTTAAACTTTAAAATCTGAACTTATGTGTATTTTGGATTTGTTGTTTGTACTCTTTCTTTGGATTTGTGTTTCTGTGTGTTGTGTCTTTCAACCTACTAACAGATTTGGAAGCAAAGTACGGGCAGATTTTGGTGTAGAGTACAAATAGACTTGGATAAGAAGCAGAGTACCGGAAAAGTATGCGAAGCATAAACCTAGTTTTGGAGCATATTTTAGGCAGATATTCCAACTTCAATAAAACTCTGCTGATTTTTATTATACTAAATGGAACGTGAACGCATACTCTTATAACACTTATGGGCCCACGTTTATGCTGAGTGTAAGCGAAGCAGATGCAGAGTATGAGCAGGTGCTGCGTCTTCTCGGTTTACACTCTATAAGAGTAGTTTATGATGCGTGTAAACGAAGAATAAGCAAAATAAGTTCTCTTCTACTAACGAAGGAAAAATAAAAATTCTGCTTGTACGCCACAGAGTTTGGTTAATGTAATATTTACTAGAACAAATCTCCCTATTTACTATATACATATATTTAGTAACCATGCAATTAAATTTGAACATCGTAGGGATCGTAGATACTTGCAATAATTTTCTCATCACACATGGGTTGTTCGGTATACGAAGATGTCTCATCCAACACCTCCGCAGCAAGCTTCATCCTCCAGGTCAGCATTTTGGCATTACACAGTTCCCTTGCTGATAGCGGCAATCCTAACATGTGACACTCAATGTATTTGAGTGCGTATACTCCACAATCACCTACTAGTGGACGCATTTTGGGAAAATCTTTTACAATTCTAATTGTAAACTCTGTTTTATCGTAGTCTTGAGGAAAGCACATATTAATTACGGCAGGAACCATTTGAGCAAAAGGTGTCACCGCTGCCACAATATATGCTTGTGGATTATTTAAGCTATCATATATGTAGACAACCCGGTAAACCAATGATATGACTGTTCCAACCCAATGATTCGCGCTCACGTGTAGAACGAAGTATAACGTATCAACATCTTTGCCCCAGGCCAACTTTGTTGCGGCATAAGCTGGAATAATACCGTGTACATTCTCGTAAGTACCACAAGGCCATCTTTCAAGCTTACGCCACTCGTCGTACCTATTCTTCTAAAGCATTTGAAATGCTGCATCCAATATAGCAATCTGCGGACTCTTGAAAAAACTAGAATTTCTCTTTAGCATGAGTCTATACAAGTTCAGTGTTGCGTCAATGTGCTGATAATAAAAGAAGGACAAATGTTAGGTACCAAAGCAGAGTCTACTAGACACACAACAACAAAAAAAGCCGAGTCTACGCGATACACAACAACAACGGTCTACCAGCTAAACATGAAATAAACACTTTTGCTAGATCCACTATTGACGAGGAAGAACGTACTTACCATATCGTGTAACCATTCCCTCGGCTGCAAAAGTAAGTTGAAGAATTGATGGGCCTTTGTTTTTCCTCCAAATGGATAAATATTTGTTATGTCGAAGAAAATCAACATTTAAGTTATACTGCAAGATAAAACAGACGATCTTATAGGCTGTGTGTACTTACTCATCGGCTCTGAATACGTTCATCCTATCCACCAGTGTTTGGTTAAAATCTCCAAATACAATTTCGTAAGAAGATTTATGGGCCAGTGGGTTTGCGTTGTTGCTAGGTACAACAGGAACTTTTGTCGATTTTCTTAACCTTTCACTTCTCCTTGTTGTTAGCTTGTTGGTCTGGCGAAAAATTTTGGAGCTTTCGTATATTTCGATTTGAGATGTAGTTGGGTGGACTGTATCCACTGATGGTTCAATGACAATCACTGGCTGGGAGTTTCCTCTTCCTCTACCTCTTCATCTTCCTCTTCCTCTTCCTCTTCCTGTTTTTTCAATGATTTTGACTGAATCTTCCGATGGATGTACAAAATTTTCAGTGTCAATCACTGAGCCTTCATTACCATCTTCTGCAGTGGAAGCAACTGTCTCCATGCAGACGTTGGTTATCAATGCCGTAATGGGATACTTAATGCAAACATTAGTTTCATATGCTGCAGCGGCATCTTTAATGCAGACAATAGTTTCATCTGTGGTAGTGGCATCCTCTGCCTGAAAGCATACGTTAGGATCATTATCTCTTTTTTTCTTCTTTGGCATCCTCTGCCTTTTCACTCCCATCTCTTTTTCACCATCAGTTGCTTCGTTGGAAACAGATGCCTTATCAGATATAACCTTTTCTTTACCACTATCAGTTGCAGTGGCATCCTCTGCCCGAAGGCAGATGTTGGCATCATTTTCTCTTTTTTCTTCTTTGGCATCCTCTTCATTTTCACTTCCATCTCCATCATTACTATCATCTTAAAGATGTTCTTCTTTGGCATCCTCTGCCTTTTCACATTTGTATATTTTTTCTCCATGAAACATATCTTGAAGATGTTCTTGTTTGGCATCCTCTGCCTCGATGCCATCTGCATTTTCACTCCAATCTATTTTTGCATCATCTCTTACTTGTTCTTCTTTGGCATCCTCTGCCTTGGCATCTTCTGCCTTTTCACTCCAATCTATTTTTGCATCATCTCTTACTTGTTCTTCTTTGGCATCCTCTGCCTTGGCATCTTCTGCCTTTTCACTCCAATCTATTTTTGCATCATCTCCTACTTGTTCTTCTTTGGCATCCTCTGCCTCGATGCCATTATCAGTTACTTTTTCTTTGCCATCTCTTCCTTTATCATTTGAAAAGGAGCCAGAGGCAACAACCTTGATTCCTTCTCCTTCGTTGTCTTTGCCATCTCTTTTGTTATCCACCGTCGTCTCTTCTTCGTCATTCTGCAAAATTTCAAAATAATGACTGTTACATGAACTCACCTTCAACCTCTTACACCTTAAGGGCATACTTTGCCGTAAATGATATTAAGGGATGCCAATGATGAATAGTATTGAATGCCATTATTAGTCTGCCGTAACAATTACATGTCTCACATAAATGAATGATACAACGTAGGCAAGCAGAGTATGCTATGCCCCTCTATTTTTTTACCAGGTCTGATAGAGCATATATCGCAGATCATGCCAACTCTTTTATTTCAATAATTGCTGAGTTGGATATACCATGCGATTATCAAGTTTTAGTTTGTTGTTAGAGAAGCGAGTATCTTGCTCGAAACAAGTTATCCTCTCCATCAGCTTTCCAATGACCTGTGCCAAGTTGTTTAAGGTTTCACTCAAAACTTTCTGTTGTTCCATGTTGGTTCGTTGCTATTCCAAGTTTAATCATTGATGATCAAGACTGGCGTTTTCAATTCTAGTTACAACTGCGTCAAACTTGGTCTGCTATTTATCCAGAATAAATTCAATGATGTCGACGATGTTTGTTGAACCAGTAGATCGAATTTTAGCTACAGGGAACTTTGGTTTCATGACATACCGTCCGTCATCTTCTTCTTCTTCTTCTTCGATTTTTTCATCATATTCTTCAATTCTCTTCCGCTTCCTCTTCCTCTTTTTTCCATCTCGCTCTTCAATTCCCTTCCTCTTTTTCTCTTTTCCTCTTCTTCCTTCATGATCTACTTTCCTTTTTTTCCAGTGCGGTTTTCTGGGACTGGCGGCATTTTTGAGATGCTCCATTTGATGTCCACCCACGGCTGGCCAGAGAGAATGTATTTGATGAGATTATCAAGCTTGACATCTATTACGTCATTACCTTCCAACGTGGATAGATTTCTGCCCGGGATCTCTCACACATAGTAGTTACAGTCACCTGCAAAACACAATTAAATGGTTACATAAATGTCAGCCAGAATTTTGCGTAACTCTGCTAGAAGTCTAGCGACGGGAAAATGTAAAGTTATGGCAGAGTCTTTTTGCAGACTCTGCCACTGTGGCTTACTCTGCCAAAAGTCTACATTTTCACTTCAACAAACTATACCAAAGATATGCATACCTCTTCACTCGAGAAGATCTTCTCCATATCGGGTATGCCAACTTTTTCCTTGTATCTTAGCAGATGTATACCTTCAAACGCTATAGGTGTTCCCAAATTTTCTCCCACTTTGGGCACATACACATACGCCCAGACCCATAGAACTTACACGAACCCCTTCAAAACATAAGAGTCTTGCCATATCTTCTCTTTAGTTACTAACCTAACCTGCTCAACAAGATCTTTGTAAGCAACCCTCCCCCAGGGATACCCTTTGAAAGTTGCCAAATCTATCACCAACCTAGCTAGGTTAAGTGGAATTTTGGTATGCCGATCAACACCCAACAGACCGTTAGACAGAATAGCTAGATAACTAAGCCTAATTTTATCTTCCCTGGACCAAGATTTTCTTATATCTTCACCATGCTTCATACACAATTTCACTATGTCCTCAATAAAAGGGCTAGCACGGCGTATTTTGAGAAGACCCCGAAAGTGATTCCAGTTTTGGTGAGTAGCTTGAGAAGATACCAACCCATCCAACTGTGTAATTTTATTACAGTTAAGACTTGTGATCTCTTCAAACTCGAAGAACGAGAACAGTGCTGGCTGCCCCGCGATCAAAAATCACAACTCAAATGGGCTTTCACACTCCAATTGTTTGCAAATAAGATGGTGATGCACAAATTTCGCACTCCATCTGAAACCCAACTTCTCAAACTTACAAATAACTCCTAACTGTAACTTGCGGACATAATCCCACATTTTCTCACCCACTACACGTTCCACCAGTGAAAGATGATTGAATTTCGAACTGTAGTTTATTCTGGTATTTGGATCTGGCTCGTTTCCTTTGGAAAAAATCATGGCAGGAAAATCCATCTCGTAATCATTCCTATCCATCTCGTAATCATTCATATCCATGATATTTTCGAAGGAGAAATATCGGATAAATGAAGAGATCGGAGATTTATCAGAGAATTATCGGAGAAATGAAGAAAGAGATCGACAAAATTGAAGATACGCTCCTCTGCTCTAGGGTTGCTGAGGGAAAGAAGAAGAAGAGTCAATGTTGTGTTTTTTAAGTTTTCTGGGCTTCGGCATGGGTCTGAAACAACTGATTTGAGGCCCGAATATATATTGTGGAAATTTTTTAAAAATAATATTACCTAATTAAGACGGCGCCCCCTTTTGTCGTACAGTTAAGACAGCGCCGCCTTTTTCTTTTAGTAGATAATCTTCAAAAATGATGTGCTACGCCGGCATACAGTCTGCGAAACCCTAAACCACTCAAAACAAATTAAAAACTTCGATTAACATTTGTTTATATGTCATAACTCCAAAGTGATCTTCAATCTAAGAATTTAAAAGTTTATTTACATTGAAAACACATAATGGAAGGAAAATCAATAACCATGGTAAATACCAAGGGAATATTTCACATAGTGTCAATGTTAAACAAAGAAACACGAAGAAACATATGATAACGATTTTTTTTTTTTTTGATTTTTTTTTTTTAACATAAGTTTTACTTTGAAACCAGTAAGAAATAATGTATAAAGGAAGTGGAAGTATATATAAATATACAACAACAAAAAAATCACTACAAACGAATTCTCCTATATCAATCTGCCGTTGGTGATATTCATTCAGTCTGCGATACCCTAACCACTCGGTTTTCACTGTGGAGTTTTTCTTTTTAATATAAGTTGTACTTTGACAACAGTAAGAAATAAAGAAATAATGTATAAAGGAAGTGGAAGTATATACAAATATACAACAACAAAAACTCTCTACAAATAAATTCTCCGATTTCAATCTGCCTTCGGTCTGCCGTTGGTGATATTCACTCAGTCTGCGATATCCTAACCACTCGGTTTTCACCGAGTTTCTCGAGATTTCTCATTTCGGCTTATACTGGTTAATGCACTACTGGTGATTGTCTTCTGCTATTGGTGATATACATTAAGGGGTAGCGCTGGTATTTTCAAAATTATTTCAAAATCTTGAGGAAGACTAGGTTTCAAAATTCGAGGAAGACTAGGGTTTCAAAATCTCGAGGAAATCGAAGGGTCTGTTGCTTACAAAACCTTTTTTTATCCCTAGAATCACAAATTCGCCCACAAGCTCTCTTTTGCCTCTCAGATCTCTCATTTCTCATTTGCACACAACAATTGTTTTTCAAAGAGGATTTCGAAAATCACAATCTCTTTTTCTATTAAAAACTCCATCATTTACCAAGCAAAAGATATGGTTAAAGCTCAATCTTTGATTTCATAGAGTTTTTGGTTTTCGTTCCATTTGTGCTCTTTAAATTATGGATAGTAGCATTTTGTTCTCAACTATGTCTTGTTCTCATTTGGGAAATGTTTTTCTAGACACAACCACTAAGAACACACAATCATGAGCACTTCAACAAGAATCAGTCACCATTCTTTTCAAGGCACCTGCGAGTTTGAAGAGTGGACACAAGAAGGATTCAAGCACTTGAAGGAGTTGGAGCGAGCCACATTCTTTCCTACCCGTTTTGCTTGTCGGGATATCTTGTTCGAAATGGGGATACAAAACCAAGTGTATGATCTAGTAGAGCGGATGAATTTGGAGAGGTTAACATATATGGACTACTTAACCTACCCCGCGCCAACCAGGCATTTCATTGCCACGGTGAAGTTCATTGAGGATGAAGCGAATGGACATGGATATGTCTACTTTATGGTTGGACCAACCCAATACTCACTCACTTTCTCTGATTTTTGTGAAGTATACCGATTTCCATCCTCCACATTTAGCGCTACTCAAGAGTTTCGTGAAGCATCCACCGTATGGAGAAACATAACAATGGATGGTTCATTCTCCACCACATCTCGCATGTCCAAGGTGCAAAATCCAACTATCCGCTATGCTCTCCGCCTCTTGGCCAACACGGTTTATGCTCGCCACAAGCCGGGTGTTCCAACCACCAATGAACTAAGGATGTTATATTGTGGCTCCGCTATTGGCTTCACAACCATCATGGACGGCCCATTGAGTATGATCTCATTTTCCACCTTGATGCCGCTTCAATGTTCCTTGGGAACCTTTTGCACATTCGAAACGAGGTGTTTTTGGTGGATAATCCGAAAGTCTACATTGGAGGCATGCTCACTCCACTCTTCGACCGCATTGGAGTCAACCTCGACCTCTATAGACCCCTTCTAGAGAGGCCTAAGATGGACTTCGAATGTTTGGTACTCACACACTTTGGCGGCCAGTTTCCCTAACAACACGTTCGTATACCGGTTCATGGACGAGGACGAGATGCCTTTGTGTTCCAAACGCTCGATATTGCAACACTAGTTGCTTCGAAGACCCGAAGTTCTCAATACCACATCGGTTAACCTTTGCTCTTCCACCGCCTCAAGATTACAACTCTGATCACTTCTAATAAAACTGTTTATGAGTTTATGTTTTTTTTTTTTTTTTTGGGAGTTTATATTTGTTTTATCATAAGTGCAAAGTTAATTGGAATGAGTCAATGTTCAGCTCTTTTTTGTAATAAATTATACCAAAATCTGATACTAGTCTAGCTTTGGTCTACCGTTAGGTGGTGTGGTCTGCGAAACCTTAATTGTAAAAAGCACACCAGTGTTTGCCAAATTTTGGCATAATACAAGCAGAATCTAAGCAGTGTTTGCGTTTACTCTGCTTCCAAAAGCAGAGACTGAGAACGTTATGTTTTTCTTCTGCGAGTATAAACAGAGACTGCGCGTACTCGTTTCTATCTCTACTTGTACTCTGCGTAGTCTACATTTACTTGCGTTGCAAATGTCAACCTGCAGACAGTGTGCCACCGGTCCGCGTTAACTCTGCTGGTCTTAAGGGGTAGCGCTGGTATTTCCAAAAAAATGTACTAGTTCTACAATTTTCCCTACGAAAATACCCCGCTTGACATTAAAATTAGAAAATATGTCATTTGAACTATTTCTTCTCGAATCTACTATATTAATCCTATCAATTTCAATGAAAAACACTTATTAAAAATGTTATAAAAGAGAACACTTATTAACAGATTTGGCTTCCTTTATAATAACATAAAATGAAGATAATTTTGTTGCATATATAGCATCACTGACGCCAAAAAAAAAAAAAAAAAAATGTTGATAATAATGTACTCTTACAGAATTCAGGTCAAAAGAACTTAAACAAAGAATAACCGAAGAAGACGAAGGAAAATCGGAAGAAAAAAAAAGAAAAAAAAATTATTTTGTTTGGTTTTGTATTTTTTTTTTAAATATTGCAGTTATGTATTTCTTTTATTTTTCGCCATACATAATTTCTCCAATATGTTAAAATACTTTTTTCACTAATTACCAAATTTTATATATTGTTATTCATTATTTCCGTTTTATTTCAACACAAATACAAAAATTACAAAATGAAAATTTTTTTAAATTTTCAATGTAACACTCAAAATATTAAAAATATTATTCTACACATTAATTTTCTAAAATTAACTTATTTTCTTAAAAATTGTCATGCCCACATATGTTGCGTACGAACCATCAAATATTAGTTTGAATGAAAAGTATTTTTAGAATGTGTTAAGCTATTAAATAGCACCAATGATGATAAGTTAATCATTGACAATCAACCTTCTCAATATCCACGGAAAAAAATTGGAAAATTTTCAAAAATATTAAAAATATCATTGTTTACTGTTCATTTTTAAAAATTCCATTTTTATAAAAGTTTATAAAAACTCAAATTTATAAAGTTTTATAAAATTTGTTTATAAAATATGTTATAAGCTTTATAAATTTTATAAAATCCTATAAAATTTTATAATCGTAATTATAAAACCTTATAAAATTTATAATACCTTATAAATTTGAGGTTTTATAAAAAATCTTATGACGTTTATAAAAGTTATATTTTTAAAAATAAATAGCAAAAAATAGTAATTTTAAAAAGTGGTATTTCTCAAAATTTCCTAAAATAATTAGTTTATAAAAAAATAATTTATCTAACTCGGCTAAATTTTTTTTTGTCGTCTAGATTTATGATTTATTACAAACTATGAGGATTGTTACAAAAACGATTCTACCACGGACAATTCAATATGATCCTTATAAATCCACGACAGACGGTACTTCTTGCTCCATGTTCATGATGGACACCCTTTTATTTTTAATGCATGAAATCACGGCGAACGGCTCTACTTGCACAATGTTGGAGATCTTTTGTAAGCTTTACCTCCATTAATTTGCATAATTATCAATAAATTGCATTATCTGAGAATCGAACCCCAGACCTCCTAGTATACAAATATTAATTAATCTTTGGTTAACCACTAGATTAAAGGAGTTTCAAACTCAACTAAATTTGTGGTGTTATTTTACGTACTTTAGTTTAATACTCTCTCTCTCTCCTGTTTACCAATCATTTTGGATGTTAATTAATTGTATTTTCGTATTGTGTTACTTCTTTCTTTGTTAATCCTAGTTTATTTTTTTGGGACTGATGATATCCGACCCAATAGTTATACAAATATAGAAATGTCTACTTGACTAAAAGCACACTCACTTTGTTAATCCTGGTCTGTAGCGACTTGTTAACACGAATAGTCGAAATTTCTCTAGAAAATTTAACTTTATTTAAAAATAGTGAAAATGGCCGTCAAATTTTTGCTCTAAAACTAAAAAAAAGAGTAAAATGGATTGATTTTTGAATCGATTGGGGAACAAATGTTTATATAGCTTACAACAAAGAAGAACTCCCTGTCATTTAAGAAAGTCAGATTTAAAAATGAGACAGCTGCTTGAGACCTCTTTTGTTTTGTATAATCTTATATTTATGTGCGCCGGTGTTTTGTGTGTCATGGCTTAATCTCCAGTCGATAAAAGACTCGCAAACCCTTGTGAGAGGCTTCGCTCGATCACGCAATGAGACTTGGATGAACATCTTGGACTGTCGTTGGATCTGATTCGTTTCATGTATGGCGACGAAGAAGAGTTTTGAGTTTCTGTTACTTCTTCATCTTCTTCATCTTCTTCTTCTTCATCGTCTTTAGATGCTTTTCTCTTTAAACCTGGAACGCTTCTTAAACCCGTGTTGGGGCGATGGTAATCTTTGTGATGCTCATCTACCACCAGAAGTAGAAGAAGATTACAAGACTATGTCAAGAAATTTCAAAATCTCAGATTATAAAACCACATACCTGAAAGAGGATCGTCGTAGAGGCATGATTCAGATTCTGTGTCACCACAGTTACAGGACAAGCTGCTGCTGTTCTTATTCGGTCCTAAAATGCTGCGAATCAACAACAAAAGGATTGAGTTTTCATTGTTTACTGTGTAGAGTTAAATGTGTTGAGAAAAAAAGCTTTTATTTTGTTCAAAACCTGTACATATGCTCGACAAAGTCATCAATGAGGACAGGCCAAGCACCTGAGCGAAACAAAAACCATAAGATGAATCAAAACAGAAACAGATTACACACTTGTTTTTGGGGAAAAATCTAAAAATTGGTACCTTCGGAGTCATAACCTTCTAGATTCTCATGTACACAACGACTAAACGCCAAGACTTGTTGCCAAGTATCTTCTGAAATATTGTGCCGTTGATATTTCTACAAGTTAACATCGTCTTCTTCTTGTTAGATTTACAAACACAAGAGCCTTTGGTAAACGTCGATAGTTATGAAGAACAAGAAAAAGAGTACCTCGATAAAGTCACACCAGCGGTTAAGTAACCTAAATCTCCCAGCTAAAACCAGTTTCCATCCGGTAATAGCTCTACTTATAGCTGGAAAACAGTCAAAGGTGTCATAGTATTATCTTCATTGGCTATTGAAACATATTTTTAGTAACCAACAAAATGATTGAAAAGGAAGAAGCTTACTTATGTTCTTCTGTCCATTCTCGCGGCACATAAAGAAAACAAAATCATAAAAGCGAGTAAACTCGGAAAAGTCCACCTACAAAGAGGACAGATCAAAGGTCAGATCACAATCCAGCTGGTAAAGGAAAGAGGTCGAAAAATAGGGGACCATTTATGTAGAGATAAAAACAAAACTTGCCATTAAATCCAGCCGTGACATCAACTTGAACAATTCATCAAAAATGGAGTTTCTGCCATGGGATGCAACAGAAAATAAGGGAATGGATTAGCACAAAGACAAGTAATTTTTGCTTCAAATGATAGTCATAGCCATATAGATAAATCGTTGAGCAATCACCTTGCTTGAAACTTGTTCTCAACTAGATATAAGAGCTGAATTAATGATTCTTTAGAAGAGTTAGTTCTTTGTGATTCCTCGCCGGGTTTATAATTGCATAATTGTTGACCTGATCGAATGTCTGCAAGAAATATCATACATAACCCTTATAAGATACGATCAAATTCCGACCTAAGAAACCCATGACATGAGCCTCTCTCTATTCATTATCTATGGACATTCTTTAACTAATTCAACTTTAATAAGCAAAGCAAGAAACTTCGTCTTGAAAAACAATGTATCAGCTTTTCATCAACAAAAACCCTAGTTAAGTACCAAAACCATAGAACTCAAGAGAATCCACTTTCCTGTAGCAGTGCCAGAGAAACAAAAAAAAAACAATTTAGGATTCATAGATAAAACAGAGATCTTGAACCAACCGAGCTAAACTTAAAAAACACTATGGGTATGATTAAAAAATCAACCTTTCATACATCAGATAATCAAATAATCAAACCCAACCCAGTTACCTATTATAAGCAAATCATTCCTTCTTCTATGCAACCAAACCAAGAAAAGTATAAAACCCAAATTGATGAACAAGAATGAACAGATCGAAGAAGATAAAAAGTATAAAACTTTACCACAAAATCTGCGATATATCTCGAATATATCGAATCGACCCGAAACCGGAGAAGAATCCATGGATTCTCTCGAGCTCGAAGCTTCTCTGTGAGGAGGGCAGTCGAAACTCGAAAGGATCCGTTGAAAGAAATCGAAGCCAAGAATAGATCAGGAAACCCCAACCAGAAATCGACTAGGCAAATCCTAAAAAGCAAAGAGTTAAAATTTACGGAAGAGGAAAAGGGAATCTTTGTTAATTCACTGATTTATCGCACAATAGAGAATAGACATCTTCCGAACAATCACTTCTGCTTCAATCAGACCCAAACTCAAGGCCCATCACAAGTCAAATTGATGCAAATATTCATAAATGGACTCGAAGTGTTTTTTTTTAATGGAAGTTTGAGAAATTTTGTATAAAGATTTAGTTTTTAGGATTTAAAGTTTCATTTTAATTTGGTGGTATTTGTATAAATAGTTATAGGTGCTGGGGATAAAATAATTTTTTTTGAATTAAGTGAATCGCTTAATATCACGTGTCTTTAGTTTAGGCGAATCTTTTAGCGTCATTTCTGTAGTTGGTCTACTAGA
Organism: Pseudoturritis turrita; assembly: GCA_900406555.1. NCBI lineage: Eukaryota > Viridiplantae > Streptophyta > Magnoliopsida > Brassicales > Brassicaceae > Pseudoturritis > Pseudoturritis turrita. The sequence continues at coordinate 435,698 of OVBL01000460.1, read as the reverse complement.
TCGAGCCTTAGAGGTATTTGGGTCTGAATCAACAATGGGCCAAGTAACTTATTGGGTAAGACCACCTGTAACTGATCCTGTCTCGGGTAGTGTGGCCATGCTACTAGAGATATTATGGGTCGGAGACTGCGTGGTAAGACGAACAGGTACCCCATCAACACTCGGAAGCGGCGCATGGAGCCCGAGTTCCCGTATCAGGAACTCGGGTTAGGTATGAAACTTCTTCCTTAGGCACGGAACTCAATTCCTTTTAAATATCTAAACTGTCTTTGGTAAAAGGGTAAAAACATCTTTCACCTTATGCGTGTTAGGGTAAAAACAAGTGGTCTCCGCTCAATGAACGATTAAAGAACAAAAAACTGATTTCGAGGAGCACCCGGCGTCAGACCCACCGCACCATACGCTGCCACCAGTACGAAAAAGATCAAGCTCAGCGTCTCAGAGTCGTATTGTCGGCCAACTAGCGAGAGAATACAAATGTGTTAGGTGAAAAGCACTCGAGTGCATCGTACCGGATCAAACCCAACTCAACTAAAGATGCAGAACCCGGTATCCGAGCCCGGGCAGGTAAAAATCTATAAATACACCATTCATTTACTTCAGAAAGGGATCCGATTCTCACTCGAGAAAACTCATACTAAAAGCCCATTTCTCTCGAGACTAAGGCCCGATTCTTCAAGATCTTAGTCTCTTTTTCCGGTTGTTTAGGACCATTTTCTCTCTGAATCTTTCCCGGATGTCTCTCCCTTTTCCGGTCATTCCTCGACCATTTCCCCTAAATACTCTGTTCATACTCTGCTACATCTCAAATTTATCTTTCTATATGTTATGATACACCATGGACCATCCCTTACTCGGCCCGGTGTCGTCCATTTCGTTCTCTTTCTCGTTTTCCGACCTTATTTCCTTGCTCGCCACGACTCTCACGTGGTCGTTCTTCTTCTCTCTCTTTTTTCTCTTTTTTGACTTGAGCGGCAGAGAGCCGTCCGAAAACACCTCCCAATCGTGTTTTTCCAGCCTTCACGCGTTTGTTGATTGCGCAGAAACCGGTCCCCCCAATGGTTGTTCAAGAGGATTAAAAATTTCCGAAACAATAGGAGAAGGTGTGTTACTTACATGAATCCTTAATATTTGCGGATTAAAAAGCCTTATACAAGACAGCTTTTCCTTATATCGGTTTTTATCCCAATCAGGAATGTCGAACTCGGTCCAATCAAACTTTTTATCCCAATCGAACTTTTTAGGCTGATGCATGAACATCGAAAACACATGAGTTGAGTAAGCTAGGTCAAATGGAGTCGAGACACACAAAACGATCGACGAGACGTCGATAACGTTTTGGATCAACAAGATCAACACTATAAGCCAAAGCGAGGTGATGTTTCTGATCAATCGAATATCATGTCGGTTTATAGCTAAACAAGCCAGCTTCGACCATAATGTTAGTGCAATAATTAAGCTGACACAAACATATTTCAGCCGGACTATGCATCCTTTCGAGACCCAAAATATACTTAATAACCCCTAAATTCTCCATATTAAAACATGTCCATGGATACGCTTTAAAATCACCAATGGATGTCACTGAATTCCTAGGGATTGTGAGATCATCAACATAAATGAGGATCCAAAGAATGACATTGTTCATTGAGTAGACAAAGAGCAAGTGGTCGACACGCGTTTGGGAGAAACTAAAGGTGCGTAAAACCGTTAAATTTTTGGCAAACAAACACTATGATGCCTGACACATGCCGTATTGCCTAACTCATGCCATAGAGAGATTTGCGCAAGCGACAAACCCGAGATTTATAATAAGATCGAAAATAAGGAGGATGCTTCATTAATACTTCCTCATCTAAGTCACCGTGGATAAATGTGTTGCACATCCATTTAGTGAACTTTATAATTATATTCGTTGTAAAATAGAGAAAGAACATATAGTCATATTAGCGACTAGAGCAAAAAATTGACATAATTAATATCTCCAACTTGGTTGTTCCCAAGAACCACCAGACATGCCTTATATCGTTTGATGGAGCCATTGGCTTGGTGTTTAATCAGGAAGACTCACTTACATCTGAGTATTGGTTTCCTGGGAGGCAAAGCATGCAACTCACATTTATTATTTGATTCCAAGGCGTTAATCTTACTACGCATTGCTTCTTTCCAGTTCTTGTGTTTCATGGTTCTTTGAATGAGCATGGCTCAACTACCACCGAAAAAGCCGCCAAAAAACTGTGGTGATTAGAGAAGAATCGATCACAATTGTGATAGGCAGAGATAAGATAAATTGTACTTGAGAACAACAATGGAGAGGAGGACATGATATTTCAGTGAGTGAGAGATATTGTATTAACTAAGAGATGTGTGAAAGTCTTCTTAGTATGTAAATTGCATCCCAACTACGAAGGAGGATCCGCAAACACTATCGACTTAGATACGACATGAGAGTAATAAGAGTCAGCCACAGTGGGATCACAAGATTCAAAGTCAGCCGAGACAACCAAAGCAGGTACACGATTTTCAGGTTCATTCAAAAGAGAATCAACAGACTGAGATCGAGGTTCCATAGTCGGACAATCAAGTTGTTCAGTGAGGAGAATGGCCAGAAGGTTGGTTGCTGGAGACAAGGTGTCAACAATGGTGGAAGGCATCACTGTGAAGGGTAAAACATCATCTTAAAAGAAAACATTACGAGAAGTGTATAATACTTTCCATTCAAGATCATAATTAGGTGTCATACCTTATTAATATAATGATATATCATAAAAACACACTGGAGACTAGGATCTGCAAATTTATCTCCATTATGATCCAAATTATGAGCTACTCAAGCATCCAAAGTCTCTTAGATGTTCAAATACAGATGTTCGATCATAAGCATATTAAAAGTGTTTTCTTAATATAAGTAACAAGTCGTGAGGGTGATGTATTCATATTGTAGGGTCCTTAGCACTCATTTTTCTTGTTTGCAACCTCCTTTGTCTTACATTTAGCATTTTGAGTCTCATTTAGCTTAGCTTGAGTCTTAGTTTCTTAGGTATTATTCCATGCATTTGCATTGCATATTGAATCTATTTCAGATACATTGGAGGCCTAGAAGTGAAGGGAACCAAAAGAAGGAATTGAAGAGCATGAAGAGGAGTGAAGAAAACACAAGATCCAGGGCAGTGTCCACTGGATCGATCATGGTTGCTAACATGATCGGTCCCAGTGATCGATCCAGCCAACACAGAGCTAAAACACAAGATAAGCATGCTGGATCGATCATGGTTTCTCCCATGATGGATCTCAGTGATCGATCTCGCGTGCAAGCAGAAAAATGCAGATGCATCCAAAAGCGACTTAAATATCATGTCAAATAGAGGCCTTCCCGTGCCCAATTTAATCTCAAATTTGGTGGGGATATAGAAAATTGAGTTAGCTTCACGTGAATATTGAATTCAACTCATTCCAAGCTACAATTTAAAATTTATGGCCAATTTAGTGACGACATATCAGGCTGATCGACCATAGGAGACATTGTGCTTCACTGCTACATTATGGATCGATCATGTTCACCAGAATGGTCGATTTGGGTGGTCGATTTCGGGAACACAGTTTGCTTTGACCCGGTTTTGACTCAGTTTGTTTTGGATTGACCCGGGTACTTTTTTCTTTTACTATATAATGTTTTAAGCACATTAAAACTCTAAGCTTTGGATCTATTTTTTTTTATCATTTGAACAAAACAAAAACCCTTTGGATCTTTGCTATTTTGGATGATCAAGTTTGTACTTTTCATGCCAAATTAGTGAAGCTTTCTCTAATATTTATCTTTAATATTTCATTATGTCTTTCTTTATATTTGCTTTTGTTGTTTGTTTAAACATGAGTATGAGTGAGTAGTCTCTTTATGGATATTGGGTAGAGTGGATTAGGGTTATTAATGAATTATTAATAATACTTAGGTATATATTCTTATGATTTCTTTGGTTTAGAGTGAATCCAAAGCTAAGATTGATCTTGCTAATCAAATCCTTGATTATGGTTTTTTCTTGTCTGGGAGGTATTTGTGAAAAATATCTAGATGAACTTTAAAACATGCTTTCCATATCTTAGCCAACTAGCCATTGATGATTAGGGTGGATTGTGACTTTTATGGACTTATGAATTAATGATCTCTAATCTCTACAAATGGATTTGGAAAATTGATCAAATTGAGTGATTAGTAGAATGGGTTAGTCTCATGGAAATGAATTAACCTAGAATTTAGGATCTATGTCTTGGAAATGGCTTGTTATATGATTTAACATCCCTAATCAATAGTCAATCATCCCTAGTCTATGATCTCTACCCAAGGTCCATGCTTTATCCCTTTGAATCAATCTCATTAGCTTAATTTTGTTGAATTTTCATTTTGCATTTTATTTGTCTTGTTTTGAGTTTGGTTTACTTTTGTTTGCTTTTAATTATAGGGCACACTTAGTCTAGAATTCGATTGACAATCCAGTTTGAAAGGGAAATGCCTTCATAACATTTAATATATGTCGGTATTTCCATTCTACGCTGTTATTTTGTTGTGGAGTTCTAACGCATGATGTTTCATGAACAATGCATTGTTCTAATGCGTAGCTAGACTCCTAAATTCGATGCTATTATCACTAACAACAAGAAACTACCAGATTTCCTAAATGTGGCTTCAGTTAGTTAAAAAAATGAATTATAATTCTTTTTGCAAATTTACAAGACATAAAAAATGAATGGGTATTTGATTCTGATGCACCTTTCACATCACAACAAACAAAAATTATTCTGTTTAATTTGAAAGAACTTTAATGAGACAAAGTGTTAATAGGAATCAACACTAACGATGAAATTAATGGCAATGAAATATTTTCTTACTATTATTTGGAAAGTGAAGTTATTGAAAAAATTTAGTTGTTTAATTTTAGAGAAATTTTTAAAAAATATCACATTTTGAGTTTTAATCCCCAAAATGTCACATGTGAATTTTTCTTTCAAAAAATAGCACTTACACACAAATATGACGGAATTTTCCTCCATGTATGCGTGTAGGAGTGCACAGGTAAAGGAGATTGACAGCAGCATTTAATGCTACTAGCATTTAATGTGATATTTCTGAACAACATATTATTTGCATACATACATGGGTCAGGTGGATCGTATAACGTACACATGTGAGACAAATACGTACATGAAATATGTAATTACATTGCTTACCAGACATACGAAATTCACAACAACCACATTTCTAACCATCTTTAAAGGCAAACGGTGTGCGTACGTACATAAAAAATATTATCGTACATTTCACTGTTTTGTGGAGATGGTGTACATACATCCTAAAAGGTAGACGGTGTACGATATACATGTATGTAGACAAAGTGTTACAAACGTCTTCAACAATTTCAAACGTCACCAACATTTTCACCCAAGTATCCGACACAAAATCAAATTTGATGTACGATATACATGTACGTAGACATAGTACATAGATATTTATGTTCCATACATATAACCGTATAGACAATACACAATTATTTAGGTAATTTAAAAATAATTCTAATTAGAATATAGTAAAATGGGTATCAAAATATAGAAAAAATGAACTATAATGCAAAGTATAAAAATAAAAATAAAATCATGAAAGTGAAAAAATGAGAAATGTGAAAACAATAAAAATGGGAATAACAATAAAATTAAATTAATTGATTAAAAATATTAAGTTTCTTGCAGGAATGAAGAGGAGAGAGAAAATAACTTTACCATATTTCTATCATTACAAATGGTTCAATCCTTATTTTGTGTGTACGTATCTGTTGTGTGACGTGTATGTATGTAGGGCATATCTTTTACGTACACATCACATGTCACTCAGTAAATTTTGAGTAATAAGTCTATACATGTATGGGTATTTTCGTCATATTTGTGTGTAAGTGCTATTTTTTTCTGAAAAACTCCACATGTGACATTTTTTGAATTAAAACTCAACCATATGACATTTTTGAAAATTTCTTTTTTATTTTATTGGCTTTCACAAAAAAAAAAAATGATGACTTGTCTAGCAAAAAGGATTGCCCCAAGACAAAGAACCCTTGCACATCATACAACTGGTGTAATGAACAATGTACTAAATTCTACAATCAGAATAATTAAGCTGACTTCTATACATCTTTTTCAAGAAGCAGAAATAACTTCTAATTAAAGTCGAGAAACATAAAAGCACCTTACGAGGTAAGATAGTTATGATTTCCGACTGACGATGCATCCACAACTATTTAAAACGTGAGAATGAAAGATTAAAAAAGAGTTTAGTGTTGTGTTTTATCCTATGAATAGATGGTAAAGAAAAACATAGTAAAAAAAAACATGGAAATGTACCCACAAGAAACCTAGGGATACAAGATGGTGAAGAAATAAGGAAGAAGAAAAACTCTTGAAACAAACAGCTCTCCAACTGTTCGATAAGATGGAGAAAACTAACAATCTGATAAAGGTCACTAACTCACAACGGTACTCCTTACCAAAACTAATCACAATATAAAAAATGAATTTCTATTGCACTAACTTAAATACTCTAATTACATCATCCCTATTTTTTTGTCATGAACCTGCAAGTTCTTTTTTTCATGGTTTCTTAACTGAATTTTTACCAAAATCAAACCTAACTATAACTAAACAAAAGCGAAAATACTTTACTGAGAGAGAAGTAATATTTTTACTTAAATCTAACTAACCGAACCACCAAAAAATTACACATGAAAACGAAAACAATTGTAGTATAAACTAAATTTTGCAAAAATAATCAGGACAATGTCTAAAATAAAAATATAGTACGAGTTTATAAAAAATGTGTATGACACAAAAATAAGTTTTAATTTGTTAAATAAGTAAATTAAATGATAAAAAGAACACAACGTACAATCAAATAATAATCTACAACTACATAAAGTGTGCACACAAATGAACATAATTAACAACAAAAACGTTGAACAAATTTTTCTTACAAAAAACAATTCGAAATATTTTTACAAAATTAACAACCATTTATATTTTCACAAAAAACAACTAGTACTATACTAAATTTTCGAAATATTATTTATAATTAACAAAAATTCGAAATGTTTTTACAGAATTAACAACCATTTACATCTACAAAGTAGTTTTATATCAACGATTTTCTTAGTGCAATTATTGAAAAAAATTAGTTGTTTTAATCTTATTGGCTTTCACAAAAAAAATGATGACATGTCTTTAAGAATAAAAAATGTCATGGCATAATTCTCTAATCAATCTCTAAACACAAATTTTACCAAAAATAAATATATAATGCCAAATTTTCAAAATATTATTTATAATTAAGAAAAATTCGAAATTTTTTAAAAAAAAAATAACAACCATTTACATCTACAAAATAATTTCATATTAACAATTTTATTAATAAATTAAATTTAGTACTTAATTTTATCACAAATAAATATATCACGAAAGTTTTTTGAAATATTATTTATAATTAACAACCCTTCGGAATATTTAAAAAAAATTAACAACCATTTACAAAAATTAAATTTAGTACTTAATTTTATCACAAATAAATAAACCATGATAAATTTTCTAAATAATATCCTCTTACTATTATTTGGGAAGTGCAATTATTGAAAATGTTTATTTGTTTTAATTTTATTCGCTATCAAACAAAATAATGTGACATATTATGATATGTCTTTAAGAAAAATATGACATTGCACAAATCTCTGATCAATTTCTAAAAACAATTGTATCACAAATAAATCTGCAATAAGTATTGTTCGGAATATTTTAAAAAGGAACAATCTTTTATGTTTCCATATTAATTTAATATCAACGACTACTGCTCAAATAAATTTTATACTCAGTTTTATAACAAAACAATATTAAACTGAAAGAATTTCAAAAATGCCATTTTTGTGTGTTAATTTTCAAAAATACCATCACGAGTTGTCCATTTTCAAAAATACCACTTATTAAAGATTTTTAAACCTTAAACTCTAAAATCATAAACCTTAAAAAGGGTTTTGACCCCTAACAAACCATAAACCCTAAAAAAACTAGCATTTCAAAAATTCAAATAAACCCTCAACATCTATTGTAACGATGGCTCCTACAGATGTAGAATCTTCACAAATCAAAATTGAAATTCTCAAATGAGTTTTTGATACTTTCTTCATTATTCCCGTCTATGCAAAAGATAACTATATGTACTAATATTTTTTCTTTTTTTTGCAAATCCAAAGAGTCGGATATAGGTAGTCTTATGTGAAAAAAAAATTGAAGGCTCTTTTCCATGAGAAAGTAGTAATCATAAATATTTTTGGTTACATGATCTACAACTTTGTAATTGGAGATTACTAATCGCTACACTTTCTAACACATTCAAAGTAAAACACAATCACTAAACACCTTTTAATTACAATAATATATCCCTAAATCCCTTCACCTCTTTTAAACTCTTATAAACATTAGATCAATATTCCTCATATTAAAAGTATGTCTCGAACAAAGAAAAAGAATTAGTCGAAGAAGAAAAATAAGAAGGAGAATACAAACAAAAAGACAAATAAAAACCAATAGAAGAAAAAGAAGAAGTCATATAAGACAAAGAAGACAAAGATGATGAAGAAGAAGGAAAATAATTGAGAAAAAAAACCGGAAGAAGAAGAAAAAAAAAGTCGGAAGAAGAAGACGAAGACGAAGAAAAATCGGAAGGAGAAGAAAAAGTCGGAGAAGATGAAGAAGAAAAATGAAAAGAATAGGAAGAAGAAAGAGAAAGAGAAGGCAAAGACGAAAACAAACCCGAAAGAAGAAGTCAGAGAAGAACAAAGAAACCAAAAAGAAAAAAACATAGCGACTTCGGCTGTAAGTAACAATCCTAGAAGAAACAGAGAAGAAGAAGAAGGAAGAAGGAGGAGGAGAAGACGAAGACAAAACCGAAAGAAAGAACGAAGAAGAAGTCGGAGAAGAAAAAAAAAACCGCAAAGAAAACAAAATTTATCTATTTTGGCCGCAAGTAACAATTTTTGATGAAACATGAAAAAAGTAGAATAATAAGAAGGAAGAAGAACAAAGAAAAAACCAAAGAGGAGCACGGAAATGAAGAAGAAGACAAAGAACAACCAGAGTAAGAAGAAAAATAAGAAGTCAAGTAAGACAAATAAGACGATGAAAAGAAGAGGAAAATGAAAAATTGGAAGAAGAAACAAAAAAAGAAAGAGCGAGAAGAAGAAACAAAACAAATGTAGATAATTACTACAATTGATAAAGTTTACATAAATGTCAAAACCAAAAAATTAAAATATTTGCGAATGATAGCAAAATGTAGATATTACTATTCTTTTTTTTTTACAAATTCTTCATGCATACGCATGACGCGGGTGAATCACCTAGAAAGAAGAAGAAAATCTCATTTTGTTTGGTTTTTTGTGTTTTTTCTTGAAGATTGTAGTTGTGTGTGCCCTCTATTTCTCGCCATATCTAATTTTTCCAATATGTTAAAACATTCTTTCACTAATTACGAAATTTTACATATTGTTATCCATTGTTTGTGTTTTATTTCAACACAATTATAAAAATTTTAAAATGAAAAACACTAATTTTCAAGATAACACTCAAAATATTAAAAATATTATCCTATGTATATTAATTTCATACATACATATAAGTTTTAAAACAAACAATCATATATATTTTATTTTATTTTTATATAATAAATTAATTTATTCCCTTAAAAAATTTCTTATCCGTGCGGACCAGCCACCTGATTAACATAGTAAGGCTAAATTTGTTTTCTTTTTAACATAATTTTCTTTAATCATATTATTGCATTCATATGCCGCCGAGTCAAGTTAGGATGAAAATAATACTACATTTAAAATAAAAAGTCTAAGCAAATTCAAAGTCTTGGTATTTCGAGTTTTGATGTGATAGAAAAGGATAGTTGAATTCTAAGGGCTTGAATGTTACGGCGGGACAATTAATTGTCACCATTCACACATAACTTTTTTGTATTTTTCAATTTTTGTATTTAAAAAAAAAAAAAAAAAGCAAGTGCGGGAGAAATTGTATAGAGACCGCATCTTATGAAATAAGCCTCCAATAAGGTGTGGTTTACTGCGTTCTATTATTATTCTTTTTCGTAATAAAAAAATATGCTATTATATTTTGTCAATTTACACACTTGTTAAAAATATTTTTTTGTTTAGAGTTTAAAAGATTAAAAATATTTAATTAAACTTTAATATTTATGTATCACATTTATAATATTCACCATTCAAATATTATTCCGCACCACTTGTTTTACACCAACCGCAATTGTCCCGCATGATACGTTTTTCCTGCACACATCGCACTTAAACCGCACCGCACCTTTTAATCCGATTGTTCTGGACCGCCTAATCCACTATCACCATTTGAAGCCTAAATATACACAAAATCTAGATATTTAACATAAATATATCCCAACCAGTGAAAACATACAAATATCCTAGGTAATAATACTTTTTTCAATTCTTTTAAAGATTTCTAGTCCATGAATTTGTTGTTCTCCTTTTTTCGTTAGTTAAAAAGGAAATCAACGCGAAAATTGTTAAATAGATAAATTTAAAAAACAAGTCACGTCGACCAAACTTTCCTCCAAATAAGACCACAAAAACTCCTAACAGTTCCAACAATATGTTGCAAGAAAATGAAGGAAACTTCCTCTTTCCATTTTCTTTTCAAACGCGGACTTTATCTTTGTCTTTTACTTCACCACCACCTTCCTCTCTCATTCCTCTCGACAAAGTTTTCACCAACACTTGAAATCTCCATCATGTATATATACACAACAGAGACGCATATTCTATATCTTCAATATCTCATCTACTACGCTTTTATTAGTTCTTTGTGATTCTTTCATTCATTCATTCATACATAACCATGGAGAAGAGTTTCTTGTCTGAATGCAAACAATCTTCTTCTCTCCCTTTGTTTGCTCTGTTCAACTTTTTCCTCATCGGATTTTGCAGATGGGTTTCGTCTGCTCGCATCTTTTTATCCAGATTCTTCCCTCTTCTTCAACACCATCAACGTGTTTCCAACAAAAACGACAAATATCTCGAGTTCTCAGACCAACAACAACAGAGTTTGACCAAACACATAGAACAAGAAGAAGATGATCTCTGCAGAGAAGACGCAGAGATGGTTATGAGAAGCTTAGGACTTTTTTCCGATTTCGAAAGCGATGAGCTTCAAGAACGGTACAGTTCCAAGGAGATTTCGAGTATGTTCGAGGAAAAAGAGGCGAGCTTGGAGGAAGTGAAGCAAGCTTTTGATGTGTTTGATGAAAACAGAGATGGCTTCATCGATGCTAGAGAGTTGCAGAGAGTTTTGACAATCTTAGGTTTCAAACAAGGATCTTACATAGAGAATTGCTTGGTTATGATCAGATCATTAGATGGAAACAAAGACGGAAGAATCGATTTCAACGAGTTTGTGAAATTCATGGAGAATAGCTTCTGCTGAATCATATGATTTTTTCTTGAATTGCTTCTTTACCCTATTCTTTCTTTCTTTCTTTTTTCTCTTGAAACCTCTTTGCTTATTTACGTTATTGTTCTGCTTCTTGGGATGAGATTTGTGTATGTTAAACATGGTTGTTGTAAATGTTAATCAGACTTTCGTGATATCTTGAGGACTTTTGAGTAATTTCAGAACTTCCAACTTAAATTCAAAACGTAGACAATCCGCCATAATCTAACTCCAAGAAACCACACGCCTCTGGGGCATTTAATCGAACACTTTCCGGGCACAAAGTGTTTTCACCAAAAATGCTGTCTTTCGGTATCCAAGAGAAAACGCATAAGCATTGACGAAGCGCGTTGCTCCGACCTCTGGGCCTGAAAATATATATTATATGATAACCCTAGAAGAAGCTTAATTAAACCCTAGAAGCTTCTAACGAGCTATAGAGGTCTTCGCAGTTGAAGATTCTCCCGTGTCGATTCGAATCCGATTTTAGGTAAGCTTCCTTCTTATCGGAATCGATTTTTGATAACCCTTAATCGAAATCACACACCTTTCTTCATCTTCCTTAAAGTCAAATCCTTATATTGGAGACCAAATCATCGAAATTTCGTGATTTTACTGTTTTCTGTGTCCTTTGTATTTGTGGGTTTTTGAAGAACTTGTCTATACTCTGTCACACAGTCTGTGTTTGGTTGAAAGGCAAGAGATTGACGTTTGCTTATTTTTTGTTTCTGGAGATTTAATGGCACCTTCTGTTTTGATTATTGCTCTTGTATCAGAGAAGCTTCTCAGGTAAAGCTGAAAGGGGTAAGATGAGTGTTAATAGAGCCAAGGATTTGGGGCTTCCATTAATGAGTCTCGTTAGACTTAAAGGCACACCGATTTTGGAGCAACTGCATTTGGAAGAAAGGCTTCTTAGAACATCGTCTGATAATTGGTGCATTGTTAATGATGGAACATATGCCCCTACCATTGTCATGGGAATGTCAGGGTAAAGACTTGATTCCATGTTTCCTCTGCCTTCTGTGGTGAAATCATTGCAAAAAACTTTGAGCATGTCGGTTTCTTTGTTACAGGAAGCCTTCTCAACTTCTTGAGCTTGGACCTATTATACAGGATCGAATACCGGTAATCAAAAGATTCACGGGAGGAGGAACGGTGATTGTGGACAAGAGTACTATGTTTGTGAGCTTGATTTGCAACAAGGATGATGTTCCAAGTGTCCAGCCTTATCCTCGTTCTGTCATGGCATGGAGCGGTTCTTTGTATGGTGAAGTGTTTAAGGGTATAAACGGTTTCCAACTACGTGAGAACGGTGTGTGGAACTGTTTTAGATGTTCTAGTTAGCTATACTGGCTTCTCTCCATGCACCATGAAAGGGTTTTAATGCTTTATCTTTCTTGTATTTCAAATTTTTTCAGATTATGTTTTTGGTGATCGCAAATTTGGTGGAAATGCTCAATCAATAACTAGAAATAGATGGATACACCATACGTCATTTCTATGGGACTACAATGTGAGAAACATGGCTTACCTTAAGCTGCCTTCGAGAGTACCACAGTACCGGTTGGTATGACCCTTATTTCATCTTTTGGTCTTATTGTCTTCAATTTGATTACTTGATTCAAAACTCTTTGAGTCGTGGAATTCAATTATATATTCCAATTGTATTGCAGGAAAGAGATCACACAGATTTCGTGTGTAGAATGAAGGATTATATTGAAAGGTCGGATTTTGTTGAGAAGACAGTAAAGGCTGTGGGAAACCAATTCACATTGAAGCATGTGGACCTTGAGGATATCGATTCCTATGCAAAAGGAGAACATTTGAAGAGCACGAGGCTCCTTACAATGGAGGAACTCGAAGAAGCAACGGCAGGCACAACTCAGAATGCATGAGCGTACTGCTCATGCTAGTTAAGTTTTACTCATGTGGGATGCAAAAGTGCTATAATTTACTTGGTCATTGATTCTTTACCTCGGGTTAGACCCATTACCTTTGTCTCCATTCTTAGAATTCCATTTACGGTCTAACTCAGAATTCATAAGATAAATATGTGCTGGTGTTTCATTTTGTAATATGTTTTGAAATTGTGAATCAGAAATTCGATAAGTAGCACATGGAGAAAGAGAAAAGAAGACACTTGAATTCTTAGCCTGTCATGTTAATGGCTAACAAAGGACAGGGACTTTGATAATAATGACAGGAGTAATCAAGTTCTTGATTAGTCCCCACTCTTTTGTTTTCTCTAAATGTTGGGGCTTTGGTGGCCTACCCCAAGAAAATCTATAAATGCCGGAGGTTTGATGGTCTCAAAGTATCTGGCCACCATTGTATTATCTGCAGATGATGTTGGCAGTGATAATGACGACGATGATGATGATGATGATGATGATGATGGTTCATGGATGGAGACATGCAGTGTCAGTGCCAAGGAATCTGCAGGGAAGGTTGAGCAGTGATGATGCGGTCCCTGCATTGGCATGCGCGAAGAACAATGCTCTTCTTGGAGATACTGAGCTTTCAGGTTAGTTGTTTCCTCTTTTAGCATTCTCCAGCTATACTTGTTCAAATTTATATCTTCATCATCACCATTACCTGCAAAACACACAGAAACATGAAACTAAAAACTCACCAGCATCAATATAATCAATCTCCCTAGAACTTGCAATCTGGTTAGCCTTTTTCTTTGTGCTGCATTAACTCTGTTAGAGAAGTTATGAGCCCAATTGACATGTTCCCATAAACACATTGCACCCGAGCAATAAATATCGAAAATATTGCATTACAATAGGAGATAGCAAAAGATTCAGAAAGAGAGTAAAGCCACAGGGTATTGGCAGAAGGTATCGGAAACTCAGTGGATGTGTATCAACTATCAAGTACTAGATAGGGTAAGAAGACACAAACCAGGAGAAAGATTGAAGTTTTTGTGTGCAGTAGGATTCTGAGAAAACCCATTGGATCTCCTGATGTAAGAACTTGATTGCTGCCTCAACTTTCTTGCCATGAGGACATGCCAGTGGTTCTTTAAGGCATTGTCTGTTCTTCCATTGAAAAGCTTAGAAATCATAGCCCATTTGTTACCAAATGCCCTGTGAGCTGCAAGTAGCCTTTCTTCTTCCTCATCACTAAAAGCTCTCTTGTTGATCCTCGGGTCTAACTGGTTAAACCACCTCAATCTGCAACTCTTGCCTGTAACAACCCCAAAAAAGCAAGAAAACACATTTTAAGTTTACATTTTCTGGAAATAACAGAGGAAAGATTTCAACTTTCTGTTAAAATGCGGTTTGTACCTGTTCTTCCCTGCATCTTCTCTGCAATGTGGTTCCAGTTTTGAGGACCGTAAACCGCTACAAGCTCCATGAGCTGAGAATCCTCAGAAATTCTCCAATGTCCTCTACTACAAACCCTAGACCCCCTCTGCTTCTTCTTCTTGTTCTTATTCTTCTTCAAATCTTCACTCTCCTTCTGCATCCTTCTTCTATAAGAGAAATCTTCTACTGTTGCAGACACTGCATTGTTTTCTCCAAGCCCATTAAATGTTCCTCTGCAATGGAGGTCAAAAGGGTATTATTGGAAACATTAAAAATCCATCTAGCTCTTCTCTTGGTCTCTCCTATAAACATGTCTCATATATACACACAGACTATATAGGCATGTGATATTTGGATTCGGTGATGGCTGATGGTGTCGTATGTAATATTTTTGATTGCCAAAAATAGAAACCTGAGGAGAGAGAAGAACAGATGTGAGGTGAGAGAGTATAAGTGGAAATAGAAAGAAACCCCACGCATACATCTTTCATGGTTGCTCTGTTAAGAACAGTTTCAGTTCTCTGACATCATTTTTCAAAAACTTGTTTGAATATTTGTCACCTTATATTCTTCTCCCCACGCTTCTAAAATATACCATTTCCTTGTATATGTATAAATGTAGGTACATAAGACCAAAAGTATGCATAACCATTTTTAGATGCAATTCATATATAAAAATAAATAATGTGGCATACATTTGGTATTCGAAGCATTATTCAACGAAAAGCAAAAACCTAATTATCTAACACTTTAAGCTCATAGTGGCATAAACATGTATATTCAATAAGAAGTAATCATAACTATTCTTCAAGGCTTTTTGGCCCAATGGTTTTAGATAGAAATGTTATGGTGGACCAAAAATTTGAGGAGCCAACTTGACCAGTCCAATGTTCTATGATTCAGAGTCTGTCTGGCTTATAGAAGACCAACCCTGTTAGGAACCGGTCGGATCCGTCAAACATACCATTCTATTTCGAGGTTGATTGTGAATTGGTCCACTGGACCGCAAAGACGAGACGACCATAAACCCTAATATATTGTGACCTATTTCGAATAAACCTTTAGAGAATTAGTCTTGCTAGGGTCGAGCCAAGTTGGACCCGTCAAACATAATTTTTTTTTTGTATTTAGCGGTATAACTGTAAACTGATCCGTAAGACCGCAAAGATAGGACGGACATGAACCTTAAAATATCATGACCTATCTCGAATAAGCCTTTAGAGAACTAGTCCTACATAATACATGTTGAACCATTTCTTATAGAATCAATCCTACTAAAACTGGATCAGGTTGAGTTGGATCCATCAAACATATCATTTTACTTTGTATTTGGTGGTCGACAATGGATTGGTCTGTATGGCCATATATACAATCACACCGGACCTAAACTCTAATCGAAGAAATATCTATTTCAAACTGGTTCTTATAAAATTGGCCCTGTAAGGCCTTGTGCCGACCAACCCGTCATAATATATTGATCCCTATATTGATTAGTGTTTTACCATTTTATATTAGACTCCAAAATTTCGTTATAAGTACTATTTAAGAAGAATACTTGAAATTTTCAAGGACGTTTTACAACGTTTTAAAGCGATAGTAACGTCTTTCAACAACTTTTTGATGGATTAAACAAAAAATGTCGGCGAATCATTGGGGATTAATTGGCTATTTAAGTTCGTTGATTTAGTTTTTATACTAAAATAAAAATGTACAACTTTTTCCATGTAATGTGCAAATTTTTATTGAACAATAAATTAATTGGCAGAAAAAAAATTCCATAGCAATGGAGTTTTTCATCAATAATAAAAGGGACCCATGATAAAAGTAAAACACGACTTAATTAAAGCAAATACATAATATCACATTCATTTTTCTTATATAAAACAAGAATTATCTCTTAGTCTCTCTCTCATGTTCTCACACCTTCGCTACATATCACTATCAGTCCGAGTTTGGTTACCAAAAAAAGTCCCCAACTTGGAACCGGAAAAAAAAAACAAATACAAAACCAAACCAAACCAAACCAAATCGGTCTATATAATCACTTATAAGTTAATACCGAAACTGCCCTCCGGTGTAGGTCTGGCCAAAGGACCAACTTGGAGGCGCAACATTGTACGAGACGACACTTCGACGATCACTTGTGGTGACAACAAACGACAGACTTTGACCATTGAGATAAGAGTTGCTTTGCCAATTTTGCCCCCAGTTTCTTGACATTAATTGCCATTTTGACCTCGACCCTCTCATTGAGACAGTGTGTACGTCCCCGGCTCCACCGACGTTCGTAACCAGCACCAAGTTGAAGTATGAGTGGCCATTGATCGTGAACCTTATGCCGCCACTTCTCTTGCACCGAACCCTATCAATCAAAATTAAAAATTTTTTTATGAAGGATTAAAAATACCTTTTAAATATGTAATAGGGGTTCACGGGAAAGCTAACTCTAAAAAAATGCACCACATGCAAGTTCGGTGTCGATTAAAGTGTCACTTCCATACAGTTTTCGGTCTATTAATAATTTGGTACCCAATATCTCTGCTACATTTATCAACTGGTCCAAAAGTATTAAATGCGTTTTTATATATAGGTCTAAATTTCAACTGGTGTAGTATAAATATGCATCAGGAAGATACGTGTCTTTTGTGTTTTTCGACAACTGTAATATACATAATGGTGTTAACCAATTTATATATATATATATAAATTTGTCCTATGGAAAGTCAGAAACAAAATAGAATGCCTTTTTTCCAAAAAAAAAAAAAAAAAAGTCAGAAACAAAATTAAGAAAAATAAATATGAATAAATCTTACTTTGCATTTTCATTAGTATATATATATATATTTTTTTTTTTAAAAACAACAAAGACATTTGTTCAAAAATAAAAGAGTATATTTTTATTTTTTAAATAATCAAGACGAGATAACCAGTTAAGAGTTGAGACAAAAGCCATAGACATATAGAAGTCATATGTTTCTAAATATGTACAGCTTTAGACTGACTTATTTGCTTTTACGAATAGTTTCAAGTAAAAATCTGACTATCCCTCAGGTCAAAAAGGAGATTTACTTAAAATTCTAGTAATATTTGTAAACATGTGCAACTGTGTTTGATATTTCAATGTGAGATATTCATAAACTAGACATTTAATTTTATGACATTAGCTAACCCCAATGGGAGGGTCTAAATCGGGTTAATAAATCAGTACCTTCTGTACATAACCGGAATGATACCGGACTTGTACCGAGCGATATGCTCATAGATGGGCTGAGAAAGATCGAAATGATGGTTGGGAGGATCGCACGCGCCACCAGGAGGACAAAAGTTAGTGGCAGTGACCACAATGGACCGGCCTTGTATGCACCACTGAGGATCGTTGACACACATGAGCTGGAAGCACGCACCACAGGAAAGTCCATTATCGAATAACGCCGTGCTCAACGCCGCCGTCTCCGTTCCGTAACCTTGACTGTACAGATTCCCATACCCGCATGCTCCACCTTATTTAGTTCATTAGGAAAATGTTTATAATCATCAACCAAAATCAGACTTAAATTAAAAACAAAAAACAAAAATCAGACTTCGACTGTGCGTTTAGATTCCGTAAAAACACTTCAAAAATATTTTATGAAAAAACGAAAAATGTTTTATATTTCAAATTTTGAAATCTTTTGAATTATTAATATATAAATGCAAACATAAAAATAGACGTGTGCAATAACTAATAAAATACGAATAATTAAATGTTAAAAACATATACACGTCAGACTGAAAATCGATTTCACCATGTTCTGTTTATGTAATATAGTATCTGAAAAATATGTTTATGATTAGCCGTTGAAATTGTTTGCATGTTACGAGGGGGGCTAGCTAGATCTGAAAACATGAGATGAAACTAAGATGGAATGACTAAACTACCCTTTTGTCAGCTAAATTAGGCTGATGTAAGTGAAAATGAAAGAGGGTATTTCTTGGAGATATCGTTAAAGGTACCCATAGTGCCGGAAGCATCACCGCCGCCGTAGAAAGTGGCATGAGCGTTGGTCCAAGGTCCCACGAGGCCGCCTCGATGGTGGCCGCCATGACGGTAACCACATTGAACGCAGACGGAAAACGCTAGGAAATGCAGGAGCAGAGCCGAGATTACTAAAACGCCCATGATGAAGCAAAAACAATTACAACATGCAAGGCAGAAAAAAAAAAGAGAAGCAAAAGGGTAATTTCGTCGAAATATAGAATGTGGAAGTTTGGTGTGTGATGAAACTGGGGAAGAAGAAGAGAGTGGTATAAATAGGAAGGAGCATTCAGACAAAGTTTTAGCGGTAATGAATCAATCGGGGTCCATGCAACTCCTTCTTAATTGTTCTTTACTATACTCTGTTAATTTTATTTTATTTAATTTTTTAGGGTTTAATAATTTTAAAAGAAAATCATAAAAAGGATATTAGAACCGACGAAAAAGAAAAAGGAGAGGTGAATGTTAATTTAAGAGGTGGATCGAAGAAGAATTTGTCAAAATGAGTTGGAATCTATCGTACGTAAAAGTCACTGAACAAGTGAAGTAAATGCATATCAGAAATTAGTAGATGTGAATGTGATGGTGATACTGTTACATGAAAGATTTTTTTTTTCTTTTCTTGTTTGTTATATAGAACTATAGAAGTATTTGATTATTTTAAGGGTCAGAAAGTAAATCATACGGAGACACGATTTGAATAGCATTAAAATTCATAAATTATGCGGGTTTGAGTGTTTGAGACAGACAACATAGAGCTCATTAAATAATATTATCCGGGAAAATATAAAGTGAGAATTTAACTGTAATATTTTTTGGTCCATGTTTAACTGCAATCTATCATTATTATTATTACAGTATTATTTTTCTTTTCTTTTCTACTGAGTGTCTGGGTGTTATTGCTTGTTTTTCTTAATTTGTTGAAAACTGGAGCTACATTGTATTGGTAGGCAGAAGAAGTGTTAACGGTTGGCACTTTTTAAAAATCTGCAGATATTTCATTGGACAAAAATGATTACAGCTGTTAAGAGAAATATTTTATTTATATATTAGGCACATAGAAACTTACACAAAGGAAAGCGCACAGAAACTCCATCAGTTTTTTATAATTTCATTAAATAAAGAGAATTTTTTTTTTTTTCATATGGTGATTCTGAAATTTTTACTTTTGCTTTATAATAAGTGTAATTTTATATAGATATTTTTTTTCATGATAAGTATTGTTTAAGAATTTTAATATAGTTTTTTTAAAATATTAAATTTATTGCTTAACAAAAACAATGTTTATGTACAAAAAAAAACTCAAAAAGTGGAAAGATCAAAATAATTCGAGCTAAAAAGTTAGTGTATTTTTTTAGTTTGAAACCATCGCTCAGGATGGGATTCAAGTCGCAGGATAACATGATACTGAGGAGAGACCACTCTATTGCGAACTGGTTTTTTAATAACACGTATTAGATGGTCCGTCAAATAGTAGATGTGCTTATGACGTCTCTCGTTTCGCTCGTCAAATATGATAAATAGTTGTCTAGAAGACCAAACAAACCAATAGGAAGGAGATCATATCAAACCTGTGACAAATGAGATGCTGCAAGGTGTTTGCCCAATCCGGACATACTGCAGTACCTAGTAGATCCCCGACAATACCGATCCAAAACGTGAGAGTGTAAGGACAAACAAAATATAAATGATCCCTCGGCTCTTCTGGCTCCCTGGCTCTCTGCAAAAAAACATGGTTGCACACAACCCTAACTCTGAATTTGTGCTCTAGTGAAAAGTCGATCAATAATTTCCAGTCACGTGATAAAAGCAAACCGAGAAACGTCAGCGAAAACCATATAACACGGCTTTACTCCAGCTGCTCACATCGTCTCTGGATATGTTCTCACATTTTTGATGGGGAGAAATAATTCCGAAAATCATCATGTGAGTACGTCCACAAGACCACATCATATCCAACATCAGTATGAGGACAAGGGACAACATTGATCTGATCAACTATTGTGCGTAGCTGTTGGTTCCTACAACGGCGAATCCTCTAAGTAGTGGTTGTTGCTACTTTAACGATCATAACTTCCTTCCTAATACCTAATTGTCGAGTGCGTATGGCACATGTAATATCGATTAACCGACCCAATCATATTCAATAATCTAGCCAGATGCTCAGGTAGTTTCCATTATGAACCTCCATCCTGATGAACTTTGCAACATGTGGACGAAGTTTTCGCTATATCCATGACCATATATTAATGTCTATAACTTTAATATAATGTTTCACTAGAAAATATCTAACATATTCTTGAAACATAAGATAAGTTTAAGAATCAATTTATTTTAGAAATTTAATTAAAAAATTAATTCACTTTTAAACTGGGTGAAAAATATCAAAAAATATTTATATTAAAATACATGAGAAGATGTCTGTAAAATGGTTTGACATTTTTTTTAATCCAATGAGATGAAACCGGGTATCAATCATACAAACATTTGTCTTATACCAAAGCCGGATGAACCTACAATGATGAGTGATTTCAGACCAATAAGCCTATGCACAGTGAGCTATAAAATTATTTTAAAAATATTGGCGATGAGATTGAAGGATTGTTTGGGAGAGATTATCTCAGAATCATGAGCTGCATTTGTTCTCGAAAGAAACATCTCAAATAATGTTCTTGTAGTTCATGAATTATTACATGCTTTGAAGGCAAACAAGGATTGTGCAGAAACTTACGTAGCTATCAAAACGGATATAAGTAATGCATATGACCGTGCTGAGTGGGAATTACTTAAACATGTTATGGAAAAGATTGTCTTCGATGGGAAATGGATAACCTGGATTATGAACTGTTACAACAGTATCATATTCAGTCTTAGTCAACAGATCTGCTTATGGAGATATCAAACCAACGAGAGGTATTCGTCAAGGTGATCCGTTATCACCTTATCTCTTTTTCATTTGTACATAGGTTCTTAGCCAAATGTTTATAACTTCAAAACGGCAAAACAATTTCATGGAATGAAAATTGCTCGATCATGCCCCGCCATCACTCACCTCCTTTTTGCTGACGATTCATTTTTTTCTGCCCATCTACCATATCAGATTGTGAAGAAATGGCTCTCATACTCTGAAATTATGAAACAATATTGGTCAGGAGGTAAACTTTGGAAAATATTCAATGATTTTCGGCATGAAGGTTCCAGAGAATAGAAGGAGATTGTTACAACAAATATTGCGTATTGATAAAGTTGGAGAAGGTGGTAAATATTTAGGCTTGCCGGAACAATTCGAAAGAAAGAAAACGGAATAGTTCGGGTTTATTATCCAACGTGTCAAGGATAAAATAGGAGGTTGATACAACCAATTTATATTCCCGGATGGTAAAGAAGTGTTGATTAAATTTGTTCTACAAGCGATGCCAATATACTATATATATTATTTTTTGATTCCCAAAACAATTTGTGACGAGATCAATGGACTGTTATCAGAGTTTTGGTGGGGAAAAAAAAATCATGGTAAAAGGAAAATTCATTAGATTGCTTGGAAGAGAATGGCAATACCCAAAAGCGAAGGAGGAATGAGATTTTGAGATTTATATCAATTTAATCGAACATCTTTAGCAAAACAAGTTTGGCAAATTTTTACAAACCCTCCATGGTAACGTCCTTAGTAACCAACATATGTCCAATTGATTAAGAAAAAACATCAATATCGATCCGATATGTCAAAGATGTTGCTTAGCAGAAGAAACCATCAACCATATGCTGTTTGAATGTCCACAAGCTCAAGCAACTTGGAGATGCTCAAATATCCCTTCTCCGGATGTGGAAAATCCTTATTCGGACTTTGAGGAAAATATCAAGAGATTAATACACATCAAGAATATGATAAATATTCCTTTGCAAATACGTCTGCTTTTTCTGGATTATATAGATGATTTGGAAATCAAGAAACAAATTTATCTTCAGAAAATGACATGTTCATCCTAATGAAGACTCAATTCGGAGAACTCAAGTAGTATCTGAATGGATTACAGCCCAATCTGCTCAGGGAAAAAGAACAATATTTGATTTGAGAAGTGCTCAATTGCAAAATAGTCAATGGGAACCTCCACCTTTGGGATGGCTAAAAATGTAATTTTGACAGCAGCCACACTAAACATCGTGATTCAACATGAATTGGATTGATTCAGTGAGATCATGAAGGATGTCATATTGTTCAAGTTGTTGATGTATGGTAAAGTTTTACCCAAAATAAATGCAATAATCTAGCTGCAAGTGCACAGCAAATGATTGCAATATTATAGGATCAAATCCACAGAGACTTTGAATGCACAATAGAAATATGAATTAAAACTTAAACTAAGCGAAATTAGATTTTTATGGGGTTTTTGAATGCAAATAACTAAAAACAATTAAATATAATTGGTGTAAGCAATAAGAGGAAAGCGTTGGATTTTCAGAGATTTCTCAGGGATACACAATTCGAATTATTCAGGGTTAACTCTTAGAGGCAAATGACATCATCTTTCTTTCATCCTAGAACTCAAATCACTATTTTAAGACTAACTTACTCTCGCAGCGACAACCATCTATGTAAAATCTATATTATTAATCAACTCTCGCAGTCAATAACATAAATAAACATGCAATTATTATCAAGTTCAATTGTTCATCAAATGTAGTAACTCAATTCTCGCATGCTAAAGAATTAGATTTATCAAACATCATGATCAAAACAATAACTTAAGTGATGTTCAAGCCGAAATTGTTCTATAATCAATTCCTAGATGATCCGTAAAGGAACATGCAATAAAATCAGATCTAGATGAAGGATTACTATGTTTTGATCTCAAGATATGCTCGATATACTGAAGACTAGTCGATGAAGGTTCAAGGAGAAGCAAGCCCGAAACATGAAGCATGATCGATCTTATCTCATAATTTTTGAAGAAATAAATCTAAATCCGACCCCTACCTTATACGATCGCAGGCTCTGAAAAAAAGGAAATTCTCTTTTTCGATCTTATCTCATAATCTTTGAAGGAATAAACCTAAATCCAACCCCTACCCTATATAAAGACCACAACATCCACAAACATAAAGAGTCTTCACCATTCTCTTGAAGATTGATTTTGTTCTTTTCATCACCAAAGCTTTTAGTGTCTTTTACTTTTGTTCGATAAGGGAGAAGATCTCACCTCTTGTACCTCTACGGAGAAGTTTTTTGAACCATTTGCTCTTAATGAATATACTTTCTTCTGCTTTTGCTTTGGTTTGCATATTCATGTCTGAGTGGTTTTATTGTTGGGTAATAGGGGATTTTCGAAGAGAAACCTCATGGTTTGATAGATAGGGTTTAACAATTAGAATGACGCTCTTGATATCATAGTAGATCATGATCAAAATCGTCTGTCTGAATTCTGCATTGGTCACTGAGTCTCAAAATCAAAACATCTGTTTCTAGAAAAGGTCATAATTCCCTACAAATTTGACTCAATAAAATAATTTATCCGCAGATTTGTTTTTAAAATTACTCGATAAAAAAAAAGCAAACATCGTCAGATAACGAGGAACCTTCCTCCAGACTTAAATCACACAGTCCCGGTGTGAATTTAAATCGGAGAAAGTCATAATCAAATTGAAGAATATTGAAAAGAATGGATAGAAGATAATACCTCAGGGATCGTCAAAGATTGCATTCCAATGGTGGAAATATATATATATATATATATATATATATTTTGGATTCATAAAAATTCGAATTTCATACCTGTAGAGGCGACTATTAATCAAGTAGGGATTATCGATCGATCGGTGATGATCTGCAGCCTCTGGATTTTTGCAAATGGGTCATCGATCGATTGGGTTACCCCGAACGATCGAGATGGTTTGATCGACTGATCAAGTTGGGCTGATCGATCGATCGCAGCTTGCAGTCTTTGCTTCGATCGTTTGTTTCTGAAATACTAGATTAAACTTTTTAAAAACCAAAGAAATTAAATAAAACTAAACACTTATCAGTGAATTTCTTCCCACTGAGTGCTTCAATTTAAAGTCGTTTAGCTCGACTTGGATGCCATTTTTCTAGGCGTGAGGCGAATCGTCAAAGGAAATTGGTATTTCCTTAGATTATTCGGCGTTGCGTCTTGCTGGAGCAGGAACTTCATGCTTGATTGTTAGCTTATTCATATCCTTCTTTCTTAGAACATTACTTTCAAGAAGTACCTTTTTCATAAATTTCACCATTCGTTGAATTTTTTTCTGGGCTCACATCGTTCTACTCAGGAGGCATCACGATTTTGAGGCTGGCGAACATTCTCCTTTTTGCTTTGTCAATGTCCTTGATCACCTCGAATCTTTCTTTAACAGCCTTAGGAATGCTCGTCTTATCTCCAGGATCTAAAATCATCTTTTTCTCAATGCTAATTGTTCCTGTATAAAAACCATTCAAAGAAACTGCAGGGTAAAAGATACTCTTATCAATTTTCTTAAAGGATATCCTTTGGTTGAGGAAGTCAATAACAGCTCCCACAATAGCTAAAAAACTTCTCCCGACTATCAAAGGCTTATTTTCATCCATTTCCAAGATGTGGAAATCCGTTGGTACGATGCTTCTTCCGATTTGAAGTTGCAAATCTCGAATCATACATTTCAGAGCATTCATTAAGGGGTCTCCAAACACTAGTGTAGTGTTAGATGGTATGAACTTATGTAGTCCTAGCTTCTCTGCACCCATTGTAGACAGAACATTAACGTTAAAACCAGTTTCACAAAGAGAGCTAGGAATTTGTTGCATGCAATTTTGCATGAGAAGATGAATTATCCAGGATCTCTTTCTTTGAGAAGCGTCTTTATTGGGTTTGGGTTTATTAGCCTTGTTCCCTCCTTGTCCGAGGTTGTTGATTTGGATTTCTCCTTCAGAGTCTAAGGATAGAGACCCGTTGTCCAGTATCAAGCAATGATGGGAAATCAAGATGTACTCTATGGCATTGCAGTAGTTCTTGGGGGTTCTCTTCCACTTTTTCTAGAAGTACTCCATTTTGTCTTTTGACAACATCTGCAGTCTGAGAAACTTGGACATCCATTTTCTTCACATGTAGAGATAGTGCTTCGAACTTTCCATTCAATTCGGTGTAGATGTCTTCAACTATATCATTGAAATCTTTCATTGATTGGGTTTGATTTGCAATGATATGATGCAGCAACGTCTCCATCTTGTTGTCTTGAAAAAAGCTAGCCGAAAGCTTAGGTGCCTTTGATGCCTGAAAATTGTTAAAAGAGGAATTTTGCTGGAAATTATTTCCGTCAAAGTTATTACTACGTCCAAATGATGGCTGCTGGAAATTATTTCCACTTAGATTAGCTCCACGCCCATAAGAGTTTCCTTGTTGCTGGATTTTCTCATGTGGTAGATAGACTTGATCTTGTGGATTTTCCACATTAGAATTCCTGTAAGACAGATAAAAGTTATTCTTAAAGTTATTGAAGTTTCGGTGTGGAAGTAACCTTGGGCTCCAATGTAGTTGATTTCTTCCTCTTGACCTTCATGTTCATCATTGATGAATCCTTCTTGATTTCCAACCCCATTGCCATTGAAAACTTCACAGGAATTTTATCGAACATTACTGATTTTTCAGAAGTTGGCTCATCATAATTTTTAGCTCAGCGATCTGTCTTGATTCGCCTTCATAGACTCTCATTGTCCTGTCAAAATCAGTAGCGTTGTTACTATTACTAGCAGCAAGATTATCAATTAGAGCTTGGCCTTCTTCAACCGTTTTGGTTGTGAAATTTGCTAGCTGTATCGAGTGAAAGCTGATATCTCTAGTCATTTCCCATGTAAAAGGTACTCAATAGTTTAGCTTGTGTAAATCTATGATGTGGACAATCTCTTAAATACTCTTTAAAGCATTCCCAAGCATCGTGAAAGCTTTCAAGAAGTCCTTGTTGAAACCCCTGTATCTTATTTCTCAAGAGGTTAGAGCGAGATTTAGTGTAAAAATGATTGAGAAAAGCAGACTTACAACATTCCCATGTAGTGATAAAGCCTGTGGTAAAGACTTAAGACACCTATGAGCTTTGTCAGAAAGAGAGAATGGGAAAATCTTACACTTTAGATAGTCCGAAGAGACTCCATTTTGCCTTGTCGTAGAGCAAATTTCCTCAAAGAACCTGATATGGTCCATATGGTGTTCGGTTGGCAGCCCATAGAACTGATTTTTCTTGACCAAAGTATTGATCTGGGGCTTGATTTCATAGTCATTTCTTTGGGGAAGTTGAAGACGTATGGCCACCCGATCATGGAAGTATTGATCAAGTGTATCACAATCAGCAATCGTCTGGTGAAGCTGAAATTGGCGCCCTTGGTTATTCGCAGGTGCAGGTGGCATTCCACCAATGTGAGATTCCTGTGCATTTTGATTAGCGGCTCATTCAATGACGAAGATTTTGTTGCCTTCTGCATCGAGAAGTGGCTGTCCATTCTCGTCAAGTTGAGGCTCTCATCCTTGGAGATTCTTGGGATCAGGTTTCACCCTAATGAGATCAATGTATGAAAATAACTAAGTGTCTAAACTGGGCGAGACTCGACAACAAGCGAACAAGTCGGTGAGCCCAAATAGCAAGTTTGGCGAGCCCAAGCTCATAACAAAGCAGCAAGTACGGTGAGCCGGCGAGCTTGGTAATACGGTGAGCCGGTGAGTTCGGCAATACGACGGCGAGCTCGGCGAGCTCGATAACTCCACGGTAAGCCAGCGAGCTCGACAAACACGATGGCGAGCCGGCCAGCTCGACAACTCCACGGCAAACCGGCGAGCTTGGCAACTCCACGGCAAGCTCGGCAACATAACGGTGATCTTAGCAAGTATGACTAGCCGGCGAGCCCGGCGACGAAGCAAATATCTGAGTGATCTTGGGCCAAGCTCCAGCCTACAACAACGAATGGGCCAAGCCCAAAGTTACAAAGAAGGCCGAGCTCGCCACAAAGAAACCTTGGTGGGCCGAGCTCGAGAGAAGTCTTGTTGGAAGCTGAATCCAGATGTAAAGCCCAAGATGTCACAACCGACCTGCAAAAAGAAAAATTCGGAAGAATTATGAAGTTTTTCTTATCACTTAGGAGTTGGGTTAGCCGACTTAAATTAGTATATATATATATCTATGTACATTCCTTGAAAAGGGGATCCGGAATTGACTTAGCAAAACCCTAAGCTTTTTGCTCTACAAATACTTGTACGAAAAGCTTTACAAAACAGCAATAAAAACCATCTTTGGATCTTCCTTTTTGTGGTTTTAAATCTCAGAAGCTTCAGATCCCTTAAAAGTCTTAAGAAATTCAATTGTGCTAGTTTCGACTTCCACAATTTGGCGCCGTCTGTGGGGAGCTTGAAATTTTCTTACACCAAAAACCACCGCAAAATCGATTTGAAGAACGATGACCAACAATGGAGAGAGGCAAGCTGACGACACGCAAGATACCAGAGCCTACGGATCCGGAGCAAAAGATGCACCAGTACTTGTAGCTTTGGAGACAAGCCCGGAGGTCCTGACCCAGATGAAGTCGATGCTAGAGACGCTGCTCAAAAAGGCGGAGGAGCTGGAAAGGCTTAACATGATGGTGACCGACAAGCTAGAAGTCCTTACGACGGTGACCTGAGCCCGGGGGTAGGGGCTCAGGCGATCTAACAAGAAGCCCCCTCCGACGTCTCAATCCAACAGCTCTTGATTTCTCAATGCCTCTTGGTGCACCGAGGACTCGAGGAGGATTGCCCTCGCCGCACCACACAACTGCAACCACCGAGCCAAACACAGGGACACAAGAAGTAAACACACAGACTGTGGACGGAACAAATCCGGTGATTGATCTGGAGGAAAACCCAGAAGGCGATCGCAACTTGGAGAGCCTCGGCGAGCCCGAGCTCACAGGTGTTAGCCGAGCTCGAGTTGAACGAAGCAGTACCGTCCTCGGCCATGATCAAGATTTTATCGAGGAAGAAGAAAACATCCTCTGGGTCCAACGAGCCCATATTGAAGAATAGCGAAAAGCAGCAATCAAAGCTCAAAAGGAGGAGATGGCCGAAATTCGAGCCGATATGGAGCGAGCTGCCGCAGAGATAAAAGCTATTCGCTCCCAGATGCATAGGGCGACAAGCAAAGCCCCCGAGTTTGATCTAGTACTTGAAGAAGCACAGAACACTCAGTTCACAACTCGAATTACGAAGACGAAGGTTTCTGACCTGGGAAAGTGAAAATACCAATTTACGAAGGAAAGTCTGATCCAAAAGAACATTTGACAGCCTTCGCGATAGCGATGGGACGAGCAAACTTCAAAGAAGGCGAGAAAGACGATGTCAATGTCTTTTATTCGTTGAACACCTAAAAAGACCAGCTCTCCAATGGTTCTCCAGGCTCGGAAGAAATTCGATCGACAATTTCAATCAGCTGTCCTCAACATTCCTCAAACACTATGCTATATTCATGGAACGCCGAACGTCCGATGCAGATTTGTGGACTATGGGGCAAGGACAAACCAAGACTTTATGAAATTTCATCGAGCGGTTCAAGTCGGTATTGTCGAAGGTAGAAGGGATAAGTGACGGGGCCATATTACAAGCATTGAAGAAAGCTCTGTGGTTCGACTCGGATTTCCGAAAGGAAATCGGTAAATGCTCTGACCATGATTCAGGATGCATTGCACTGAGCAACAGACTTCGCGGCAAACAAAGAAGAAATGAAGGTCCTAGCCCAGAAGCACGGAAAAGCAAAATCTGTGAGCTATCCCCCCCACGCTCCGAGCCCACCGAACAACAAGAAGGGCAACCAAAGTTCCAGATACGTTCAGCACGAAGGAGATTTCAAAAGAGCTCATAATTATCAAATTGATTCGCCAGGTTATGGCCAAGGACGAGGCCAAGGCCGAGGAAGAGGTGTATTTAATAGCACGTGGACCAGGGGGCCAAGGATCCTACAACGAAATGGCTTATTGCGAACATCACCATATCGTCGGATATCAATGCAAACCGGCATGAGCAGGCGAACGAAGATCCTCCTAAGCGAGGAAAGAAAGATGACGAGGCACCACAATCCAGATCAAGAAGACAGATAAACATGATAATGGGCGGATCTCACTATTTCTCTGATACTGTCTCGTTGATTAAAGCTTTTCAACGGCGAGCCGATGTTAGCGTTAATTGGTCTGCACCCTCCAAATTCCCAAACGACGTAATATATTTCGAAGAAAGAGAAACCACCAGGATCAATAAACCGCATGACGATCCTCTCGTAATTGAATCGATCATCGGTGATTGCGATGTTCCCCGGGTATTGGTGGATACAGGTAGTATGGTGGACATAATCTTCAAAGAGACCCTCAAAAGAATGAACATCGATTTGTTTGACATAGTGATAACCCCGAAACCATTGACTGGATTCTCCAGAGAAACGACAATGATAATTGGAACTATCAAACTGCCTGTTCAAGCTGGAGGGATCATCAAGATTGTCGAGTTTTTCGTAGCCGATCACCCGGCGATCTATAAAGTCATTGTCGGAACACCTTGGTTAAACTCAATGCGTGCTATAGCGTCAACCTACCATCCCTGCATAAAATTTCCAACGCCGAGCGGAGCAAAAAAAATCTTGGGAAGTCAGAAGGAATCCCGTGTGTCCTTCCTAGCTGCACACAAACTCAGGAACCTTGTCACTGATCCGGTAACCAAGTCAGAGCGCAAGAAGATGAAGACGGATAGAGAGCTAGTGAAAGGGCTCTCCAAAATCTTATAGCAATTACAGATCAGAGAGGATCGCGAAGAGGAAGTGGCTGAACCGACTTGCGATCCTGTCGCTTTGGTGCGTATAGGCGATAATCATCCAGAACGGTGCGTAGAAGTCGGAGCAAAACTCGATGAGAAAATCAAAGACGAGCTTGTTTCCTTCTTGAAAAAGAACATAGACACTTTCGCATGGGCATCAGAGGATATTCTCGGAATCGATATCAGCTTAGCCAGTCATGAGCTGAACGTTGATCCAACCTTCAAACCAGTAAAGCAGAAAAGATGGAAACTCGGGCCAGAAAGGGCAAAAGCAGTCAACAACGAGGTGGAAAGGCTCTTGCAAGTTGGATCAATCACAGAAGGAAAGTACTCGGACTGGCTGGCCAATCCAGTAGTCGTAAAGAATAAGAATGGGAAGTGGTGAGTATGTGTAGATTTCACCGATCTGAACAAAGCATGCCCTAAAGACAGCTTCCCACTTCCACACATAGACCGACTGGTCGAGGCGACAACAGGAAACAAAATCTTGTCATTCATGGATGCTTTCTCCGGATATAATCAGATCCTGATGAACCCTAGTGATCGAGAAAAGATAGCCTTCATTACGGATCGTGGAATATATTGCTACAAGGTGATGCCTTTCGGCCTCAAGAATGCCGGAGCCACATATCAGCGTTTAGTAAACAAAATATTTTCGCTAATCAAATCGGAAAGACGATGGAGGTTTACATAGACGATATGCTGGTAAAATTATTAGAGGAAAAGGATCACGTAACACATTTGGAGGATTGTTTTGAACAACTGAACTTACACAACATGAAGCTGAACCCGACAAAGTGCAGATTCGCAGTCACGTCGGGAAAATTTCTTGGTTACTTAGTTACTCATCGAGGTATCGAAGCAAACCCCAAGCAGATTCACGCGCTTATCCAGATGGTTTCGCCAAAGATGAAACGTGAAGTGCAAAGACTGCCCGGGAAAGTAGCTGCGCTCAACCGATTTATTTCGTGATCTACCGACAAATGTTTACCTTTCTACAAAACTCTATGAGGAAACAAAGAGTTCGAATGGATAAATAAGTGTGAAGAAGCTTTCCAGCAGTTGAAGAAGTACCTTGCTAGTCCACCGGTGCTTGCAAAGCTTGTCGAGGGAGAACCACTCTTCTTGTATACCGCAATTTCTGCCACAATAGTAACCAGAGTGCTCATTCGAGAAGAACGGGGAGAGCATACGCCAATTTTTTATGCCAGCAAGACTCTCACCGATGTAGAGACAAGATACCCGCAAAAGGAGAAATTGGCATTATCGGTTGTCATGTCCACCAGGAAACTAAGGCCATACTTTCAATCGCACTCTATCGTGGTACTAAGCACTCTCCCCCTACGATATGTTTTGCACAGCCCAAGTCAATCTGGGAGGCTGGTCAAATGGGCTATCGAGCTGAGTGAGTATGAGATTGAGTATCGCGGGCGAACTTGTGCAAAATCACAAGTGCTGGCTGAGTTTTTGATCGAACTTCCGGAGGAAAGCCTCACTGAAGAAAACCTGAGTTCGATTTGGAAAATCCACGTCGATGGCTCGTCATCCAAAAGCGGCTCAGGAGTTGGAATACGTCTCACATCGCCAACGGGTGAGATACTTGAACAATAATTCCGCCTAGGTTTTCGGGCCTCCACCAGTGAAGCAGAGTATGAGGCCCTCATCGCTGGAATGAAGCTTGCACGAGGACTTAAGATCGATTGCATTCACGTATTTTGCGATTCACAGCTGGTCGCAAACCAATTCAGCGGGGAATACGCAGCTAAAGACGACCATATGAAAGCATATCTAAAGATCGTAAAAGACTTGGCTGCGGAGTTTAAAGAGTTCACGCTAATGCGTATTCCAAGAGGGGAAAACACTTCGGCTGATGCTCTGGCAGCTCTTGCGTCCACCTCTGATCTAGAATTAAAGCGGATTATCCCGATAGAATTTATCAAACACCAGAGTATCACCCTTCCAGAAACAGTGAATGTAATTACTCGATCTCAAGCCACCAGAAAAGCAAAAGAGAAAGTTAGTGCAATAAACACCGCAGAAAATGACATCGAAATGCAAGAAGCCGTAAACGACGATTCAACCATCCAAGAAGAGATAGACACGGGAGACGAAGAACTCAAATCCCAAACGCGAACAGACACAATCAATGGGGATGAGGATCCCGCAAGTTTTTCTCCAATTGAAGAGGAGGCAGCGGCCATGGAAGAGGACTCGATAACTCTCTCTACCGATGTCAACCCTCCTCCCGAAATTAAAGCGGCCGAAATGGAAGAAAATTCACAGGAAATGGAATACGGTTGCGACAAAAAGTGGCTACATGACATCCGAGGATACATCTACGATGGCGTCTTGTCTTCTGACAAGTGGGCAGCTCGTAAGCTTCGGGACAAGCGGCTCGTTACATCCTGCTCGATGGAAACATTTTCAAATGGAGATTCTCGGGACCATTACTCACTTGCATTGAAGAAAAGAAGGCAAGAAAATTCATGGAGGAAGTCCATAGTGGTTCCTACGGTAACCATTTTGGAGGACGAGCTTTGGCCATAAAAATCAAACGACATGGTTATTACTGGCCAACTATGATAAAAGACAGCGAGAAATTCTCTGCTAGATGTGAGAAATGTCAGCGTCATGTGCCAATGATTCATCAGCTAACCGAGATTCTTTCCTCAATCTCGTCACCTTATCCATTCATGCGATGGTCCATGGATATTGTTGGACCTTTACATCCCTTGAAACAGAAATGGTTTTTACTAGTCTTGACGGACTATTTTTCAAAATGGGTTGAGGCAGATTCTTACGCTAGTATAAAGGATGTACAAGTCGAGAATTTCGTATGGAAAAATATCATATGCCGACATGGAATACCATACGAGATCGATACCGATAATAATTCGCAGTTAATCTCTACAAGATTCGAAGCTTTCTGCAAGAAACGGAGAATTCGACTTAGCAAATCCACCCCCAGATATCCGCAAGGAAATGGCCAGGCACAAGTAGTAAACAAGACAATTCTCGATGGTCTCAGGAAATGTCTTGACAAAAAGAAAGGACGGTGGACTGACGAACTGGAAGGCGTATTGTGGTCTCATCGGACAACACCACGACGAGCAACCGGAGAAACTCCATTCGCTCTTGTCTACGGAACGAAATGTGTAATTCCCTTGGAAATACATTTTCTTGGAGTTCGGCGTAGACTTCTCCCAGAACAGGAGGGACTTAACCATCTTTTAATGCTCGACGAACTCGATCTAGTTGATGAAAGGCGCGACCAAGAATTAATCCGGATTACCAATTACCAGAATGCTGCGGCAAGATATTATAACTCCAATGTCAGAAGTCGGAGGTTCTATGAAGGGGACTCGGTATTGCGAGAAGTCTTCCAAAACACGGCGGAAAGAAATACTGGCAAACTCGGAGCCAACTGGGAAGGACCTTACAAGATCACTAAAGTAGTTCGGCCTGGAGTCTATGAACTCGCCAACATGGCGGGCGTTCCAATACCACGATCATGGAACGCAAGGCACTTAAAGAAGTACTATCACTGATTCACTTTACATGAACTAAGGGGCTGCTTGATCCCTGCAAAGGGTACGTAGACAGCTCGTCTTCGATTGGGTTCGCTGCCCTCCTCCTTAAAAAGGGGTGGGGGGGGGGGGGTGGGGTACTTATACTTGTATACTCCCACCTTTGTAACAGATTCTACGAGCTATCAAAGCAATGTTTTACGTTGCATCTTATGTGGATTGCTAGTCTTAAAAAATTAGACATCACATTACATCCTTCACGGATTATTTAAAGTCGAACAAACATCTCATTTCATCCTCGTTGCTGCTGACCACAACAATGAACTCTTACATCCTTTACGGATAAACTATCACATCCTTCACGGATTAAAAGCGCACTAAATAAATATCTATGTCCATTGTCGGAGCGGATATATTTACGGTAACGTATCCGTAAACCGAAATGTTCATCCTAAACTCAATAACTGAATATGTCCATTGTTGGAGCGGATATGTTTACGGTAACGTATCCGTAAACCGAAATATTCATCTAAAACCCAACAAACGAATTGTTGGTCACAACAACTCTTAAACAAAACACTAGACGGATATCATCTAAGTATGAGAAATCCAAAATCATTTTACAAGTTATCACTAGTCTTAGGTAACGAAAGCTTTTAGAACACTTGTGCTAAGACTTCCTACGAACTAAGCCTAACCAATAGAAGCTCTTCTATAAAATCGAATCATTCATAGTGCCTTAGTGGCCAAGTACATGATGAAACAAACCAGTGCAAGGCAATAATAATATCCAAAACCGTAACTTCACTATTCATCTCATATCAAGACGGACATCGTCCCTTGATATGAAGCAAAATCATAAGTTTCAAACGTAAACAAAAGGTGGATAAAGCCATCCAGGCACCGAATCAAGTTCAAACAAGTAATAAAAAGAGTCGCACAGCTCGCAAACTCCAGAACACTTAGACAAAAAAAAGCATAACTAAGGAGTGATCTTCTCGACCTCGTCTCTCGCTTGCTCTACAATATCTTTGGTTGCCTCTCCACCTTGCTCAGGAATTTTCGTAGCCTCAAGTTCGGTTGATTCGCGTTTAATAACTTGAACATCCAATCTAACTTCCCCTTCCTCGAACACGTCTACAACCTTGTCAGCACTCTAGTTGGCAACTACCTTGGGGTTCAACTTAAGAGCACTCTTAGTAGAAGGTTTGCGCTCGGTTGATTCAGAAGAAGTCGGATCCTCCGATGTTTTCTTAGAGCTTATCTCGGCAATGACCGGGGTACCTCGATTTGAACCAGAAAGTTCCTTAATACCCACGCTTGTGGCTAAAGTTTAAACCGGCTCATCGATATTAAGCTCCACCAAGATGTTAGATTTCACGGACGAAAGCTCCATGTCACATTCCAAATCAGCCACAAGCTTCGAAAATTCTTCCTAAGCACCTTCAAGCTTTCATTTCTGCTCGGCGATGTTTTCTACTTCGACATCGAGAGTTGACGGTTCGTCACCTTTGAGCAGTTCAATAAGCTGGAGGTTTGTTTCGATCTGAACAAGATCGAGCATATCCTCTTTCGACTGACCGTTGATCTTTATGATTTTTCCCTTAGCACGGGAGGTCCTATTTTGCTAAGTAAATTTTCGGATCCCTTTTTCAAGAGATGTACATCGATATATATACTAGCCTGAGTCGGCCAGGTCAATCCCAAAGTCATCAGGAAAACTTCCTAATCCTTCGGGATTTCCTTTTTAGCTAAGCCGGCTTGACTTCGTGGGCCTTTGCATCTTTGTAGGCCGAAGATGGGCTTGTTGTCTTCGTATAGAAATGACTTCGGCCAGGTCATCTTCTAGCTTCGTATAACACTGACTTCGGCCGCGTCGTCTTCTGGTTTCGTATAGAAATGACTTCGGCCGCGTCGTCTTCTAGCTTTGTATAGAAATGACTTTGGCCGCATCGTCTTTTGGCTTCGTATAGAATTGACTTCGGCCGCGTCGTCTTGTGGCTTCGTATAGAATTGACTTCGGCCAGGCAGTTTCGTATGGAAATGACTTCGGCCAGACAGCTTCGTATAGATTTGACTTCGGCCAGGCAGTTTCGTATGGAAACGACTTCGGCCAGGCTGTTTCGTATGGAAATGACTTCGGCCAAACTATCTTCATATAGAAATGACTTCGGCCGAAACGAGCTCGTATCGTGCCTAAGTGGATTCGTATCACGGCAAAAGTGAGCTCGTTGGCTGAAGTGAAGCTTGTTGGCCGAAGTGCTTTTGGCCGAAGCCGTTGGCCGAAGTGGCACTTTTCATGCCGAAGTCTCCTTGCCGATGTGAAGGTCGTGCCGAAGTCCCCGCGCCAAAGTCTCCTTGCCGATGTGAAGGTCGTGCCGAAGTCCCCGCACCGAAGTCTCCTTGCCGATGTCCCCATGCCGAATTCTCCTTGCCAACGTGGTGCTTCTCGGCCGAAGTGGGGCTCCCGTGCCGATGTGGGCTTGCCGAAGTCTCCCCTTGCCTAAGTAGAGCTTCTTGCCGAAGTCTCCTCTCGCCGAAGTGGCTTTGTTGGCCGAAATGACTCGTTGCCGAAGTGGCTTTGTTGGCCGAAATGGCTTCGTCGGCCGAAGTCTCCACTGCCGAAGTGGCTTGCCGAAGTGGAGCTCCTGTGCCGATGTGGGCTATGCCGAAGTGGGCTTGCCGAAGTGGAGCCTCCGTGCCGATGTGGGCTGTGCCGAAGTGCTTCTCCGTGCCGAAGTGAGCTTGCCGAAGTGGAGAAGAACTTGGCCGAAGTGGAGAAAAACTTAGCCGAAGTGGAGGAGAAGCCAGGCCGAAGTGGAGAAGAAGCTTGCCGATGTGGGCAGTGCCAAAGTGGACAGCTTGGCCGAAATGGAGCTCTCGTTGCCGAAGTGAGCTGTGCCGAAGCCGAAGTCTCCTTGCCGATGAGGAGGCTATTATGGCACAATTTCGGCCTTGTCCGATTCTTCGTATTTTCATACTTAGCCATTTTCCCATTGATCACAGATGGGTGGGTTTTGACCCCAACATCCATGCCGAAGTGAGCCAAGCTTGCCGATGTCTCCTTCTTTCTTCGCCGAAGTCTCCATGCCGAAGTGAGCCAAGCTTGCCGATGTCTCCTTCTTCCTTCGCCGAAGTCTCCATGCCAAAGTGAGCCAAAGCTTGCCGATGTCTCCTTCTTTCTTCGCCAAAGTCTCCATGCCGAAGTGAGCCAAAGCTTGCCGATGTCTCCTTCTTTCTTCGCCGAAGTCTCTCCCTTCTTTGCCGAAGTGGAGCAAAGCTTTGCCGATGTGAGCCAAAGCTTGCCTAAGTGGAGACAAGGCTTGCCTAAGTGGAGACAAGTCTTGCCTAAGCGGAGACAAGGCTTGCCTACATCTCTTCCTTCCTTGCCGAAGTCTCCATGTGGAGTGAAGCTCCCTTGGTCGAAAATGGAGCTGCTTTGGCCAGAATGGCCTCTCTTGTGCTTAAGCGGACTTGTACAGAAATGACTTAGGCACAATTTCGGCCTTGTCCGATTCTTCGTACTTTCATACATAGCCATTTTCCCATTGATCACAGCTGGGTGGGTTTTGACCCCAATACCCCACTCGAAGCTACGAACCACAATTCCAACCAAGTGCCGAATTCCCCGCGGAGCTATTTGTGTCAAGGCCAATCTGTGCTTCCATTGATACTCAAGGATGACCCTTGGTATTGGAAACCAGAGAAAGCACATGTAAAAGCAGCTCTCGTACAAGGTAAAACATCCTCTAGGAGGCTCATCGGCTCGATCTGATGGCGACAGAAGGATAAGCTCAATCTCTTCGGAGATATTGAACCGATGCCTAAGACTCTCCAAAGATTCAACGATGGAAAGAGTAGATCCTTGTGGATCGGGTACCTCACGCTTGGATCCACCCTTAGAAGCTCGTCGCCTTGAAGAACATGCTTGGAGACCTGCATTTAGCCTCATCGTAGCAAGGTCGGAACTCCAATTCTCCATTTCGATTTTAACGTTGAAAGGATTCTCCATTTCGTCCATCGAAGAAAATTACTTCGGCAACAACGGGGAGGATCACGTCAGCGAAAGGAGACTTTGGCAAGGCACGACTTTGGCCGAGAAGAGGCTCACTTCAGCACAGGCGTCACTTCGACAAGGAGAGACGTCGGCAAGGGCCACTTCAGCGGAAAAAGTCTTCGGCCAAAGAAGCTCCACTTTGGCAAGGAGGAGACTTCGGCACGGAGAGCTCCACTTCGGCAAAAGACAACTTCGGCGAAGGTGGGGGTCACTTCGGCCAAGCACTTAGGCGAACCTACGATACTGGAGGCCCTTCGGCCAGGCACTTCGGCGAAGGTAAGGATCCACTTCGGCGGAGAAGGGGGTCTTCGGCAAAAGGAAAAATCACTTAGGCAAACCCAAAGCCGGTTCGACAAGCAGAGACTTCGGCAGAAAAGACTTTGGCCAAAAACAATTTCAGAGAAATTAATCAACAACCTGAAAGAAAAATTTTCAAGAGAAGGAGAGAGAAGGGATGAGAGAAGTTACCTTGAGGTTTTTGAGAAATGAAGAAGTGAAGAAGAAATGAGGAGAAGTGGGGGTATATATAATCCCTTAAAGCAAAAGGTGATGTCATCATGCCTTGGAAACCGTGCCAAAACACAGTTGCATGAAGGAATTTCTACTGGGAATAAGATTATCAATCTGAAGATAGAGGACCTAGCAGAAAATCAAGAACAACGGACTCGGTGTCACATCGGCTCAGCTCGTACCAATTGACATGGCACATTGATCCCAGCTTATACTTCCTCTACCTCGGCACTATCATCACTGAAACTACCGAGCTGGGAGGCTAACTGTTGGGATCAAAACCCGCTCAGCTGTGATCAATGGGAAAATGGCTAAGTATGGGAATACGAGGAAACGCATAAATCCGAAGTCGTGGCCTAAGTCATTTCTATACAAATCTACTTAGGCACGATACGAGCTTGTTGTGGCCGTGATACGAATCTACTTCGGCCAAAGAAACTCCACTTCGGCAAGAGGGAGACTTCGGCAAGGGGGATCCTTCGGCAAAGAAGGCAACTTCAGCAAGGGGAGACTTCGGCGAGCTGTCTACGTTGGCACGGTCCACATCGGCCAATACCTCCACTTTGGCCAAACAAGCTCCATGTTGGTAAGCAGAGAGTTCGGCGAGCTGGCCACTTCGGCCGAAGGCCACTTCGAAACGTCTTCACTTCGGCCAACGAGGCACTTCGGCGAGCTCCACCTCGGCCGCAGCTCCACTTCGGCCGCAGCTCTACTTCGGCAAGGGAGACTTCGGCAAAGCCTCCACTTCGGTAAAGCCCCATTTCGGCAGCTCCGCTTCGGCACAACTCCACTTCGGCAAAGCCTCCGCTTCGGCAAAGCCTATGCTTTGGCACAGCTCTGCTTCGGCAAAGCCTCCGCTTTGGCAAAGCCTACGCTTCGGCACAGCTCCGCTTCGGCAAAGCCTCTGCTTCGGCACAGCTCCGCTTCGGCAAAGCCTCTGCTTCGGCATAGCTCCACTTCAGCACAGCTTCACTTCGGCCGCAGCTCTACTTCGGCCGCAGCTCTACTTCGGCCGTAGCTCCACTTCGGCAACAGCTCCACTTCGGCCGAAGTCGTTTCCATACGAAACTGTCTGGCCGAAGTCATTTCCATACGAAACTGTCTGGCCGAAGTCAATTCTATACGAAGCTATCTGGCCGAAGTCAAATCTATACGAAGCTGTCTGGCCCAAGTAAATTCCATACGAAGCTGTCTGGCCGAAGTCGTTTCCATACGGAGCTATCTGGCCGAAGTCAATTCTATACGAAGCTGTCTGGCTGAAGTCAATTCTATACGAAGCTGTCTGGCCGAAGTCAATTCTATATGAAGCTGTCTGGCCGAAGTCAATTCTATACGAAGCCAGAAGATGATGCGACCAAAGTCATTTCTATACGAAGCCGCGGCCGAAGTCATTTCTATACGAAAACAACAAGCCCATCTTCAGCCTACAACGATACAAAGGCCCATGAAGTCAAGCCAACTTAGCTAAAACAAAAATCTCGAAGGATTAGAAAGTTTTCCTTATCTCTTTAGGATTGACCTGGCCAACTCAAGCTAGTATATATATCTATGTACATCTCTTGAAAAAGGGATCCGCAATTTACTTAGCAAAACCCTAGGCTTTTTGCTCTCAAACTCTTGTACGCAAAAGCTTTTCGAAATAGCTTAATAAAAACCATCTATGGATCTTCGCTTTCGTGGTTCATAGGTAGAAATTTCATCCCTCTTAACAAACCTCCGACAAATCTAATTGTGTTGATTTCGACTCCCACAAAGAGCATGATGAGCCAACTTCTGAAAAATCAGCAACATTCAATCAGTTCCTCTGAGATTCTCAATGACATAGGGGCTGGAAATCAACAAGGAGTCATCAATGATGAATATGAATGACAAGAAGAAGAAGTCAACTACATTGGAGCTTAATGTTTCTTCCAAAACTGAAACTTCAATAATTTTAAGAATAACTCTTACTTGTCTTACATGAATCATAATGTGGAAAATCCACAAGATCAATTCTACCCACCACAAGAGAAAAGCCAGCAACATGTGAGAATAATTTCCAACAGCCATCATTTGGGCGAGGTACTAACTTTGGCTGAAATAATTTTCAGCAGAAACCGTCTTTTAACAACTTTCAGGCACCAAAGGCATCTGAACTTTCGGCTAGCTCTTCTCAAGACAACAAGATAGAAACAATGCATCATAAACTTATTGCAGATCAAAACCAATCAACAAAAGATTTCAATGCCAGAGTTGAAGGCATCTTGATACGCTCTAATTTACCTTCACTATGGAGCGAAGATCCTATAGGCGATCGAATCTAAATCTAAACATCACTAATCAATCATCAATCAACTATGGTTCAACCTAACCCATAATCCACAAGAAGACTAGTTGCTAAACATGGTGGAAAACAAAGAAAAATACATAAACATAATCAAAATGCATAAATAAAAGATAAAAGATAAAAGAGTTGAAGAATTCTTCTCTAAAGTGGCATGATGAGTTGTGTTGACAAAAAAAAAGTGGCATGATGAGATGAAAATCTTGTCCAAACATCAAGAAGAGAGTTTGGATCTAATCCAATTCTAGAGGGAAGAAAACTTAGGATTTTAATGTGTTTAAAACATTATATAGGAAAAGGGAAAAGAACTGGGCCAACCCGGGACAAACCGGGTCAAACCCGGATATGTGCAGAAAACGTCAATCCATAGGGTTCATCTGATCGATCCAGGGAGACATCTTGGTCGATCAAACTGACGCTTTTCAAGCCAAAAAGTCTATGGTGTCCATTTGATCGACCAGTTTAATTGATCCATCTAGCAAGTAGGATCGATCCAGTGAGCAGTCTTGGTCGCTCAGCCTGGAATGCCCTCACTAAATTGGCTATAACTTTTGAACCATAACTAAGAATGAGTTAAATCTAATGCCCACGTAAATCTAACTCAATTTCCTATCTTCCCACCAAATTTCAGATTATACTGATCACGGAAAGGCCTTCATCTGACATGATATTTAAGTCACTTTGGACTACATCTGCATTTTAGCCACTGTGGTTGTTTGATCGATCCAGTGAGCAGTATTGGCAATCAGATGGACACATATGCATTATTGTGCTTTATTCACTCTCTTTGATGCTCCTTCAACTCCACTTTTTTCCTTCTACTCCCTAGCCTCCAAAGTACCTCAAATGGACTTAAAATGCAATGCAAATGCATGGAATGAATTTTAGGACTCTAAGACTCAACCTAATCTAAATGAGACTCAAAGGGAAGAGAAAAGCAAAAAATGCAAGACAAATGACTTTGAAAACTAAGAAAAACGCATGATAATAATGCTAAAATACGAATACATCAACTCCCCCGGACTTGTCCTTTGCTTGTCCTCAAGCAAAAAAGAAGGAACAAACCGAAGAAGAGGTTTGAAAGTGAGAACTCAAAACCAAAAGAATTGTTGGGGTCATATTCCACCTCTTGAGAATCAACAATTGAAAAATGGCTAAGTATAAAAGAACAACATTAGCTTAGGCCTTTCCAACGGTACCCCTAACCATGGACAGAGGATTTGGAACGGTACCCCTAACCATGGACGGAGGAGTTGGTTTGGGTATCCCTAACCATGAATGGAGGAATTGGTTCGGATACCCCTAACCATGGAGGAGTTGGTTCGGGTACCCCTAACCATGAATGGAGGAGTTGGTTCGGGTACCCCTAACCATGAATGGGTGAGTTGGTTCGGGTACCCCAAAACATGAATGGACAAGTTGGTTTGGGTACCCCTAACCATGAATGGAGGAGTTGGTTCGGGTACCCCTAACCATGAATGGACGAGTTGGTTCGGGTACCCCCGACCCATGATGGGACAAGTTGGATCGGGTGTCGCGACCCATGGAGAAGATTGGGTTGTGTACCCCGATCCATGATAAAGCAGGCGGATCGAGTGTCGCGACCCATGGAGAAGATTGGATCGTTTACCCCAATCCATGACAAAGCAGACGGATCGGATGTCGCAACCCATGGAGAAGATTGGGTCGTGTACCCCGATCCATGAGAAAGCAGGTGGATCGGATGTTGCGACCCACAGTGGAACAAACGGATCGGGGTCATGTTTA
This sequence comes from Pseudoturritis turrita, assembly GCA_900406555.1. Classification (NCBI taxonomy): domain Eukaryota; kingdom Viridiplantae; phylum Streptophyta; class Magnoliopsida; order Brassicales; family Brassicaceae; genus Pseudoturritis; species Pseudoturritis turrita. The sequence continues at coordinate 392,831 of OVBL01000460.1, read as the reverse complement.
GAAGATAGATCAGGGTCAACCCAAACGGATCGAGGTCAAGGCAAGAGGATCGAGAGTGTCGTGTATCACCACCCGAGCCGTGAACCATGGCGTCACCCGAGCCATGAACCATGGTGCCACCCGAGCCGCGAACCATGGTGTCGCCCGAGCCGCGAACCATGGTGTCGCCCGAGCCGTGAACCATGGTGTCGCCCGAGCCGTGAACCATGGTGTCCCCCTAGTCGTGAACCATGGTGTCACCCAAGCCCTGAACCATGGTGTCACCTGAGCCGTGAACCATGGTGTCACCCGAGCCGTGAACCATGGTGTCACCCGAGCTGTGAACCATGGTGTCACCCGAGCCGTGAACCATGGTACCACCCGAGCTGTGAACCATAGTACCACCCGAGCCGTGAACCATGGTACCACCCGAGCTGTGAACCATAGTACCACCCGAGCCGTGAACCATGGTATCACCCGAGCCAAGGCTCAGCAACAGGAAGTTGGGCTGAGCTGACGATCATATAGGCCGAGACAACGAGCCCATGAATTCAAGCCCATAATAGAGATACGACGAGGTTAAAGCCCATGGTGGTAGCCAGCTTTACTAAAAGGAAATCCCGAGGAATTAGGAAATCTTCCTTATCTCTTTAGACATTGACTTAGCCGTTTTAGACTTGTATAAATAGACATGGATATCTCTTGAGAGAGGGATCTGCAATTTAACCAAGCAGAACTCTATACGTTTGCTCTCTTGCGAAAAGCTTTCTAAGCAGCTTAATAAAATACCATCTTTGGATCTTTGTTTGTGTTTTTAGTGGTTTTTGCTCAGAAATTTCATCTCTCTTAACAAACCCTCGACAAATTCAATTGGCGTGGATTTAGAAGGAGGGGGCTTGAAATATTCTTACTCAAAAGAACCACCGCAAAACCGATCCGAAGAACGATGACCAACGACGGAGAGCTGGACGCTACTGATGTTAGGAACACCGGCGTGGAGGATCAGACGAACCAATCCGAGAACACTGGGGAGGCTTCAGCAACACTAACAGAGATGAAGATCATGCTGGAGAGGCTGCTCAAGAAGGCGAAGGAATAGGACAAGCTGAACAGCACGGTGACAGGCGAGCTGAAGGCCTTGGCGACGGTGAGTCGAACTCGTGGGATAGGCTGAAGGTACCTCAACCCGACGGTCCTAGATTTCTCAACCCCACTAAACCCACCAAGGACCCGTGGAAGATTGCCGCCACTCCATCAAAGCTCAGCAAACCTAACTTCCGAAATGCAAGGAGCAGAGGACATACCGACCGAAGAGGAGCCGGCCCCAATCATCAATCTGGAGGAGGAGAATCGAATGGAGCATAACACGGAAAACCGTGATGACCCCGAACCCCTAGCAGCTGGTCAGACCCGAACTGAAAGATGCGAGGCCATCCCAGAAGGAGATCAAGAGCTAACCGAGGAGGAAGAGAACATCCTCTGGGCCGAGCAAGCACGGGTTAACGAAGAACGAAGAGAAGGAGTCCGAGCCCAGAGAGAAGAGATGGCTATCATGCGAGCAGATATGGACCAAGCAGCTGCCGATATAAAAGCCGTCCGATCCATGATGCACAAAGCGACTAGAGGAAGCACAGAACATCCCGTTCACAGCAAGGATTACCAGCACGAGAATTTCAGATCCTAGAAAGATGAATGTTCCGATCTACGAAGGGAAAACCAACCCAAAAGAGAATCTAACGGCTTTCGCTATTGCCATGGGATGCTCTAACTTCAAAGAAAATGAAAGAGACGCCGGACAATGCCTTCTCTTCGTGGAGCATCTCAAGGGCCCCGCGCTCTAGTGGGTTTTCAGGCTCGAGCGGAACTCCATCAACAACTACAACCAACTGTCTGCGGAATTCTTGAAGCACTACTCCATATTCATCGATCCTAGAACGTCTGACGCCGACCTGTGGACCCTAGCTCAGGGCAGAATGAAACACTCCAGAGTTTCATCGGAAGATTCAAAGCCGTTATGTCCAAAGTGGAGGGTCTGAGAGATAAAGCAGCCTTACTGGCCTTGAAGAGAGCACTCTGGTTCAACTCCAATTTTTGCAAAGAAATCGCACTGAATGCCCCCACAACAATACAACATGCAATGCATCGAGGTGCAGATTTCATCACCGAAGAAGAAGAGATGAAGATCCTAACCGAGAAGTATGGAAAGGCAAAGACAGTGAACCACTCTCCCCAAGTTTCAACCCCTTCTAACGCGAAGAGGCATAGCCAAAATTCCGGCTACGTGCAACACGAGAGTGGCTTCCAAGGAGCTCATAACTATCAAATTGATGTCCCTGGGTACGGTCGAGGAAAAGGCTGAGGCCGCAGAAGAAATTCATGGAGCACTCCAAAGGAAATAGTTCTTACGATGAAACAGCCTATTGCGAGCACCATCGTATCTATGGGAACATTAACCTTAAAGGATTTCAATATGCATGTGAACGCACACAGACCCGACCAGACAAAGAAAGATCATTCCAGGCGTGATCGACGGGATGACGAGGCGCCACCTCCCGGATCAAGAAGGAGAATAAGTATGATAATGGACGCTCTCATTACTGCTCTAAACCATCAACTGGCCTAAACCATCAAAGTTTCCCAACGATGTGATATCATTCGAGGGAAGGGAGACCCTTGGAATCGACAGACCACATGACGATCCTCTCGTGATTGAATTAATTATCAACGACTGCGATGTAGCACACATACTGGTAGATACCGGGAGCACGGTGGACGTAATCTTTCTCGAGACTCTCAGAAGAATGAATGTCAACCTATCCGAAGTGATATCTACTCCGAAACCATTGACTGGATTCTCCGGAGAAACCACAATGACTACAGGGACAATCAAACTTCCCGTCCAAGCTGGCGAAGTGACAAAAATCGTCTAATTCTCCGTAGCTGATCACCCAGCAATTTACAACGTCATTATGGGCACCCCCTCCTTGAATTCCAAGCGAGCCGCTGTTTCAACCTACCATCTCTGCCTCAAGTTCCCTACTTCAAATGGAGTAAAAAAAATTCGTGGAAACCAAAAGGAGTCTCGCGTCTGCTTCCTCGCCGCACACAAGCTCCAGAATCCGGTGACAGATCCGATGGCAAATTCGAAGTGCAAGAAAATAAATACCGATAGAGAGCCGGTCAAAGAGCTTTCCAAACTCTTATAGGAATTATAGATTGCGGAGGATCACGAAGAAGAAGTATCTAAGCCAACTTGCGATCCTGTGGTGTCGGTTTGCATCGACAATGGACATCCAGAGCGATGCGTGGAGATTGGGGAAATGTTAGATGAAAAGATCAAAGAAGAGCTCGTTGCGTTTCTAAAGAAAAACACCAACACTTTCGCATTGGAAGCAGAAGACATGCCCGGTATCGATATAAGCATAACTAGCCACGAGCTGAACGTAGACCCAACGTTCAAACTAGTAAAAAAGAAAAGGAGAAAACTTAGACCAAACAGAGTCAAAGCAGTCAACGACAAAGTTGAAAGACTTCTGTGCGTCGGTTCGATAACCAAGGTGAAGTACTCGGACTGGTTAGCTAACCCAATGGTGGTCAAGAAGAAAAATGGAAATGGCGTGTATGCGTGGACTTCACTATCTGAATAAAGCTTGTCCAAAAGACAGCTTCCCTCTTCCACACATAGATCGCCTGGTCGAAGCAACGGCAGGGAACACACTCCTATCTTTCATGGATGCCTTCTCTAGATACAACCAGATACTGATGAACCCCAACGATCGTGAAAAGACCGCTTTCATAACGGATCGTATAATATACTACTACAAAGTGATGCCATTCGGCCTAAAAAATGCGGAGCAACGTACCAGCGGCTGGTAAACAAGATGTTCGCTGATCAACTTGGAAGGACAATGGAGGTTTATATAGATGACATGCTGGTGAAATCATTAAGAAAGCAGGACCACATAGCTCACCTCGAGGAGTGCATTTCACGTCTGAACTTTCACAACATGAAGTTAAACCCAACGAAATGCAGATTCGCGGTCACATCGGGGAAATTCCTCGGATACCTAGTGACTCACCACGGCATTAAAGCAAACCCTAAGCAAATCGACGCGCTCATCCATATGACTTCACTAAAGACAAAAAGGGAAGTGCAAAGACTTACCGGGTGAGTAGCTGCCCTTAACAGATTTATCTCACGATCCACCGATAAATGTCTGCCTTTCTACGATACGTTGCGGGGAATCAAGAATTTCGAATGGACCAAAAAGTGCGAGGAGGCTTTTCAACAACTAAAAACTTACCTGGCTACCCCTCCAGTTATCGTAAAACTAGTAGCAAGAGAGCCGATGTTTCTGTACACCACGATCTCCGCAACAGCAGTAAGCGGTGTGTTGATTCGAGACGAGCGTGGGGAGCAGAAGCCAGTCTTTTACGTCAGCAAAACCCTTACAGATGCCGAGACGAGGTACTCGCAGTTGGAAAAATTGGCGCTATCCATAGTCATGTCTGCAAGAAAGCTAAGGCCGTACTTCCAGTCTCACTCGATCGTCGTCCTGAGTACCTTCCCGATAAGGTCTGTTCTGCACAGCCCAAGCCAGTCAGGAAGGTTAGCAAATTGGGCAATAGAACTGAGCGAATATAACATTGAGTATCGCGGACACACATGCGCGAAATCCTAAGTCTTGGCCGTCCTTATCGAACTACCTGAAGAAGGCATTGACAACGAAATACAAAGCCAGCCTTGGAAACTCCATGTTGATGGCTCATCTTCCAAAAACAGTTCGGGAGTAGAGATACGACTAACCTCTCTAACCGGCGAACTGCTGGAACAGTCGTTACGCCTTGGTTTCCACGCGTCCAACAATGAAGCGGAGTACAAAGTCCTGATTGCCAGGATGAAACTTGCTGTTGGCCTAAAGATCGAGCAACTTCACGCATTTGCGATTCTCAACTAGTCACGAATAAGTTTAGCGGCGAATATGCAGCAAAGGATGATCGAATTGAAGCTTACCTGAAGATCGTCAAAGAATTAGCTGCGCGATTCAAAGAATTCATCCTAACACACATCCCACGAGGAGAGAACACTTCGGCTAATGCACTTGCAGCCCTTGCATCAACTTCCGATCCAGATCTAAAGAGAATTATCCCGGTGGAATTCATCCAGCACCCGAACATCAATCTTCCCGACACAGTAAACACCATAACTCGTTCAAAAGCGGCTAAACAAGCAACATAGGTCACAACCGGTCAAGAAGAAACAGATGAAATGCAGAAAGAACTGGCAAACCAACCATCCACTGAGCCCGATACAGCCCCAATGGAAGAAGACATTCTCGAAGAATCACCAATCATCGGAAGCAGCGACGACCCTGTCCTTGAACCACAACCCGACGAAGAAGCAAACGAGATCAACGATGAAGCAGAATATGGCTGCGACAAGGAGTAGCTTGGCGCAATCAGAGAATACATATACGACAGCGTCTTACCAACCAAAAAGTGGGCAGCTCGTAAGCTTCGAGCCCAGGCGGCTCGTTACATTTTACTCGATGGAAATATCTTTAAGTGGAGATTCTCAGGACCATTACTAAACTGCGTGGAAGGAAAGGATGCAAGGAAAATTATGGAGGAAGTTCACAACGGTTCGTGTGGTAATCACTCTGGAGGGAGAGCACTAGCAATAAAAATCAAACGCCATGGTTATTAGTGGCCAACGATGATCAAAGATTGCAAGATGTTTGTTGGGGTCAAAATCCACCCAGCCGTGATCAATTGGAAAATGACTGAATATGGAAATACGAGGAATCAGACAAGGCCAAAACTGTGCCTAAGTCATTTCTGTACGAGTCCACTTAAGCACAAGAGGGGCCATTCTGGCCAAAGCAGCTCCATTTTTGGCCAAGGAAGCTTCACTTCGGCATGGAGACTTCGGCAAGCTTGGTCGTCACTTCGGCAAGGCTTGGTCTTCACTTAGGCAAACTTTGTCTCCACTTAGGCAAGCCTTGTCTCCACTTAGGCAAGCCTTGTCTCCACTTAGGCAAGCTTTGGCTCACATCGGCAAAGCTTTGCTCCACTTCGGCGAAGAAGGGAGAGACTTCGGCAAGCTTGGTCGTCAGTTCGGCAAGGCTTGGTCTTCACTTAGGCAAGCTTTGTCTCCACTTAGGCAAGCCTTGTCTCCACTTAGGCAAGCCTTATCTCCACTTAGGCAAGCTTTGGCTCACATCGGCAAAGCTTTGCTCCACTTCGGCGAAGAAGGAAGAGACATAGGCAAGCCTTGTCTCCGCTTAGGCAAGCCTTGTCTCCGCTTAGGCAAACCTTGTCTCCACTTAGGCAAGCCTTGTCTCCACTTAGGCAAGCTTTGGCTCACATCGGCAAATCTTTGCTCCACTTCGGCGAAGAAGGGAGAGACTTCGGCAAGCTTGGTTGTCACTTCGGCAAGGCTTGGTCTTCACTTCGGCAAAGCTCTGATCTCCACTTAGGCAAGCTTTGGCTCACATCGGCAAAGCTTTGCTCCACTTCGGCGAAGAAGGGAGAGACTTCGGCAAGCTTGGTCCTCACTTCGGCAAGGCTTGGTCTTCACTTAGGCAAGCTTTGTCTCCACTTAGGCAAGCCTTGTCTCCATTTAGGCACGCCTTGTCTCCGCTTCGGCAAAGAAAGGAGAGACATCGGCAACCTTGGTTTCCACTTCAGCAAAGCTTTGTCTCCACTTAGGCAAGCTTTGTCTCCACTTAGGCAAGCCTTGTCTCCACTTAGGAAAGCCTTGTCTCCATTTAGGCAAACCTTGTCTCCAGTTAGGCAAACCTAGTCTCCATTTCGGCAACATGGTCACTTTGGCTAAGCGTGGAGACTTCGATAAAAGATGGAGACTTCGGCAAGCATGGTCACATCGGCAAGCATGGCCACGTCGGCAAGCACGGTCACTTCGGCTAAGCGTGGAGACTTCAGCAAAAGATGGAGACTTCGGCCGACATGGCCACATCGGCAGGCAGGGTCACATCGGCAAGCATGGTCACATCGGCAAGCGTGGCAATATCGGCAAGCATGGCCACATCAGCAAGGATGACCACATCGGCGAGCATGGTCACTTCGGCCGAGCGTGGAGACTTTGGCAAAAGATGGAGACTTTGGACGGCATGGCCACATCGGCAAAGCATGGCCACATCGGTAGGCATGACCACATCAGCAAGCATGGCCACATTGGCAAGCGTGGCCACATCGGTAAGCATGGTCACTTCGGCCAACGTGGAGACATCGGCGAGATTGGCCACTTCGGCTAACAGGGCGACATCGGCGAGACTGGAGACTTCGGCAATACGCAACATGCAGCTCACTTCGGCAGGTACACATCGGCAGCTTCACTTCGGCAGCTCCACTTCGGCCACTACGATCCACATCGGCCACTTAGGCAAGTTCGGCTACTTCGGCCACTTCGGCCACTTGGACAATTTCGGCCACCTCGGCCACTACGATCCACATCGGCACGACCACGGCTTCGGCACAGTCACGGCTTTGGCAAGCCTCCACTTTGGCAACGAGGCACATCGGCAAGTCCTCACTTCGGCATCCTTGTCGAAGACGGTTTTGCCGAAGTCAAATCTATACGAAACTGTCTGGCCAAAGTCAAAGCTGCCGAAGAAAATCCTGGCCGAAGTCAAAGTTGCCGAAGATAATCCTGGCCGAAGTCATTTTTATACGAAGGTAATCTGGCCGAAGTCAAATCTATACGAAACTGTCTGGCCGAAGTCAAAGCTGCCGAAGACAATCCTGGCCGAAGTCATTTTTATACAAAACTGTCTGGCCGAAGTCAAAGCCGCCGAAGACAATCCTGGCCGAAGTCATTTTTGTACGAAGCTGTCTGGCCGAAGTCAAAGCTGCCGAAAACAATCCTGGCCGAAGTCAGTTCCATACGGAGCTGTCCGGCCAAACTTAATTCTATACGATGCTAAAAGACGACGCGGCCGAAGTCATTTCTATACGAAGACGGCAAGCCCATCTTCGGCCTACAACGATGCAAAGGCCCACGAAGTCAAGCCGATTTGCTAAACCAGAAACCCTGAAGGATTAGGAAGTTTTCCTTATCTCTTTAGGCTTGACCTGGCCGACTCAAACTAGTATATATATCAATGTACATCCTTTGAAAAGAGGATCCGCAATTTACTTAGCAAAAAACCCTAGACTTTTTTGCTCTCAAACTCTTGTACGAAAGCTTTTCGACACAGTTTAATAAAAACCATCTTTGGATCTCTCCGTTCGTGGTTCATCCGCAGAAATTTCATCCCTCTTAACAAACCTCCGAAAAATTCTAATTGTGTTGATTTCGACTCCCATAATTTGGCGCTAGAGGGAGGGAGATTTGAAACTTTCTTACTCCAAGGAACCACCGCACCAACGATTCGAAGAAGATGACTAGCGACGGACGAGCCGACGACCTGCAGGATGCGGGGATCGACGGATCTGGAGCAATAGATACACCAACGCCTGCAGTCGTGGAGACGAGCCCAGAGGCCCTGACACAGATCAAGACGATGCTAGAGACACTGCTCAAGAAGGCGGAGGAGCAGGACAAGCTAAACACAACGGTGACCGATAAGCTTGAAATCCTTGCGACGGTGAGCCGAGCCCGTTGTAGAGGCTCAGGAGTTAACCTAATGAGGCGTCCTCTTCGACGTCTCAATCCAACGGCCCTCGATTTCTCAACACCTCACCATGCACCGAGAACCCAAGACGAATTACTCCCTACAAACCAACCAACCACAACCACCGAACTGAATGCGACACCGTAGGAGGCAAACACGCAGACTATGGACGGAACGAATCCGGTGATCGATTTGGAGGACAACCCAGAAGGGGAACACGACTTGGAACACCACCGCGGAGCCGAACTCGCGGGTGCAACCCAATCTCAAATCGAACGAACCGATACAAACCTCGGTCGTGATCAGGATTTCACCGAGGAAGAGGAGAACATCCTCTGGGCCCAGCGAGCCCAGATTGAAGAAGAGGGTAAAGCGATAATCCGAGCCCAGAAGGAGGAGATGGCTGAAATTCGAGCAGGCATGGAGCGAGCTGCCGCTGAGATAAAATTTGTTCGATCTCAGATGCATAGAGCGACCAGCAAGGCTCCGAAACTCGACTGAGTGCTTGAAGAAGCACAGAACACCCCATTCACGACTCGAATTACCAAGGCAAGGGTTTCCGATCCGGGGAAGTTGAAGATACCAGTTTACGAAGGAAAAACTGATCCAAAGGAGCACTTAACCGCCTTCGCGATAGCAATGGGACGAGTAAACTTCAGGGAAGGAGAAGAGGACGCTGGTCAATGTCTCTTGTTCGTCGAGCATCTTAAAGGCCCAGCTCTCCAATGGTTCTCCAGGCTAGGAAGAAACTCGATCGACAATTTCAATCAGCTGTCATCGGCATTCCTCAAACATTACGCTATATTCATGCAGCGCCGAACATCCGATGCGGATCTATGGACCATGGGACAAGGAAAAAATGAGACTCTACGAATGTTTATCGAACGATTCAAGTCGGTACTATCGAAAGTAGAAGGGATAAGTGACAAAGCCGCGCTGCAAGCATTGAAGAAAGCCCTGTGGTTCGACTCATATTTTCGGAAGGAGATTGCGCTAAACGCACCAACCACGACCCAGGATGCATTGCATCGAGCAATGGACTTTGCCTCCAACGAAGAAGAAGTGAAGATCCTAGCCCAAAAGCACGGAAAGGCGAAGTCCACGAACTATTCTCCCTCTGCTCCGAACCCACCGGACAACAGAAAGGCCAACCAAGGTTCCGGATACATCCAACACGAAGGAGGATTCAAGGGAGCCCATAACTACCAAGTTGATTCGTCAGGCTATGGGCAAGGACGAGGCAAAGGCCGAGGAAGAGGTACATGGAGTAGCACGTGGACCAGGGGCCAAGGAACTTACGATGAAGCAGCTTATTGCGAACATCACCATATCTTTAGACACTCGACTACAAATTACCGCATCCTAGGTTTGAAACTCGCTGCAAGACTGGCGGCTGGCAAACTCAAAGGGTATATCAGCCTCAAGGACTTCGACATGGATACCAACGCCAACCGCCCCGAGCAGGCGGATTAAGATCTTCCTAAGCGAGGGAGGCAGAATGACGAAGCCCCACAATCTGGACCAAGAAGAGGGATCAACATGATAATGGGTGGATCTCACTATTGCTCTAATACCGTCTCGTCGATTAAAGTTTTTCAACGATGAGCCGATGTCAGCGTCAACTGGTCCGCACCTTCCAAGTTTCCTGACAACGTAATCTCCTTCGAAGAAAGAGAAACAGCCGGAATTGATAAACCGCATGACGATCCTCTCGTGATCGAGTTGATCATCAGTGGCTATGACGTATCCCGGGTGCTGGTGGATACGGGCAGCACAGTGGACATAATCTTCAAAGAAACTCTCAAAAGAATGGACATCAATCTGTCCGACATAGTGGCTACCCCTAAACCATTGACAGGATTCTCCGGAAAAACGACGATGACAATCGGGACGATCAAGCTACCTGTACAAGCTGGGGTGTCATCAAGCTCGTCGATTTTTCGGTAGCCGATCACCCAGCAATCTACAACGTCATCATCGGAATACCTTGGTTAAATTCAATCCGCGCCGTAGCCTCGACCTACCATCTCTGCGTAAAATTCCCAACACCGAGCGGAGACAACGATTTTGGGAAGTCAGAAGGAGTCCCGCATATGCTTCCTAGCTGCACACAAACTCAGGAATCCTGTCACCGATTCATTAGCTAAGTCAGAACGCAAGAAGATGAAGACAGACAGGGAGCCAGTTAAAGAACTCTCCAAACTCTTATAGCAATTACAGATTGCGGAGGATCGCGAAGAAGAATCAGTTGAACAGCCCTGCGACCCCGTAATATCAGATTGTGTCGACAATGAACACCCGAAACGATACGTAGAGATTGGATTCGGCCTCGATGAAAAAATCAAGGACGAACTGGTTTCATTCTTAAAAGAAAATGTGGACACTTTCGCGTGGGCAGCAGAGGATATGCCCGGAAATGATATCGGCGTAACCAGTCATGAATGGAACGTCGACCCAACCTTCAAACCAGTCAAGCAGAAACGGAAAAAGTTGGGTCCTGACAGAGCGAAAGCAGTGAACGACGAAGTCAAAAGACCCTTACGAGTCGGTTCGATAACGGAAGTCAAGTACCCGGATTGGCTGGCGAATCCTGTTGTAGTCAAAAAGAAGAACGGAAAATGGTGGGTCTGTGTCGATTTCACCAACTTAAACAAGGCGTGCCCGAAAGACAGCTTCCCACTACCACACATTGATCGACTGGTCGAAGCAACGGCCGGTAACAAGCTCCTATCTTTCATGGATGCATTCTCTGGATATAATCAGATTCTAATGAATCCCGACGATCGTGAGAAGAAAGCCTTCATTACGGATCGTGGAATCTATTGCTACAAGGTGATGCCTTTCGGCCTCAAAAACACTGGAGCCACATATCAGCGCTTAGTAAACAAGATATTTTCTAATCAACTCGGAAGAACGATGGAGGTTTACATAGATGACATGCTGAAAAAATCGCTAGAGGCAACGGATCACGTGCTACATTTGGAGGAATGTTTCCAATAGCTCAACTCGCACAACATGAAGCTCAACCCGATAAAATGTAGATTCGCAGTGACGTCCGGCGAGTTTCTTGGTTACTTAGTTACTCATCGAGGAATCGAAGCGAATCCAAAGCAGATCGACGCGCTTATCCAGATGGCTTCCCCAAAATCAAAACGTGAAGTACAGAGACTGACTGGAAGGGTGGCTGCACTCAATAGATTTATTTCGCGATCCACCGATAAGTGCTTACCGTTTTATGACACTTTACGAGGAAACAAGAAATTCGAATGGACAGAGAAGTGCGAAGAAGCTTTCCAGCAGTTGAAGAAATATCTCGCCAGTCTCCCGGTGCTCGCAAAGCCAGTCGAGGGAGAGCCGCTCTTCCTATACACCGCAATCTCCACCACAGCAGTAAGCGGGGTACTCATTTGCGACAAACGGGGAGAGCAAAAACCAATTTTCTACGTTAGTAAGACCCTCACCGATGCAGAGACAAGATACCCGCAGATGGAGAAGTTGGCTTTATTGGTGGTCATGTCTGCCAAGAAACTAAGGCCGTATTTCCAATCACACTCCATTGTGGTACTTAGTCCTTTCCCCCTATGATCGATTTTGCAAAGCCCAAGTCAATCCGGGAGATTGGCCAAGTGGGCTATCGTGCTCAGCGAGTACGACATCGAGTATAGCGGACGAACATGCGTAAAATCGTAAGTACTTGCCGATTTTTTAATCAAACTTCCGGAAGACAGCCTCGTCGAAGGAAACCCGAATTCGACTTGGCAACTTCACTTTGACGGCTCATCATCCAAAAATGGTTCAGGGGTCGGGATACGTCTAACGTCACCAATGGGCGAGATACTTGAACAATCCTTCCACCTAGGTTTTCGTGCCTCCAACAACGAAGCAGAATACGAAGCCCTCATTGCAGGAATAAAGCTTGCGCAAGGACTCAAGATTGATTGCATTCACTCGTTCTGCGATTCACAGTTAGTCGTGAACCTGTTCAGCGGGGAATACGCAGCTAAAGACGATCGTATGTAGGCATATCTGAAAGTCGTCAAAGACTTAACTGCACAGTTTAAAGAGTTCACACTCACGCATATTCCACGAAGAGAAAACACTTCGGCTGAAGCGCTAGCCGCCCTTGCATCCACTTCTGATCCAGCCTTGAAATGAGTTATTCCGGTGGAATTCATCGAACGCCCGAGTATCACTCTTCCAGAAACAGTGAGTGTGGTTACGCCGTCTCAAGCCGCCAGGACTGCAAGGGAGAAAGCCTGTGCACCGGACAATGCTGAAGATGATGCCGATGAACGAAAAGCAGTAATCAACGACTCAATGGTCCCAGACGAGACATACGCGGCAGACGAAGGACACGCCTCTCGGATGGAAGAAGCAACGACCATGGACCAGAATCCAACAACCCTATCTCCCAATTCCTACCCATGTCACAAAGCTGAAGCCGTTATAACGGACGAAACATCGCAAGAACTTGAATATGGCTGTGACAAAGGATGGTTTGACGACATCCGCGGGTACATTTGCGATGGTACCTTACCTTTTGACAAGTGGGCAGCTCGTAAGCTTCGGTCGTAAGCGGCACGCTACATCTTGCTCAACGGTAATGTTTTCAAATGGCAATTCTCGGTGCCATTACTCGCCTGCGTCTAACGAAAGGAGGCAAGGGCAATCATGGAGGAGGTTCACGATGGCTCCTGTGGCAACCATTCGGGAGGACAAGCTTTGGCGATAAAAATCAAACGACATGGCTATTACTGGCCGACTATGATACAAGACTGCGAGAAGTACTCGTCTAGGTGCGAGAAGTGTCAACGTCATGCACCAATGATTCATCAGCCAACCGAGATGCTTTTCTCAATATCGTCGCCCTATCCATTCATGCGATGGTTCATGGACATTGTTGGACCTTTCCATCCGTCGAAGCAGAAACGATTCTTACTGGTCCTGACAGACTATTTTTCGAAGTGGGTAGAGGCAGATTCGTATGCCAGCATCAAGGACGCACAAGTCGAAAGTTTCGTATGGAGGAACATCATATGCCGACATGGAGTCCCATACGAGATCGTCGCCGATAATGGATAGCAGTTCATTTCCACAAGGTTCGAAGCCTTCTACGAGAAGTGGAAGATCCGACTAAGAAAATCCACCCACGATATCCACAAGGAAACGGCCAGGCAGAAGCAATAAACAAGACAATTCTCGATGGTCTTAAAAAACGTCTCGACGAAAAGAAAGGACGGTGGGCAGACGAACTTGAGGGAGTGTTGTGGTCTCATAGAATGACACCGCGATGAGCAACCAACGAAACTCCATTCGCCCTCGTCTACGGGACGGAATGCGTCATTCCACCAGAAGTGCATTTTCCAGGAGTTCGCCGAAGACTACTCCCAGAACAAGAAGGTCTCAACCACTTGCTGATGCTTGATAAGTTGGACTTGATCAACGAAAGGTGCGACCAAGCCTTGATTCGAATTCAGAACTACAAGAACGCAGCGGCAAAGTACTACAACTCTCACGTACGAAATCGGCAGTTCTACGAAGGAGACCTAGTCGTACGGAAAGTCTTCCAGAATACTGCAGAGTGAAACGTCGGCAAACTCGGAGCAAACTGGGAAGCACCTTACAAAATTATGAAGGTAGGCCGACCCGGAGTGTACGAGCTCGCCACCATGTCTAACTTTCCAATACCAAGATCGTGGAACGCAATGCACCTCAAGAAGTACTATCCTTAGGATACTTCACATGAGCTACGGGGTGGCTTGATCCCTGCAAAAGGGTACGTAGGCAGCTTATCTTCAGATGGGTTCAGCTGCCCCCTCCTAAAAAAAAAAGCGGGGGGGGGGGGGGGGGGGGAGTGGCTACGTATACTCGTATACTCCCACCTTTGTAATAGACTCCGCGTCTACCTAATGCAAGCTTATCGAAGCAATTTTCGTCATATCGCACCCTCTACGGGTTACTAAAGCCTTAACAGAAACAGGCATCACGCCCGCACCTTTCACGAATCACTTAAAAGTCCTAACTGAACAGGCACCTCTCCTCGCCCTCGTTGCTGCTGGCCACAGCAACGAACTACTACATCCTTTACGGATCTAACTGTGTCCATTATTGGAGTGGATATGCTTACGGTAGCGTATCCATAAACCGAAATGTTCATTCTAAACCCAACAACCAAATCGTTGGTCTTAACCGTACTACATGTCCATTGTCGGAGCGGATATGCTTACGGTAGCGTATCCGTAAACCGAAATGTTCATCCTAAACCCAACAAACGAATCGTTGGTTGCAACAGTACCACGTGTCCATTGTCGGAGCGGATATGCTTACGGTAGCGTATCCGTAAACCAAAATGTTCATCCGAAAACCCAACAAACAAATCGTTGGTCGAAACATCTGTGCTCGTAATCGGAGCAAGTATGCTTGCACTAACGCAATCATTCCAAACGAAGCAAACGAATTGTTGGTGTTAACATTAACACAAACTGTAGCGAAACAGATCAGTCCTCCTTGGATAAAAAGGCGTTCGAGCAACAAGTTTCAACAAAGAAGAAATGACACAACCAAAGCAAAAGCCAGAAGGCAAACATAGCAAGTCAATACGGATAAAGCCATCCAGACACCATGTCCAAATAACATCAAAGCATAGATAAAATAATGACGGGCGGATCCCCATCGTCATCATACCTTACCCCTTGAAGACACACCCTCATCTTCATCGGAGGATTCGGCAAGCATCTCGGATTCGGAGGCTTCATTCGAACCAAGCAAAGTCAAACAAAGATTACCCCTGTTGGATCCAGAGAATACGTGAACACCAACACTTCAACGGACTCATTACCAAGCACAACGTCGGTCGAGTCTTCAGGGATCGGCGAGACCACTAGGTCACTCCCCAATGAGGCAACCAACCTGTCAAACTCGTCGTCGGCACCGGCGTACCTCGCTCTCCATCCCTAAAGTTTCTCAAATTCAGCATCCAATGAAGGTGGTTCGTCGCCGCGAAGCAGCGCAAGGAGTTCAAGGTTGCCGTCAACTTGGGCAAGATCGACCACGTTGTTCTTCGATTATCCACCCAAGCTCTTAACCTTCTCCTTGGATCGATCGACTTTAGATTGAAACTTCTTGGCCATTCTGTGCATCGCCCCTTTCTCAGCCCGTTCAACCTTCTTATCGGTCATGGCCCTCTCCGAGCTTAACATCCGCTGAAGCTCAGCAACTTGAGTCTCCTGCTGGACCCGATGAGATTCCAAGTAAAGAATCCTATCATCGGCTCTACCATGCCTTTCCTTATGGAGCTCCACCTCGGCCTTTAAGTCCTCCTTCTGTTTCGATGCTATCTCTGTTGCAGCATTGCGCTCGCGCTCGGCTTCGTTAAGCTTGGTTCCAAGCTCTTCGGCTAATTTCCATGCACGCTCAGCTCTCCTCGCGTTCTTACGAATGTCCGCCTCATAACCGGATGTCATCCTGTTAACGGAGGCCACAAACTGAACGGAAAGAAAAGGGAGATCAGGCATCGCATTTTCAACAAAGTAGGAGAAAAGAAGGTCAACGCAAACTACCTTAGTACCACTACGAGACATTTCGGCATATGGTTTGCTCCGGGATAGAGTATCGGGAAGAGGAAAGCAATCTCCCTTGTAGAGAATCTTGGAGAAGAGAGTGGCCGATGCCGACGCGTCGTCACAAACCATTCAGAAGCGAACGGCAGAGATACGGGCTCCGAAGGCAGCTCATGCTCGGCGGCACTGCAAACCGATGCGTTATGCCGTTTTCGTCCAGGAGCGTCATCCTTATGAGGATCTTTCCCTTTGTCAGCCTTTGCCGAGGCACGTCTTTGGACTGGCCTCACCTGATCGGCATCCTCACTTGTGGCCGCAACCTTGCCCTTTCTGCGATGAATCGGAGGCAAATCCAATCGCCCAAGACCCAACACAACCTCTCTCATGATGGGGATCGACGGAGCCAGCGCGGATGGTTCTACAGATGAGTCACCCGAGGGAAAAGCAAGGGCAACACTTAGCTGCTCAGCAAAAATCTCAGTTCGGCCGACCTCTGCCTGCTCCATCGCGGCGCGGTTTTCAGCTTCCATCATTTCATGAACAGATGACCTTTTTCCCATGGCTCTCCTCGTACTACTCGGAGAAGACGAAGGAGTTGAACTCGGAGAATAATATCTCTGCCAATCACACTCGCCGGAAGCTAGAGTCTCGCGAAGTGTAACTACGTCTGGAGGACACATCAGGATCGGATTAGGAACTGCAAAAACAAACAAACAAAGCAGAAGGTCACGACAGGTTCCACGAAACAGAAAAATTTGCAAAGCTAAAGATCGGCTACCGATTTCTCTCCATCTGGTCCTAATTTTGTTAACCCAATCTGCACCAACCGAAGCCTCGAAAATGGGTAAAAAGAAGAAATAATCCTCCCAATATCTGTCTTTACTTGGGAATCCTCGGATAATTTTGCGATGGGCTTTGTTCGAAAGGGAGTAAAGAAGCGAGTCCTTGGAGCGAAATGTTCGAAAGGATAGCAGGTTCAGCAAGTGATCCACGGTGACTTCTTCGCCACACTCGAAGCTGCGGACCACGATCCCAACCAGGTGTTGAATTCCCCGCGGAGTTATTTGCGCTAATGCCAATCTATGCTTCCATAAATAGTCAAGGATGACCCTTGGTATTGGAAACCACAGAAAGCACATGTAAAAACAACACTCGTACAAGGTAAAACACCCTTTTGGAGGCTCATCGGCCCGATCCGATGACGACGGAAGGATGAATTCAATTTCTTCAAAAATGTTAAACCGGTGCCTAAGGGTCTCCGAAGACTCAGCAGTGGAGAGAGTAGATCCTGGTGGATCAGGTGCCTCATGCTTGTATCCGCCCTTCGAAACTCGCCGCGTTGAAGAACACGCCCGAAGACTCGCGTCTTGCCTCATCCTAACACAATCAGAACTCCAATTCTCTATTTTGATTTTTACGTTGAAAGGACTCTCCATTTCGTCCAGCAAAGGAAATCACTTCGGCGAAAAAAGGTTTCGGCCGAGCTCCACTTCGGCAAGTAGGCGACTTCGGCCTAGCCCCACTTCGGCGGAAAAATTCTTCGGCAAACTTCACTTCGGCAAAGGGAGAAAGGAGACTTTGACACCTCGGCGAAGAGACAGCTCCACTTTGGCCGGAGGAGACTTCGGCAATCGGAAAACTTTGGCGAAGAGAAAGCTCCACTTTGCCACTTCGGCAAAAGACTACGTCGGCAGAGAAGACTTCGGCCCAAGAACAATGTCAGAGGAACAAAAACAACAACCCGAAATAAAAATCTTCAAAAGGAGGAGAGAGAAGTTTCCTTGAGTTTTTGAGAAAATGAAGAAGTCAAGAGGAAGTGAGGAGGAGTGGAAGCATATATAGGCTCATAAAGCAAAAGATGATGTCATCATGCATTGGGAATTGGGCCAAAATACAGTTGAATGAAGAAATTTCTACTGGAAAAAAGATTATCAGTCTGAAGACAGAGAACCTGGCAGATATCAAAAATAACAGACTCAGTGTCATGTCGGCTCAGCTCGTACCAATCGGCACGGCACATTGATCCCAACTTGGACTTCCTCTACCTCGGCACTATCATCACTGAAACTACCGAGCTGGGGGCTAACTGTTGGGGTCAAAACCCACCCATCCGTGATCAATGGGAAAATGGCTGAGTATGGAAATACGAGGAATCAGACAAGGCCAAAATTGTGCCTAAGTCATTTCTGTACGAGTCCACTTAAGCACAAGAGGGGCCATTCTGGCCAAAGCAGCTCCATTTTCGGCCAAGGAAGTTTCACTCCGGCATGGAGACTTTGGCAAGCTTGGTCGTCACTTCGGCAAGGCTTGGTCTTCACTTAGGCAAGCTTTGTCTCCACTTAGGCAACCCTTGTCTCCACTTAGGCAAACCTTGTCTCCACTTAGGCAAGCTTTGGCTCACATCAGCAAAGCTTTGCTCCACTTTGGCAAAGAAGGAAAAGACATAGGCAAGCCTTGTCTCCGCTTAGGCAAGCATTGTCTCCGCTTAGGCAAGCCTTGTCTCCACTTAGGCAAGCCTTGTCTCCACTTAGGCAAGCTTTGGCTCACATCAGCAAAGCTTTGCTCCACTTCGGCCAAGAAGGGAGAGACTTCGGCAAGCTTGGTCATCACTTTGGCAAGGCTTGGTCTTCACTTCGGCACAGCTCTGATCTCCACTTAGGCAAGCTGTGGCTCACATCGGCAAAGCTTTGCTCCACTTCGGCGAAGAAGGGAGAGACTTCGGCAAGCTTGGTCGTCACTTCGGGAAGGCTTGGTCTTCACTTAGGCAAGCTTTGTCTCCACTTAGGCAAGCCTTGTCTCCATTTAGGCAAGCCTTGTCTCCGCTTCGGCAAAGAAAGGAGAGACATCGGCAAGCTTGGTCTTCACCTCGGCAAGGCTAAGCTCCACTTCGGCAAAGCTTTGTCTCCACTTAGGCAAGCTTTGTCTCCACTTAGGCAAGCCTTGTCTCCACTTAGGCCAGCCTTGTCTCCACTTAGGAAAGCCTTGTCTCCATTTAGCCAAGCCTTGTCTCCACTTAGGCAAACTTAGTCTCCATTTCGGCAACATGGTCACTTCGGCTAAGGGTGGAGACTTCGGCAAAAGATGGAGACTTCGGCAAGCATGGCCACATCGGCAAGCATGGCCACGTCGGCAAGCACGGTCACTTCAGCTAAGCGTGGAGACTTCGGCAAAAGATGGAGACTTTGGCCAGCATGGCCACATCGGTAGGCAGGGCCACATCGGCAAGCATGGTCACATCGGCAAGCATGGCCATATCGGCAAGCATGGCCACATCTGCAAGCATGACCACATCGGTGAGCATGGTCACTTCGGCCGAGCATGGAGATTTTGGCAAAAGATGGAGACTTTGGCTGGCATGGCCACATCGGCAAAGCATGGCCACATCGGCAGGCATGGCCACATCGGCAAGCATGGCCATATGGAGCTATCCGGCCAAAGTTATTTCTATACGATGCTAGAAGACGATGCGGACGAAGTCATTTCTATACGAAGACGGCAAGCCCATCTTCGGCCTATAACGATGCAAAGGCCCACGAAGTCAAGCCGATTGGCTAAAACAGAAATCCTGAAGGATTAGGAAGTTTTCTTTTATCTCTTTAGGCTTGACCTCGCCGACTCAAACTAGTATATATATCTATGTACATCCTTTGAAAAGAGGATCCGCAATTTACTTAGCAAAAAACACTAAACTTTTTTGCTCTCAAACTCTTGTACGAAAGCTTTTCGACACAGCTTAATAAAAACCATCTTTGGATCTCTCCGTTCGTGGTTCATCCGCAGAAATTTCATCCCTTTTAACAAACCTATGACAAATTCTAATTGTGTTGATTTCGACTCCCACAGTGTTTTCAGCCAAATTCGAGAAATGTCAACGCCACGGGCCAATGATTCACCAACCAACGGAAGTGCTCTCATCAATCTCATCACCATATCCATTCATGCAATGGTCCATGGACATCGTCGGGCCGCTGCAATTCTCAAAGCAAAAGCGATTCCTTTTGGTTTTGACAAACTATTTCTCAAAATGGGTCGAAGTCGACTCCATTCTAACATTAAAGATGCACAAGTGGAGGCCTTTGACTGGAAGAACATCATATTTCGACATGGAGTGCCATACGAGATCGTGACAGATAATGGCTCGCAGTTCATCTCAAATCATTTCAAAGGTTTCTGTGAGAAATGGAAAATCAGACTCAGCAAGTCTACTCCAAGATACCCGCAAGGGAACGGACAGGTGGAAGCAATAGACAAAACAATCCTCGACGGCCTAAAGAAGCGTCTTGATGAGAAAAAGGAACATTGGGCGAAAGAACTAGAAGGAGTACTCTGGTCTCACCGCACCACCCCAAGAGGAGCAACGGGGAAAATCCCATTCGCCCTCGTATATGGAACAGAGTGTGTCATCCCACCGGAAATACATTTCCCAGGAATTCGCCGCAGACTACTATCAGAGCAAGAAGGGCTCAACCACCTATTGCTGCTCGACGAGTTAGACTTAGTCAATGAGAGACGGGATCAGACCTTGATTAGGATCCAGAACTATCAGAACGCGGCAGCAAAATACTATAATTCCAATGTTCGAGAACAAAGATTTTACAAAGGAGATTTGGTTTTGCGAAGGGTTTCCAAAACACCGCGGAAACGAACGCCGGCAAACTAGGAGCAAACTGGGAAGGACCTTACATGATCACTGAAGTAGTCAAACCCAGTGTTTACAAACTTGCCAGCATGACAGATGTTCCAGTACCGAGATCATGGAATGCAATGCATCTCAAAAAGTATTATCACTAAGCTACTTTACATGAACTACGGGGCGCTTGATCCCTGCAAAAGGGTACGTAGGCAGCTCATCTTTGGATGGGTTCAGTTGCCACCTCCTTCCAAAAGGGGGGAATGGGTAAGTATACATATACTCGTATACTCCCATCTTTGAAATACATTCTACGATCTTTCACATCCTTCAAGGATAACCAAAGTCTTAACAAAATAGACATATTCGAACAAATCAAAGCACAATGGACATCTCGCCACATCTTCACTACTACTGGCCATAGTAGTAAACTCTTGCATCCATATCAGATCTAAACTATCACATCCGTCTCAGGATTAAAAGCGCGCTATACAAATATTTTGTTCATTGTCGGAGCGGATACATTTACGGTAACGTATCCATAAACCAAAATATTCATCTTAAACTGTACAAGCACATGTCCATTGTCGGAGCGAATATATTTATGGTAATGTATCCATAAACCGAAATGTTCAAAACTAAACTATGCAAACTTATGATCAATTTCGGAGCAAGGGAGTTTATGTTAACTTATCTGAATTATTCATCTCAAACATAACTACTGTGCGAACCCGTACTTAGATCCATTCATCCAAACATTTTAACTTATCAAAACAATACGAGCAAGGCATTTGGACTTACCGCCAAACAAGTTGAACATTTCGGCGCATGATACATATATCAAACACAAAGCATTGTTTTAATAAGAAAACCAGAGAAATAACAAGACAAAAAAAAAAAAAACTACAACTTGGATAAAGCCGTCCAGGCGTTAAACAAAAAGGGGGAAGTTTTAGACTAAACAAAGAAGAGAGGATCATAGTCCTCCGTTATCTCAGGGTTCGTGACCATTCTCTGCTCTGGCTCCGCCGGTTGCTCAGCTACATCACCTCCCAGTGCTTTGTCTGCTTCGGGTACCATCTCAGCAAACTCTATGACGGTTTCCTCAAGAACGGCCTCATTGCCTTTCTCAGAAGATGGTTCAGGGATTGGTTCCTCAGAAACCTCCTTTGAACTTAACTCAGCTAAACCTGGCATTCTCTTGTTCGAGCCAGAAAAATCTTGGATGCCAATGCTTGCAGCAGCAGTCTCCATGGGCTCACCATCATTGAGCTCCTTCAATATATAAGAACGAACATGAGATAACTTCAGGGTTCCCTTCATCTCGGCCACAAGCTGAGCAAATTCTTTTTGAGCTCCTTGTAAATCTTCCTTCTGTTCGGCTAAGCTCTTCGCCTTGACATTAAGAGAAGGTGGCTCATCACTCTGAAGTAACCCGATGAATTGAAGATTACCTTCAATCTGTACGAGGTCAAGCATGTTCTCTTTTGGTTCACCGTCAATGAGGCCGAGAAGCTTTGTGGCTCGGGAGATCTATTCTTCAAACGATGACAGCATCTCACGCTTGACCTCTAGGATGGCTTGCTCAAGCTTGCTTTCATGCAACTCGTTCACTGATTCCAGCTGCCTCGTCAACCTGGCTATGTGAGCATCCCATCGCACTTTGCCAGATTCCAGCCGCATGATCCGCTCATCAGCTTCGTTGATGTGTTTTCTGTGCCTTTATGCGTCAGCCTCAAGATCCTTGATCTTCTTAGCAGCTTTCTCTCGTTCAGCAGCATGGCTTGCCTCGACTTCTTTGAGCTTCCTATCCAGCGCAATGGTTTTTTGCCTAGCATCTTCAACTCTTTCACGGTCCTTTGGAGCATCGGACTCGTACCCCATCACCATCCTGTTGAGATGCGATATGAACTGCAAAAAAACCAAAAGAACTGTCAATTAAAAATGTTTAAGCAGTTCGGGTCGCAAAGGCAAAATAATGGAAGTATACCTTAACACCTCGGAAGGACACCTCGCTATAGGCCTTGTCCCTAAGTAGGGTGTCGGCTAGAGTAAAATGATCACCTGGACAGGTGATCTTCGAGAAGATAGTCGTATATGCTGAGGCATCATTGTAAGCCCCTTCAGCATTTATGGGAACGGCGGAGAGAGGGATTGCTTCGGGAATAGCTCGAGTTACTTCAGCGCGTCGTAGTCGTTTCGAAGCTTCTTCATCCTTGTCATCTACCGATGACTGTCATTTTCTGCTCAGGGCTTTTTTCTCCTTGGCCTTTCCTTTGCCTTTGTCTTTGTGCGGCAAAATTTGAGAATCAGCCGGAGTCGGTTCGGGAAGATTATCGCAGAGGATGGTTTGGGGATGAGATAAGTGGAAAGTGGGGGGTTCGGGGGACGAGATTGACTCAACGCCTTTGCCTGCTTCGCTCTCTCTTTTGCATCTGCCTCCGCTTTGGCTTTCGCAGCAGCTCGATCCCTCAAAGTAGGTCTTCCCATGGTGTCTCTCGAAGAATGAGAAGGGGATGATTGCTCAATTGATTGTCCTTCGGAAAGGGCTTGGGCTCTTCCCACTCGTCGAAGATTGAAATCTCTGGACCAATTACACTTGCGAGCCGAAAGCACTTCGTAAACCTCTGATAGATGGGGAGGCAATAAGAGGCGAAGATGACGCACTGCAAAAGGAATATATGCAAGGTCAGAAAACCTAAAAAAGGAAAACCACTAAGTAATAAAAACCCGAGCCGTGGCCCAAGTCGAGCAACGGATCGGCTACCAATTTCTTCCCAGCCTGATTTGACAATGTGAAGACACTTCGGACCCACCGACGATTCGGTGATAGGAAAAAAAAGAAGTAATCTTCCCAATTATCATCTTTGGTTGGGAAACCTCTTATAATGTTCCGACTGGCTTTACCCGAAACGTAGTACTTTAACTCTCTCTTGTTACGACGTCTGAATTCGAGCAAGTTCCTCAAATGTTCGACCCCAACCTCCATGTCACATTCATAACTCCTAACTAGAATGCCGACCATATGCCTTATTCCTCGAGCGTTGATTTGAAAAATGGCTAAGTTGTGCTTCCATAGAAACCGTAAAATAACTTCAGGGATCGGAAACCACAACAGGCAGCGGTAGAAGAAGCTTTCGTAGAGAGTGAAATGGTTAGGGGGAGGATTGCTGGCTCGGTCTGATGGTGAGGGAAGAACAAGCTCGACTTCCTCCGAAATGCCAAACCTATGCCTAAGGGCTGTTAACGAATCCAGGGTTGAAAGGGTCGAATCGGGTGGATCAGGTCGCCTCTTGGTTTTCTTCTTCCTTGGAGCTTGTCGTTTAGGACCCATCAAACGCTTTAATTCCTGTCTAGCCACGGCTGGATCAAAGAACCAATCTTCTGGTTCAACTTTTGGCAGATCGGGATCCATTACATCAGTAAAAGGGTTCACCGCCTCGTCGAAAGGAGAGTCATGAAGGTGAGGCACTTCAAATTTTGAAGGATCCCCGGAATTGCTGCTAGCTCTCGAGGATTCGGAGAGCACCACTTTCCTGCCAAGGACAGAGGGTCCTACCCCCAAACCACTGGAATCATCCAGATTCTCTGAAATGTTCGCACCAGAAGAATCTTCCTGGCTACAACTTTAGGCGAGAAACGGATCAGAAGAGAAAGATGGTTCAGGGAGTGAAGATTGTCCTGACCTACCAAACAAATGGGTATACGGATCGGGGGACGTAGAAGTGGATAACTGAGACATCCTTCGAGTTTGGAAATGGATCGGGGTCCTAAGAAGACAGAACAGATCGGGATCCCTAACAGCTCGCAAAAAAATATCTAAGTTTTCTAAGATTCAGAGGAAGGATCGGGGTTGCCAACAACCTATCAAAACAGATCAAAGCCTTTTAAGAATTGAAGAACAGGTTGAGATCCTTTAAAAAGATTAAAAGTCAGATCCAAATCTTCAAACAAATTGCCGGGAAACTCAAAGACAGCGGCGGAGCTAGTTGGAGACGGATCGGAAAATTCGAACGGATCGGCGACGAAGGAAGAGAGAAGTTACCTGTTTGGAGAGATTTTCGGAGAAATGTAGTAGTGTGGAAATGGGAAGTATCGCAAGTTATATAAGCAAATGGTGATGTCATTCACCTCGGGAATCAGCAAAAATGCTTGCACTCCCCGATAAAGATGATGACGTATCAGAATAACAAAAACCCCGAGCCGAGTTTGTGTAACATAGCAAACCCGAACTGAATCCCTCCAAACTTATAATACTACAAGTACGGCAATACCGCAAGAGACAGTTCGGGATCATCAACAAGAGTCGGTTCGGGATCATCATCGAAGAGACGATTCGGGGTAGTTAAGAAAAACAGTTTGAATTATTGATCTCAGGCTCGACCACTTACAGCTCGGCAATAACATCAATGATACTACCAAGCTATGGGCTAACTGTTGGGGTCAGATTCCACCTCTTGAGAATCAACAATTGAAAAATTGCTAAGTATAAAAGAACAACATTAGCTTAGGCCTTTGCAATGGTACCCCTAACCATGGACAGAGAAGTTGGAACGGTACCCTTAACCATGGACGGAGGAGTTGGTTTGGGTATCCCTAACCATGATTAGAGGAGTTGGTTCGGGTACCCCTAACCATGGAGGAGTTGGTTCGGGTACCCCTAACCACAAATGGAGGAGTTGGTTCAGGTACCCCTAACCATGAATGGGTGATTTGGTTTAGGTACACCTAACCATGAATGGACAAGTTGGTTCGGGTATCCCTAACCATGAATGGTGCAGTTGGTTCGGGTACCCCTAACCATGAATGGACGAGTTGGTTCGGGTACCTCCAAACCATGACGGGACAAGTTGGATCGGGTGTCGCGGCCCATGGAGAAGATTGGGTCGTGTACCCCGATCCATGATAAAGCAGGCGGATCGGGTGTTGCAACCCATGGAGAAGATTGGGTGTTGTACCCCGATCCGTGACAAAGCAGGCGGATCGGGTGTCGCGACCCATGGAGAATATTGGGTCGTGTCTAGGAAGAGGCCGAGGCCATGGACGTGGTTCATGGAGCACATGGACCAAAAGCGACAGTTCCTATGACGAAACGGCTTACTGCAAACACCACCACATCTATGGGCATTCCACTGCGAACTGCCAAATCCTAGGCTTGAAGCTTGCTAAAAAATTAGCAGCCGGTGAGCTTGGAGGGAACATCAGCCTTAAGGATTTCGAGATGGATGTGAACGCACATAGACCCGACCCGACAAAAGAAGATCACACCAAGCGTGATAGAAGGGATGACGAAGCGCCGCCGTCCGGATCAAGAAGAAGGATAAGCATGATAATGGGAGGATCTCACTATTGCTCGGATATCGTATTATCGATCAAAGCATTCCAGCGAAGGGCAGATGTCAGCATCAACTGGTCTAAACCATCAAAGTTTCAAAATGACATGATATCATTCGAGGAAAGGGAGACGATCGGAATCGACAGACCCCATGATGACCCTCTCGGGATCGAGTTAATTATCAACGACTGCGATGTAGCACGCGTATTGGTAGACACTGGGAGCACTATGGACGTAATCTTCCTCGAGACTCTCAGGAGAATGAATGTGGACCTGTCCGAAGTGATATCTACCCCAAAACCATTAACTGGATTCTCTGAGAAACCACCATGATTACTGGGACAATCAAACTACCTGTCCAAGCTGGCGAGGTGACAAAAATTATCGAATTATCCGTAGCTGATCACCCGGCAATCTACAACGTCATCGTGGGGACCTCCTGGTTGAATTCCATGCGCGCCGCCGTTTCAACCTACCATCTCTGCCTCAAGTTCCCTACACCAAATGGACTAAAAATGATTCGAGGAAACCAAAAAGAGTCTCGTGTCTGCTTCCTCGCCGCACATAATCTCAGAAACCCGGTGACCGATCCGACGGCAAGTTCAAAGTGCAAGAAGATAAAGACCGACAGAGAACCGGTTAAAGAGCTTTCCAAACTGTTATAACAGTTACAAATTGCAGAGGACCGCGAAGAAGAAGTGTCTAAACCAACTTGCGACCCCGTTATTCAGTTTGCATCGACAATAAACATCCAGAGCGATGCGTGGAAATTGGAGCAATGTTAGATAAAAAGATTAAAGAAGAACTCATTGCATTCCTAAAGACAAATATCAACACTTTCGCGTGGGAAGCAGAAGATATGCCTGGCATCGATATCAGCATAACAAGCCATGAACTGAACGTTGACCCAACGTTCAAACCGGTGAAGTAGAAAAGGAGAAAGCTTGGGCCAGACAGAGCCAAAGCAGTCAACGATGAAGTAGAAAGACTCCTGCGCGTTGGTTCAATAACTGAGGTGAAGTACCCGGATTGGCTGCCTAACCCAGTGGTGGTCAAGAAAAAGAATGGAAAATGGCGTGTATGCGTGGACTTCATTGAACTTAATAAAGCTTGTCCAAAAGACAGCTTCCCCCTTCCACATATCGATCGCCTAGTCGAAGCAACGGCAGGGAATGCACTACTATCCTTCATGGATGCCTTCTCAGGTTACAACCAGATCTTGATGAACCCCGATGATCGCGAGAAGACCGCTTTCATAACGGATCGTGGTATATATTGCTACAAGGTGATGCCATTCGGTCTGAAAAATGCCCGAGCAACGTACCAGCGACTGGTTAACAACATGTTCACCGATAAAATCGGAAAGACAATGGAGGTTTATATAGATGATATGCTGGTGAAATCGCTAAGAGAACAGGATCACGTCACTCATCTCAAGGAATGCTTCTCACAGCTGAACTTTCGCAACATGAAGTTAAACCCGACCAATTGTAGATTCGCAGTCACCTCGGGGGAATTTCTCGGGTACCTAGTAACTCAACGCGGCATTGAGGCTAACCCTAAGAAAATCGATGCGCTCATCCATATGACTTCACCAAAGACAAAAAGGGAAGTGCAAAGACTTACCGGGAGGGTAGCTGCACTTAACAGATTCATCTCATGGTCCACCAACAAATGCTTGCCTTTCTCCAATACGTTGCGAGGGAATAAGAAGTTCGAGTGGACGGAAAAATGCGAGGAGGCTTTTCAACAACTAAAGACTTACCTGGCTACCCCTCCAGTCCTCACAAAACCAGAAGCTGGGGAGCCGCTTTTTCTATACACCGCAGTTTCCGCCATAGCAGTAAGCGGCGTACTGATCCGGGACGAGCGTGGAGAACAGAAGCAGATCTTTTACGTTAGCAAAACCCTTACAGACGCCGAGACAAGGTACTCACAGATGGAAAAATTGGCGTTATCCATCGTCATGTCTGTAAGAAAGCTAAGGCCGTACTTCCAGTCTCACTCAATCGTCGTCCTAAGTACTTTCCCGATTAGGTCTGTTCTGCACAGTCCAAGTCAGTCAGGAAGGCTAGCAAGCTGGGTAATTGAACTGAGAGAATACGACATTAAGTATCGCGGACGCACATGCGAGAAATGCCAAGTCTTGGCCGATTTCCTTATCGAACTACCTAAAGAAAGCATTGACGACGAAATACAGAGCCAGCCCTGGAAACTCCACGTCGACGGCTCGTCTTCCAAAAATGGTTCGGGAGTAGGGATACGACTAACTTCTCCAACTGGGGAACTGCTGGAACACTCATTTCGCCTTGGCTTCCACGCGTCCAACAATGAAGCAGAATACGAAGCCCTTATCGTCGGGATGAAACTCGCTGGTGGCCTAAAGATCGAGAAGCTTCACGCATTTTGCGATTCCCAACTAGTCGCAAATCAGTTAATTGACGAGTATGCGGTAAAGGACGATCGAATGGAAGCTTATCTGAAGATCGTCACAGAGTTAGCTGCACAATTCATAGACTTCATCCTTACATGTATCCCACGAGGAGAGAACACTTCGGCTGACGCACTTGCAGCCCTTGCAGCCCTTGCAGCCCTTGCATCAACTTCTGATCCAGATCTAAAGAGAATCATCCCGGTAGAATTCATCTAGCACCCAAGCATCAATCTGATCGGTGCAGTCAATGTCGTAACCCGTTCAGAAGCAGCTAAGCAAACAACAGAAGTCACAATCCGACAGAAGGAGACAGCTGAAGTGCTGGAAGAACCGGAGCACCCACCCACCCAAGATACCGATCTATTGGACGAGGATTTTATCGAAGAATCGCCAGTCGAAGAAAGCAACAACGAAACTATCATTGAATCCCAAACCAGAGACGGAGCAAGTGCAATCCACGATGAAACAGAGTATGGCTGCGATAAGAAATGGCTTGACACAATCAGAGGATACATATACGACGGCGTCTTACCAACTGAAAAATGGGTATCCCGTAAGCTTCAAGCCCAGGCGTGTCGTTATGTTTTACTCGATGGAAATGTCTTTAAGTGGAGACTCTCTGGACCATTGCTGAACTGCGTGGAAGGAAAGGACGCAAGGAAAATCATGGAGGAAGTGCACAACGGTTCGTGTGGCAATCATTCTGGAGGTAGGGCACTAGCAATAAACGTCAAACGTCATGGTTATTATTGGCCAACGATGATCAAAGATTGCAAGGTGTTTTCAGCCAAATGCGAAAAATGTCAACGCCATGTGCCAATGATTCACCAACCAACGGAAGTGCTCTCATCAATCTCATCACCATATCCGTTCATGCGATGGTCCATGGACATTGTTGGTCCGCTACATCCCTCAAAACAAAAGCGATTCCTTTTGGTCTTGACAGACTATTTCTCAAAATGGGTCGAAGCCGACTCCTATGCCAACATTAAAGATGCACAAGTGGAAGCCTTTGTCTGGAAGAACATCATATGCCGCCATGGAGTGCCTTACGAGATCGTGATGGATAATGGATCACAGTTCATCTCAAATCGTTTTGAAGGTTTCTGCAACAAATGGAAAATCAGACTCAGCAAGTCTACTCCAAGATATCCACAAGAGAATGGACAGGCCGAAGCAATCAACAAAACAATCCTCGACGGCCTAAAGAAGCGTCTTGATGAGAAAAAGGGACGTTGGGCTGAAGAACTGGAAAGAGTACTTTGGTCTCACCGTACCACCCCAAGACGAGCAACGGGGGAAACCTCATTCACCCTCGTGTACGGAACAGAGTGTGTCATCCCACCAGAGATACATTTCCCAGGAATTTTCCACAGACTACTACCAGAACAAGAAGGGCTCAATCACCTATTGATGCTTGACGAATTTGACTTGATCAACGAAAGAAGGGATAAAGCCCTGATCAGGATCCAGAACTATCAGAATGCCGCAACAAAGTACTACAATTCCAATGTTCGAGAAAGACGTTTCTACGAAGGCGATTTAGTTTTACAAAAGGGTTTCCAAAATACAGCAGAAACGAATGCCGAAAAATTGGGAGCACACTGGGAAGGACCTTACAGAATCACAGAGATAGTCAAACTTAGCGTTTACAAACTCGCCAGCATAACAAATGTTCCAGTACCGAGATCATGGAACGCAATGCATCTTAAAAAGTACTATCACTAAGTTACTTCACATGAACTACGGGCGACTTGATCCCTGCAAAGGGTACGTAGGCAGCTCATCTTTGGATGGGTTCAGTTGCCCCCTTCCTTTAAAAGGGGGGGGAGTAGGTATATATACGTATACTCGTATACTCCCATCTTTATAATCGAATCTACGATTTATCAAAGCAAAACTTTTAACGATAAGTTTTACTTCACATCGCTAAGTCTCAACAAAACAGACATATTTGAACAAACCAAACTACAACGGGCATCTCGCCACATCTTCATTACTGCTGGCCACAGTAGTGAACTTTTGCATCCATCTCGGATACAAACTATTGCATCCATCTCGGATCTAAACTATCACATCTGTCTCAGGATTAAAAGCGCGCTATACAAATACTTTGTTCATTGTTGGAGCGGATATGTTTACGGTAACGTATTCGTAAACCAAAATGTTCATCCTACACTATACAAGCATATGTTCATTGTCGGAGCGAATATATTTATGGTAATGTATCCGTAAACCAAAATGATCAAGGACTAAACTATGCAAACTTATGATCAATTTCGGAGCAGGGAAGTTTACGGTAACATATCTGTGAGCCGAATTGTTCATCTCAAACATAACTACTATGCAAACTCATACCTAGAACCATTCATCTGAAATAGCTACATCTTATCAAGCATAGTATTCAGACTTGTCATCAAACGGAAGAAGCATACTTAATATCTCCTTGCAAACATGTTTATCGAAACACAAGGCTTTCTCTTATAAACCGGGTGATAAAAAGAAGAGAATAAGTTCATAAAACTACTTGGATAAAGCCGTCTAGGCGCCAACAAAAAAGAAAGGGAAAGTTTTAAACTAAACAAAGAAGAGAGGATCATAATCCTCTGTTATCTCAGGGGTCATGACCACCCTCTGCTCTGGCTCCACCATTTGCTCAGCTATATCACCTCCCAACGCTTTTTCCTCCTCGAGAAGCGCCTCAGCAAACTCTGCAACTTTTTCCTCTAGAGCGGCCTCGAGAGCTTTTTCAGAAGGTGGTTCGGGGACTGTCTCCTCAGCAATCTCCATTGAACTAAGCTCAGCTAAACTGGGCGTTTCCTTGTTAGAGCCGAAAAAATCTTGGATCCCAACGCTTGTAGCGGCAGTCTCCATGGGTTCACCATCGTTGAGCTCCTTTAGTATATCAGAACGGACGGGAGACAGCCTCAGAATTCCTCTCATTTCTGCCATAAGCTGAGCAAATACCTCATGAGCTCCCCTAAGATCCTCCTTCTGCTCAGTTAGACTCTTCACCTCGGCATCGAGAGATGGCGGTTCACCACCTTGAAGCAACCCAATGAATTGAAGATTACCTTCAATCTGAGCAAGGTCCAGTATGTTTTTCTTCGGCTCACCGTCAAGCTGGCCAAGAAGCTTTTTGGCTCGGGAAACTTTGCCTTCAAGCATCATCATGGTCTCACGCCTGGCCTCTAGAATGGCTTGCTCGACCTTACTCTGATGAAGCTCGTTCGCTGCTTCTAGATGCCTTGTCAAGCTAGCTATGTGAGCATCCCGTCTCACTTTGCCGGATTCCAGCTGCATGATCCGCTCGTCGGCCTCTTTGATATGCTTCCTGCACCCTTCGGCGTCGGCTTCAAGATCTTTGATCCTCTTGACAGATTTTTCGTGTTCAGCAGTGTGGTTCGCCTCGGCTTCTTTGAGCTTCCCATCCAGCTCAATGGTTTTTCGCCTAGCATCTTCGACCCTCTCGCGGTCCTTACGGGCGTCAGACTCGTACCCCATAACCATCCTGTTAAGATTGGATATGAACTGTACGACAACAAGAATGTCATTAAATGAGCTTAAATGATTCGAGAAACGAAAACAAAACAACCGACATCACTTATACCTTGACGCCCCGAAGAGACATCTTGCTGTAGCTCTTATCCATAAGCAGGTGTCGGATGGCGGAAAACGATCATCTGGAGAGGTGATCTTTGAGAAGATAGCCGCAGACGCTGAGGCATCGGTTTAAGCTCCTTCAGCCTTTATGGGAACGGCGTAGAGAGGAATTGCTTCAGGGATGGCTCGAGTCGATTCAGTACGTCGCAGTCATTTTGAAGTTTCTTCACTCTTGTCATCTACCGATGACTGGCATTTTTTGCTCGGGGCTTTCTTCTCTTTAGCTTTCCCTCTGCCCTTATCTTTGTGCGGCAATATTTGCGAGTCAGCTGGACGAAGTCCTAGAACGACTCCTTGAGGAGCCTGGGAAGAAGTTGGTTCGGGATGATTATCAGCGGAGGTTGGTTCGGGGACGAGAGTAGTGGCAAGCTGGGGGTTCGGGGGACGAGACTGACTCAACACCTTTGCCTGTTTTGCTCTCTCTTTAGCCTCTACCTTTGCTTTGGCTTCCGCAGCAGCCCGATCTCTGAAACTAGGTCTTCCCATGGTATCTCTTGAACAATGAGAAGGAGATGACTGCTCAACTGATTGTCCTTTGGAAAGGTTTCGGGCTCTCTCCACTCATCGAAGGTTGAAGTCTCTTAACCAATTGCACTTGCGAGTTGAAAGCGCTTCGTGAATGTCAGACAGATCGGGAGGAAATGAAAGGCGGAGATGACGCACTGCAAAACAAAAAATATTTAAGCAAGGTCAGAAAAACCTAAAAAGGAAAATTGCTAAATAATAAAAATCGGAGCCGTGGCCCAAGTCCAGCAATGGATCGGCTACCAAATTCTCCCCAGCTTGACTTGACACATTGAAGACACTTCGGACCCACTGACGCTTCAGTAATAGGGACAAAAAAGAAATAGTCTTCCCAATGGTCATCTTTGGTCGGGAAACCCCTTATAATATTTCTCTTGGCTTTACCCGACACATAATACTTCAGCTCTCTCTTCTTACGATGCATAAATTCGAGCAAGTGCATTAGGTGTTCGACGCCAACATCCACATCGCATTCATAGCTCCTGGTTAGAATGCCAACCATATGCCTGATTCCCCGAGCGTTGATTTGAGAAATAGCCAAGTTATACTTCCAAAGAAACTGTAGAATAACTTCAGGGATCGGGAACCACAATAGGCAGTGGTAGAAGAAGCTTTCGTAGAGAGTAAAATGATGAAGAGGAGGATTGTTGGCTCGGTCTGATGGAGAGGGAAGAACGAGATCGACTTCCTCCGAAATACAAAACCTATGCCTAAGAGCCGTCAATGAATCCAAGGTTGAGAGGGTTGAACCGGGTGGATCATGTCGCCTCTTGGTTTTATTCTTCCTTGGAGCTTGACGGTTAGGACCAATCAAACGCTTCAATTCCTGCCTAGCCACGGCTGGGTCAAAGAACCAATCTTCTGGTTCAACTTTTGGCAGATCGGGATCCATTACATCAGTAAAAGGGTTCACCGCTTCGTCGAAAGGAGAGTCGTGAAGTTGAGGCACTTCAAATTTCAAAGGATCACCGGAATTGCTGCCAGCTCTCGAGGATTCAGAGAGCACAATTTTCCTGCCGAGGAGAGAGGGTCCTACCCCCCGAACCACTTGGATCATCCAGATCCTCTGAAATGTGTGCACCAGAGGAATCTTCCCGGCTACAGCTTTGGGAGAGAAACGGATCAGGAGAGAGAGATGGTTCGGGAAGTGAATATTGCCCTGAAATGCCAAACAAGTGGGTATACGGATCGGGGGACGCAGAAACAGAAGACTGAGACATCCTTTTTGAATTGGAAAATGGATCGGGGTCTTTGGAAGATATAACATATCGGGATCCCTAACAGCTCGCAAAAGAAAATCTAGGTTTTCTAAGATTCAGAGGACGGATCGGGGTTCTCAGCAGCCTATCAAAACAAATCAAAGCCTTTAGAAAATCGAAGAACAAGTTGAGATCCTTTAGGAAGATTGAGAGTTATATCCAAATCTTCAAACAAACTGCCGGGAAACTCAAAGACAGCGGCAGAGCTAGTTGAAGATGGATCGGGAAATTCAAACGGATCGGCGGCAAAGGAAGAACAACAGAGTTTCTACTTAAAAATAACTTAAGCAAAAATTATAGACAGAAAGAAGAGAGAGGTTACCTGCTGTTGGAGTCAAAACCCACCCAGCTGTGATCAATGGGAAAATGGCTAAGTATGAAAATACGAAGAATCGGATAAGGCCGAAATTTTGCCTAAGTCATTTCTGTACGAGTCCACTTAAGCACGAGAGAGGCCATTCTGGCCAAAGCAGCTCCATTTTCGGCCAAGGAAGCTTCACTTCGGCATGGAGACTTCGGCAAGCTTGGTCGTCACTTCGGCAAGGCTTGGTCTTCACTTAGGCAAGCCTTGTCTCCACTTAGGAAAGCCTTGTCTTCGCTTAGGAAAGCCTTGTCTCCACTTAGGCAAGTCCTGTCTCCACTTAGGAAAGCTTTGGCCCACATCAGCAAAGCTTTGCTCCACTTCGGCGAAGAAGGGAGAGACTTCGGCAAGCTTGGTCGTCACTTCGGCAAGGCTTGGCCTTCACTTCGGCTAAGATGGAGACTTCGGCAAAAGATGGAGACTTCGGCAAGCATGGCCACATTGGCAAGCTTGGTCTTCACTTTGGCTAAGCGTGGAGACTTTGGCAAAAGATGGAGACTTCGGCAAGCATGGCCACATCGGCAACAACCCGGGGCTTCGGCAACGATCCACGACATTGACAACGCCACTTCAGCGAACCACATTGGCACGCGATAGCTCAATTCGGCATAAGGGAGACATCGGCGAAGTTCACGTCGGCACATGCGATAGCTCACTTCGGCACAAGGGGGACATCGGCGAAGTTTACGTCGGCCAAACGAGACACTTCGGCAACACGCGTGAGCTCCACTTCGGCCAACACGCGCTCCACTTCGGCAAACACAAGCTCACTTCGTCAACACGCGTGAGCTCCTCTTCGGCCAAACACGCGCTCCACTTCGGCCAATGCGAGCTCACTTCGGCGACACGCGTGAGCTCTACTTCGGCCAACAGGCGCTCCACTTCGGCCAACACGAGCTCACTTCGGCAACACGCGTGAGCTCCACTTCGGCCAATGCGAGCTCACTTCGGCGACATGCGTGAGCTCCATTTCGGCCAAACACGTGCTCCACTTCGGCCAACGCGAGCTCAGTTCGGCCAAATGCGAGCCCACTTCGGCAACACGCATAAGTTCCACTTTGGCCAACACGTGCTCCACTTCGGCCAGTGCGAGCTCACTTCGGCCAACACGAGCTCACTTCGGCCAAATGCGAGCCCACTTCGGCAACATTGTCACTTTGGCCATACACGAGCTCGCTTTGGCCGAAGTCATTTCTATACGAAGACAATCTTGGCCGAAGTCGTTTTCATACGAAACTGCCTGGCCGAAGTCAAATCATACAAAACACCCTGGTCGAAGTCAAATCTATACGAAGCTGCCTGGCCGAAGTCATTACCATACAGAGCTGTTTGGCCGAAGTCAATTCTATACGAAGCCAAAAGACGACGCGGCCGAAGTCATTTCTATACGAAGACAGCAAGCCCATCTTCGGTCTACAACGATGCAAAGGCCCACAAAGTCAAGCCGACTTGCTAAAACGGAAATCCCAAAGGATTAGGAAGTTTTCCTTATCTCTTTAGGATTGACCTGGCCAACTCAAACTAGGATAAATATCTATGTACATCCTTTGAAAAAGGGATCCGAAAATTTACTTAGCAAAAAACTCTAGACTTTTTGCTCTCAAACTCTTGTACGAAAGCTTTTCGACACAGCTTAATAAAAACCATCTTTGGATCTCTCCGTTCGTGGTTCATCCGCAGAAATTTCATCCCCCTTAACAAACCTCCGACAAATTCTAATTGTGTTGATTTCGACTCTCACAATTTGGCGATAGAAGGAGGGGGAATTTGAAACTTTCTTACTCCAAGGAACCACCGCACGAACGATTCAAAGAAGATGACTAGCGACGGACGAACCGACGACCCACAGGACACGGGGATCGATGGATCCGGAGCAACAGATACACCAACGCCTGCAGTCGTGGAGACGAGCCCAGAGGCCCTATCACAGATCAAGACGATGCTGGAAAGGCTGCTCAAGAAGGCGAAGGAGCAGGACAAGCTAAACACAACGATGATCGATAAGCTCGAGCCGAGCCCGTGGTAGAGGCTCAGGAGTTGACCTAATGAGGCACCCTCTTCGACGTCTCAACCCAACGGCCCTTGATTTCTCAACACCCCACCACGCGCCGAGAACCCAAGGCGGATTGCTCCCTGCAAACCAACCAACCACGACCGCCGAACTGAACGCGACACCGCAGGAGGCAAACACACAGACTATGGGCGGAACGAATCCAGTGATCAACCTGGAGGACAACCTAGAGGGTGCATACGACTCAGAACACCGCCGCGAAGCTAAACTCACGGGTGCGACCCAAACTGGAAACGAACGAAGCAACACCAACCCTGGCCATGATCAGGACCTCACCGAAGAGGAGGAGAACATCCTTTGGGCCCAACGAGCCCAGATCGAGGAAGAGCGCAAAGCGATAATCCGAGCCCAAAAGGAGGAGATGGCCGAAATTCGGGCAGGCATGGAGCGAGCTACCGCCGAGATGAAATTCGTTCGATCTCAGATGCAAAGCTATAATCCGAGCCCAAAAGGAGGATATGGCCGAAATCCGGGTAGGCATGGAGCGAGCTGCCACCGAGATGAAATTCGTTCGATCTCAGATGCATAGGGCTACTAGCAAGGCTCCCGAACTCGACCGAGTGCTTGAAGAAGCACAGAACACCCCATTCACGACTCGAATCACTAAGGCAAGGGTTTCTGATCCGGTGAAGATGAAGATACCAGTCTACGAAGGTAAAACTGATCCAAAGGAGCACTTGACCACCTTCGCAATAGCAATGGGACGAGCAAACTTCAGAGAAGGAGAAGAGGACGCTGGACAATGTCTCTTGTTCGTTGAGCACCTTAAAGGCCCAGCTCTCCAATGGTTCTCCAGGCTGGGAAGAAATTCGATCGACAATTTTAATCAGCTGTCGTCGGCGTTCCTTAAACATTATGTTATATTCATGGAACGCCGAATATCCGATGTAGATCTGTGGACCATGGGGCAAGGACAGAACGAGACATTGCGAACCTTCATCGTACGATTCAAGTCAGTACTGTCGAAGGTAGAAGGGATAAGTGACGAAGCCTCACTGCAAGCGTTAAAGAAAGCCCTGTGGTTTGACTCCGATTTTCGGAAGGAGATTACGCTGAATGGACCAACCACGATCCAGGATGCATTGCACCGAGCGACGGACTTTGCCTCCAACGAAGAAGAAGTGAAGATCCTAGCCCGGAAGCACGGAAATGCGAAGTCCACGAACCACCTTCCCTCTGCTCTGAACCCACCGAACAACAGAAAGGGCAACCAAGGCCCTGGATACATCCAACACGAAGGGGGATTCAAAGGAGCCCATAACTACCAAGTTGATTCGTCAAGCTATGGGCAAGGACGAGGTCAGGGCCGAGGAAGAGGTACATGGAGTAGCACGTGGACCAGGGGCCAAGGAACTTACGACGAAATGGCTTATTGCGAACATCACCATATCTTCGGACACTCAACTGCAAATTGCCGCATCCTAGGTTTGAAACTCGCTGCAAAGTTGGCAGCTGGCAAACTCAAAGGTGATATTAGCCTCAAGGACTTCGACATGGATACCAACGCAAACCGCCCCGAACAGGCAAACGAAGATCTCCCTAAGCGAGGAAGGCAAGACGACGAAGCGCCACAATGCGGCTCAAGAAGACGGATCAACATGATAATGGGCGGATCTCACTATTGCTCGGATACCTTCTCATCGATTAAAGCTTTTCAACGACGAGCCGATGTCAGCGTTAACTGGTCTGCACCCTCCAAGTTTCCAGCCGACGTAATCTCATTCGAAGAAAGGGAAACAGCCGGAATCGACAAACCACACGATGACCCTCTCGTGATCGAGTTGATCATCAGTGGCTACGAAGTAGCCCGGGTGCTGGTGGATACGGGCAGCAAAGTGGACATAATCTTCAAAGAAACTCTCAAAAGAATGGACATCAATCCGTCCGACATAGTGGCTACCCCTAAACCATTGACTGGATTCTCCAGAGAAACGACGATGACAATCGGGACAATCAAGCTGCCTGTAGAAGCTGGGGGTGTCATCAAACTCGTCGAGTTCTCAGTAGCCGATCACCCAGCAATCTATAATGTCATCATCGGAACACCTTGGTTAAATTAATTGCGCGCCGTAGCCTCGACCTACCATCTCTGCGTAAAATTTCAAACACCGAGCGGAGTCAAAACAATTTTGGGAAGTCAGAAGGAGTCCCGCGTATGCTTCCTTGCTGCACACAAGCTCAGGAATCCTGTCACCGATCCAATAGCCAAGTCAGAACGCAAGAAGATGAAGACAGACAGGGAGCCAGTAAAAGAACTCTCCAAGCTCTTGTAGCAATTACAGATTGCGGAGGATCGCGAAGAAGAACCAGCTGAACAGACCTGCGACCCCGTAATATCAGTTTGTATCGACGACGAACACCTGGAACGATGCATAGAGATTGGATTCGGCCTCGGCAAAAAAATCAAGGAAGAACTGGTTTCATTCTTAAAAGAAAACGTGGACACTTTCGCGTGGGCAACAGAGGATATGCTCGGAATTGATATCGGCGTAACAAATCATGAATTGAACATCGACCCAACCTTCAAACCAATCAAGCAGAAATGGAGAAAGTTGGGTCCTGAAAGAGCGAAAGCAGTCAACGATGGAGTCGAAAGACTCTTACGGGTTGGGTCGGTAATGGAAATCAAGTACCCGGATTGGCTGGCGAATCATGTTGTAGTAAAAAAGAAGAACGGAAAATGGCGGGTGTGCATCGATTTCACCGACTTAAACAAGGCGTGCCCGAAAGACAGCTCCCACTACCACACATTGATCGACTGGTCGAAGCAACGGCCTGTAACAAGCTCTTATCTTTCATGGACGCATTCTCTGGATACAATCAGATTCTAATGAATCCCGACGATCGTGAGAAGACAGCCTTCATTACGGATCGTGGAATCTATTGCTACAAGGTGATGCCTTTCGGCCTCAAGAACGCCGGAGCCACATATCAGCGCTTAGTAAACAAGATGTTTGCTAATCAACTCGGAAGAACGATGGAGGTTTACATAGATGAAATGCTGGTTAAATCGCTAGAGGCAACGGCTCACGTGCTACATTTGGAGGAATGTTTCCGACAGCTCAACTCGCACAACATGAAGCTCAACCCGACAAAGTGTAGATTCGCAGTCACGTCCGGCGAGTTTCTTGGTTACTTAGTTACTCATCGAGGAATCGAAGCGAATCTAAAGCAGATTGACGCCCTTATCCAGATGGCTTCCCCAAAATCAAAACATGAAGTACGGAGACTAACTGGAAGGGTGGCTGCACTCAACAGATTTATTTCGCGGTCGACCGATAAGTGCTTACTGTTCTACGACACTTTACGAGGAAACAAGAAATTCGAATGGACAGAGAAGTGCGAAGAGGCTTTCCAGCAGTTGAAGAAATATCTCGCCAGTCCCCAGGTCCTCGCAAAGCCAGTCGAGGGAGAGCCATTCTTCCTATACACCGCAATCTCCACCACGGCAGTAAGTGGAGTACTCATTCGCGATGAACGGGGCGAGAAGAAACCAATTTTTTACATCAGTAAGACACTCACCGACGCAGAGACAAGATACCCGCAGATGGAGAAGTTGGCTCTATCGGTGGTCATGTCTGCCAGGAAACTAAGGCCGTACTTCCAATCATACTCGATTGTGGTCCTTAGTCCTTTACCCCTACGATCGATTTTGCACAGCCCAAGTAAATCCGGGCGATTGGCCAAGTGGGCTATCGAGCTCAGCGAGTACGACATCGAGTATCGCGAATGAACCTGCGTAAAATCGCAAGTGTTTTTCGATTTTTTAATCGAACTTCCGGAGGAGAGCCTTGCCGAAGGAAACCCGAATTCGACTTGACAACTTCACGTTGACGGCTCATCATCCAAAAATGGTTCAGGGGTCGGGATACGTCTATCGTCACCAATGGGCGAGATACTTGAACAATCCTTCCGCCTAGGTTTTCACGCCTCCAACAACGAAGTAGAATAGGAAGCCCTCATTTCCGGAATAAAGCTTGCGCAAGGACTCAAGATTGATTGCATTCACGCGTTCTGCGATTCACAGTTAGTCGCGAACCAGTTAAGCGGGGAATACGCAGCTAAAGGTGATCGTATGGAGGCGTATCTGAAAGTCGTCAAAGACTTGACTGCACAGTTTAAAGAGTTCACACTCACACGTATTCTACGAGGAGAAAACACTTCGACTGATGCACTGGCCGCCCTCGCATCCACTTCTGATCCAGCCTTGAAATGAGTTATTCCGGTGGAATTCATCGAACGCTCGAGCATCACTCTTCCAAAAACAGTGAGTGTGGTTACGCGGTCTCAAGCCGCCAGGACTGCAAGGGAGAAAGCCTGTGCACCGGACAATGCTGAAGATGACGCTGACGAACAAAAAGCAGTAATCAACGGCTCCATGGTCCAGGACGAGACATATGCGGCAGACGAAGGACACACCTCTCGGATGGAAATAGATGCAGTCGACAAGGACGAAGATCCTGTGAATGCTGCAGAAGAAGCAATATCTATGGACGAGGACTTTACTACCCTCCCTTCCAATGTCGACCCCTATCACGAAACCAGAGTCGTCGAGATGAATGGAGCATGTACGGACATACAGTACGGCTGCAACAAAGGGTGGTTTGACGGCATCCGCGGATACATCTACGATAGTATCTTACCGTCAGACAAATGGGTAGCTCGAAAGCTTCGGGCGCAAGCAGCGCGCTACATCTTGCTTGACGGCAATGTTTTCAAATGGCGATTCTCGGGGCCATTACTCGCCTGCGTCGAAGGAAAGGAGGCAAGGGTAATCATTGAGGAGGTCCACGGCGGCTCCTGTGGTAACCATTCGGGAGGACGAGCCTTGGCAATAAAAATCAAACGGCACGGCTATTACTGGCCGACCATGATACAAGATTACGAGAAATACTCGTCCAGGTGCGAGAAGTGTCAACGTCACGCACCAATGATTCATCAGCCAACCGAGATGCTTTCTTCAATATCATCGCCCTATCCATTCATGCGATGGTCCAAGGAAATCGTTGGACCTTTGCATCCGTCAAAGCAGAAACGATTCTTACTGGTCCTGACAGACTATTTTTCAAAGTGGGTGGAGGCAGATTCGTATGCCAGCATCAAGGACGCACAAGTCGAAAGTTTTGTATGGAGGAACATCATATGCCGACATGGAGTCCCATACGAGATCGTAGCCAATAATGGATCACAGTTCATTTCCACAAGGTTCGAAGCTTTCTACGAGAAGTGGAAGATCCGGCTAAGCAAATCCACCCCATGATATCCACAAGGCAACGGCCAGGCTGAAGCAATAAACAAAACGATTCTCGACGGTCTCAAAAAACACCTCGACCAGAAGAAAGGCAGATGGGTCGACGAACTGGAAGGTGTATTGTGGTCTCATAGAACGACACCGCGACGAGCAACCAACAAAACTCCGTTCGCTCTCATCTATGAGACAGAATGCGTCATTCCACCAGAGATAAATTTTCCTGGAGTCCGCCGAAGACTACTCCCAGAACAAGAAGGACTCAATCACTTGTTGATGCTTGATGAGTTGGACTTGGTCGACGAAAGACGGGATCAAGAATTAATCCGAATTCAGAATTACCAGAATGCAGCGACAAAATACTGTTGGGGTCAGTTTTCACCCCATCGAGATCAACTGCTAAAAATACTAAGTATGGAGGAAAGTAAGCGACGAGCCAAAACTTGGCTAGGCAATGGAAAAAGCAAGAGACGAGCCAACACCCCTGTTGGCTCGGAAGCATGGAGAATCGGTGACGAGCCAAACTTGGCTCGGCATCATGGAGAAACGGTGACGAGGCAAACTGGGCCCGGCAGCATGAAGCAGAAGGAGACGAGCCAAACTTGGCTCGGCAGCATGAAGCAGAAGGAGACGAGCCAAACTTGGCTCGGCAGCATGAAGCAGAAGGAGACGAGCCAAACTTGGCTCGGCAGCTTGAAGCAAACGGTAACGAGCCAAACTTGGCTCGGCAGCATGAAGCAGACGGTGACGAGCCAAACTTGGCTCGGCAGCATGAAGCAGAAGGAGACGAGCCAAACTTGGCCCGGCAGCATGAAGCAGAAGGAGACGAGCCAAACTTGGCTCGGCAGCATGAAGCAGACGGTGACGAGCCAAACTTGGCTCGGCAGCATGAAGCAGAAGGAGACGAGCCAAACTTGGCCCGACAGCATGAAGCAGAAGGAGACGAGCCAAACTTGGCTCGGCAGCATGAAGCAGAAGGAGACGAGCCCAACTTGGCTCGGCAGCATGAAGCAGAAGGAGACGAGCCAAACTTGGCTCGGCAGCTTGAAGCAAACGGTGACGAGCCAAACTTGGCTCGGCAGCATGAAGCAGACGGTGACGAGCCAAACTTGGCTTGTCAGCATGAAGCAGAAGGAGACGAGCCAAACTTGGCCCGGCAGCATGAAGCAGAAGGAGACGAGCCAAACTTGGCTCGGCAGCATGAAGCAGACGGTGACGAGCCAAACTTGGCTCGGCAGCATGAAGCAGAAGGAGACGAGCCAAACTTGGCCCGGCAGCATGAAGCAGAAGGAGACGAGCCAAACTTGGCTCGGCAGCATGAAGCAGAAGGAGACGAGCCAAACTTGGCTCGGCAGCATGAAGCAGAAGAGCCAAACTTGGCTCGGCAGCTTGAAGCAAACGGTGACGAGCCAAACTTGGCTCGACAGCATGAAGCAGAAGGAGGCGAGCCAAACTTGGCTCAGCAGGCGTGAAGAAGTGAGTGACGAGCCGACACCCCTGTTGGCTAGGCAGCAGGAAGAAGTGTGCGACGAGCCAACATCTTGGCTAGGCAGCAGGGTGAAATGGTGACGAGCCAACATCTTGGCTAGGCAGCAGGGTGAAATGGTGATGAGCCAACATCTTGGCTAGGCAGCAGGATGAAATGGTGACGAGCCAACATCCTGGCTAGGCAGTAGGGTGAAATGGTGACGAGCCGACATCTTGGCTAGGCAGCAGGAAGAAGAAGTGACGAGCCAACATCTTGGCTAGGCAGTGGAATGAGTAGGAGACAAGCCAAATACTTGGTTACGAGCCAACATGTTGACAAACCAGCAGAACGGTGACGAGCCAACATGTTGGCGAACCA
The DNA here is from genome assembly GCA_900406555.1 of Pseudoturritis turrita. NCBI lineage: Eukaryota > Viridiplantae > Streptophyta > Magnoliopsida > Brassicales > Brassicaceae > Pseudoturritis > Pseudoturritis turrita. The sequence goes on along the minus strand of OVBL01000460.1, from coordinate 349,285 downwards.
AAACCCTCAGCTCGGCATCAAGGAGAAATGGGCGACGAGCCAGCCCATCGATGATCCAACAAAGCAACAAGGCCAATGTCTTAGATAGAATGAGGCAATGAGCCACAAGACATTGGTGGGCCGAGGCGATGAGGCAAAGAAAGAAGCCCATGAAAACCATAGAGGAAATTCCGAAGAATAAGGAAGTTTTCCTTTTTTGTTTAGGAAGAAACCTAGCCGACCTATTTGTGTATAAATAGGCAATGTACCTCTTTGAAAAGGGGATCCAAAAAAATTGACCTAGCCAAACGCTTATTACTTTACAAACAGCTTTCAAAACAGCTTGAATAAAATCTCCATCTTTGGATCTCAGTTTCTTGGTTTCTTTACATAGAAGTTTGTCGAATCCCTAAATCTCTTTACAAGTTTTGGTTGTGCGAGTTTCGACTCCCACAATTTGGCGCCGTCTGTGGGGATCTACTCAAACTTTCTGACACCTAGAGATCTGAAGCGATGACTACCGACGGAGACCGAAGCGGTGACGATGCGAGCAACACCGGCGTCGATCCTCCTAGGACAGGAACCAATCTGCCTCCAGCGAACACGGATGGCACCACAGAAACTCTAACAGAATTGAAGAACATGATGACCGCGTTGCTGAAGAAGGCCGAGGAGCAAGACAAGCTGAACAGCTCGCTAACAGAGAGAATTGAGTCACTAGTAACCGATAGCCGAGCCAGAAACATACGATCTGGAGGAGTCGGCTCAACTATGAACCCACCTGTTAGCGGAATAACCAGGCGGCTTGGCCTAAACCCGACGGCCCTGGATTTTTCAACACCGCGCGACGCACCAAGGACTTTGGGGGATTACAACCGTCACATCCAACAAATGAGCAGGCGCCCGCGGTGACAAGATCAAATATCACCGAGCTACCCCGGCTGACCCGAGGCGCAAGAGGAACCAGTGATGGATATGACTTATGCACCAACGTTGGATCGGCTACAGCAATCGTCCTTGACGAAGAAGGAGACCACAATGCAGAAAATCTTGCCGACGAGGGATTCGCACCAGCAACAACAGACCCCCGAGCCAGCGAAGGCAATATTAACCTAAACCGAGCCAGGAATTCGGCAGAGGAAGAGGAAAATCTCCTCTGGGTCCAACGAGCGCAGTTTGTTGACGAACCAAGAACGACGAGCCGAGCCCAGAGTGAAGAGTTGGACGAAATCCGAGCCTCATTGATTCGAGCCACTGCTGAGATGAAAGCCGTCCGATCCCAGGTGCACAAGGCAACCAGTAAAGTCCCAGAGATTGACCGCGTATTGGAAGAAGCGCACAATACACCGTTTACAGCCCGAATTACCAAGGCAAGGGTCTCTGACCCAGGAAAGATCAAAGTCCCAGTCTACGAAGGGACAACCGACCCAAAGGAACACATAACGGCGTTTATCATAGCAATGGGCCAAGCCAATTTTAGAGAAAAGGAGAGAGATGCCGGTTTCTGCTTGGTATTTGTGGAACATCTAAAGGGTGCAGCCCTCCAATGGTTTTCAAGATTAGAGCGGAACTCCATTGATGATTTCCAGCAGCTATCAGCCGCCTTCTTGAAGCACTACTCCATGTTTATGGATCGAGGAGCCTCAGATGCCGACCTATGGACATTGACTCAAGGACCTACGAAGACATTGCGAAGCTTCATAGGGAGATTTAAAGCAGTGATGTCAAAAGTTGAAGACGTCAGTGACAAAGCCGCTTTGCTCGCTTTAAAAAGGGCTCTGTGGTACGAATCCGAATTCCGAAAAGAGATTGCTCTGAACACACCAATATCAATCCAGGACGCACTGCACCGAGCCTCAGATTTCATAGTCAACGAAGAAGAGATGAAGGTTTTGTCTCAGAAGTATGGACCCGCCAAAGCGATGAACCGTTCTTTCCAAATGCCAAGCCAACCTCCTTATAAGAAGAGTATTCAAGGAAACGGGTATGTACATCACGAGAGACCTAATTCTGGAGGAGCCCATAACTACCAGGTGGGAACGAGCGGAGGTAAAAGATCCTGGAACACCTGGACACGGAGTCAAAGTTCGTACGACGAAAAAGCTTACTGCGAATTTCATCATATGCACGGTCATTCAACTGCCAATTGCCGAACCTTGGGAATGAAGCTCGCGGCAAAGCTGGTAGCCGAAGAGCTCGGTAGCGCAGTCAGCTTAAAGGACTTCGAGCAAGAAGGCGAAAAAGATCAGCCGAACCAGATAAGTCAAAATGATGATACGCCCAAGCGAGGAAGACGAGATGACGAGGCAACGCAGTCAGGTTCTCGAAGAAGAATAAATATGATAATGGGCGGATCACAATACTGTTCGGATACGGTGTCTTCAATCAAAGCTTTCCAGCGGCGAGCCGATGCGAGTGTAAATTGGTCAGCACCCTCCAAACTTCCCAACGACGTTATCTCATTCGAAGAAAGGGAGACCACCGGCATCGACCGACCACATAATGACCCCCTCGTGATAGAATTGATCGTTGATGATTGCGATGTCGCCCGAGTTCTCGTAGACACAGGAAGCTCCGTAGATGTGATCTTCCGGGAGACTCTCAGAAGGATGAACATAGACCTGGACAAAATCACAGCCGCGCCGAAGCCTTTAACTGGATTTTCGGGAGAGACGACCATGACCCTTGGAACAATAAAACTCCCTGTCCAAGCTGAACAGGTAACCAAGATAGTGGAGTTTTCGGTTGCAGATCATCCTGCGATCTACAATGTGATCATGGGCACACCCTGGATAAACTCGATGCGAGCTGTACCGTCGACCTATCACCTCTGCATCAAATTTCCGACCCCTGGGGGAATCAAAACGATTTGGGGAAACCAAAAGGAATCCCGCATATGTTTCCTAGCCGAACACAAACTTAGGAACCCCGTCACAGAAACCACCACCAGGAGAAAGAAGATGAAGACGGACAGGGAACCCGAGAAGGAGTAGGCAAAACTCTTATAGCAATTACAGATCACGGAGGATCGCGAGAGGGAAAGCAAACCAACTTGCGACCCCGTCGTCTCGGTGAACATAGATGGCAATCACCCAGAACGTTGTGTCGAAATAGGGGCCGAGCTGAAAGATCCAATAAGGGGAAAGCTGGTTTCTTTCCTTAAAAAGAACATCCACACCTTCGCATGGGAAGCTGAAGATATGCCCGGCATCAGCATCAACGTAATGTGCCACGAGCTGCACGTGGACCCAACCTTTAAACCCGTCAAACAGAAAAGGCGAAAACTTGGTCCGGACAGAGCACAAGCAGTGAATGACGAGGTGGAACGATTACTATGTGTGGGATCAATAGTCGAAGCAAAGTATCCGGACTGGCTCGCTAACCCTGTGGTGGTTAAGAAGAAAAATGGGAAATGGCATGTATGCGTGGACTTCACCGACTTGAACAAAGCCTGCCCCAAAGACAGTTTTCCACTGCCGCATATTGATCGATTGGTGGAAGCGACAGCAGGCAACAAACTCCTTTCATTTATGGATGCCTTCTCCGGATACAACCAAATCCTAATGAACCCAGACGATCAAGAGAAGACGGCGTTCATCACAGACCGCGGGATATACTGCTACAAAGTCATGCCGTTCGGCCTAAAAAATGCTGGAGCCACCTCTTAGCGATTAGTAAACCGAATGTTCGCTGGCCAACTGGGGAAGACAATGGAAGTTTACATAGACGACATGCTGGTGAAGTCTTTAGAGGAGAAGGATCACGTAGCTCACCTGGAAGAATGTTTCAAGCAACTGAATCTGCATAACATGAAGCTGAACCCAACCAAGTGCAGATTCGCGGTCACGTCTGGAGAATTCCTTGGATATCTGGTCACCCACCGTGGAATTGAAGCCAATCCGAAGCAGATTGATGCGCTCGTACGGATGGCGTCGCCGAAGACAAAATGCGAAGTCCAGAGGCTAACTGGACGGGTCGCTGCGCTGAATCGTTTCATCTCTCGGTCAACTGATAAATGTTTGCCTTTCTATGATACGCTACGTGGGAACAAGAAGTTTGAATGGACAGAAAAATGCGAGCAGGCGTTTCAACAGCTGAAAGAGTACCTAGCTAGCCCTCCAGTACTTACGAAACCGGTAGAAGGCGAGCCACTATTTCTATACACGGCCGTTTCGGCCACGGCGGTAAGCGGTGTACTCATCAGGGAAGAGCGCAGCGAGCAGAAGCCAATTTTTTATGTTAGTCAAACTCTCACCGACGCTGAAACACGGTATCCACAGATGGAAAAGCTGGCATTATCTGTGGTAATGTCCGCTCGAAAACTGAGACCATACTTCCAGTCACATTCGATTGTAGTTTTGACTACCTTCCCACTGCGATCCATCTTGCATAGCCCTAGCCAGTCCGGGAGATTGGCAAAGTGGGCAATAGAGCTGAGCGAATATGACATCGAATATCGAAGCAGAACCTGCGCCAAATCTCAAGTCCTAGCCGACTTCTTGATAGAACTCCCAGAGGAAGTGATAGAAGAGCCGGCTCCGAGCACAATATGGAGGCTTCACGCGGATGGATCATCATCAAAACAAGGATCCGGAGTGGGAATACGGTTAACCTCTCCAACAGGCGAAATCCTCGAGCAGTCATTCCGCCTGGGTTTTCGTGCATCTAATAACGAGGCAGAATATGAAGCTTTGATAGCTGGAATGAGACTTGCTCTTGGACTCAAGGTTTCGCACGTCCAAGCCTACTGCGATTCACAGCTGGTGGTCAACCAAGTTAGCGGCGAGTACACAGCCAGAGACGACCGAATGGAAGCTTATCTAAAGATTGTCAAAGGACTGGCTGCACAGTTCGAAGAATTCACATTAACACAGATACCACGCCGTTCGAGCCGAAGGAACATCTGGGCCAAGTCTCGCAGAAAAGGGCAGCACCGACACCACCAATCTAGATGACCAGAACATGACATCACCATTGGAAGACAAGGCAATCGAAATAGGGGAAGAACCTGAAACGGAGCCTCCGGCCGAAAATGAAGTAGCGAATATGGAGGAAGACCCACAACAAACAGAAATGGACTACGGATGCGACAACGAATGGATGGGAGCAATTCGCGTATACATCATGGACGGCGAAACACCATCAGATAAGTGGGCTGCTAGAAAACTCAGAGCTCAAGCTGCTCGATATGTTCTCTTAGATGGAAACGTCTTCAAGTGGAGATTCTCAGGACCACTGATGGCTTGCGTCGAAGGTGCCGAAGCAAGAAACATCATGGAAGAGGTCCATAGTGGCTCGTGTGGCAATCACTCCGGTGGAAGAGCCTTGGCGATCAAGATCAAGCGTCATGGATACTATTGGCCAAATATGGTGAAGGACTGTGAAAAGTTCTCTGCCAGGTGCGAAAAATGCCAACGACATGCCCCAATGATTCATCAACCTACAGAGCTGCTATCATCAATCTCAGCGCCCTACCCTTTCATGCGCTGGTCAATGGACATCGTCGGGCCTCTGCATAGGTCCAAACAAAAGAGGTTCTTGCTGGTTTTGACAGATTACTTCTCAAAATGGGTAGAAGCAGATTCTTACGCCAACATAAAGGATGCCCAAGTCGAAAATTTCGTCTGGAAAAATATCTTATGCCGACATGGAGTTCCCTACGAAATTGTTACGGACAACGGCTCGCAATTTATCTCTACAAGGTTTGAAGCCTTCTGCGAAAAATGGAAGATTCGACTCAGCAAGTCTACGCCACGCTACCCACAAGGGAATGGACAAGCAGAGGCAGTAAACAAGACCATCCTGGATGGATTGAAGAAACGCCTTGATGCAAAGAAGGGACGCTGGGCAGATGAACTCGAAGGAGTATTATGGTCGCACCGAACCACACCGCGACGTGCTACTGGAGAAACACCCTTTGCTCTTGTCCATGGTACCGAATGTGTCATCCCAGCCGAGGTCCAATTCCCTGGAGTCCGCCGCAGACTTCTTTCTGGACAGGAAGGACTGAATCACCTCATGCTACTCGATGAGTTGGACTTGGTTAATGAACAAAGGGATCAGGCACTGGTTCGGATTCAGAATTATCAACAGGCAGCAGCTAAGTATTACAACACCAACGTCAGAAGTCGCAAGTTCAAAGAAGGTGATCTGGTTCTCCGCAAAGTTTTTCAGAACACAGCCGAAACAAATGCTGGCAAACTAGGAGTAAACTGGGAAGGACCCTACAAAATCACCAAGACAGTCAGACCCGGAGTATACGAGCTCTCAAACATGTCTGACATCCCAATACCAAGGTCTTGGAACGCAATGCACCTAAAGAGGTATTACCACTAAATCACTTCATATGAACTACGGGACGACTTGATCCCTGAAAAGGGTACGTAGGCAGCTCATCTCCGGATGGGTTCAGTTGTCCCCCTCTTTAAAAAAAATGGGGGGGGGGGGAGTGGGTACGTATACAGGTATACTCCCATACCTCGCATCACACTTTTCAAACAAAAGTTTAAACTCTTTCAAACACAAAACTTGTACGACTCAGTCTACACGATTCACAACATTACATCTTTCACGGATATTCTATCACCTCGTCTGTTGCTGGCCACAACAGACGGACAACCACATCCTTTATGGATTTTGACCACTATCTCTATACGGGATAGGGTTCTCAACACCCTCTTACGGGTATAAAAGCGCGCTATACAAATTCCGGTTGGGTATATCCTAATCTAATATCCGAAAGGTATATCCTGGACGATATTCTTACAAGTTTATCTTTGAGAGGGACCCGTAAGTCGAAAACTCGCAAGTCTTAACACTCAAACTAAACTCTGAAACCCAGTAAACACCTCTTGGTACACTGGTCATAAACATCTCAGAAATATAATACTAAACCTAAAAAGTTAGTATGAGATTTTAAACATGCTTCACTGCCAAAGGAACGGGAATGTAAGCCGGAACACCGCAACCCCTGAACTGACACTAAAAAGACGCACCATATTCTTTACTAATAACAGATGGTTCGCAATATCGCATCAGAAACACGAACGAGAACATAGATATTTCCAGCAAGAGATAAGAGAATTCATGCCGACGCCTGGCAAACGTTACAAGACTTAGCAAAATTAACACAAAAAGTGGATAAAGCCATCCAGGCACTTGTTCTCAACAATACCAAGTAAAAGAGAGAGTTCTTGAGTTATAAAGAAAAGAAGGATCATCGACGAAGATCCGGCTCGAAAGGCTTTTCAGCGGCAAGATCGGCAATCCCCGGAGTGCCAACATTGGAGCCCGCAAAGTCTGCAACTCCGACTATCGCTGCTGCATTCTCTATTGGTTCGGTACCCAGGAGAGTGTCTACGGAATCCGGAGAAACAGGTGAGAGCATTAGGTCTTTCTTCAGCTCGGCCTCAACCTTCTCGAATTCATCAGCCGCCTCGGCAAGATCAGCCCTCCAGCCTGTCAGTTTAGCCACCTCGGAGTCAAGGGCAGGCGCATCCTCTTTCTGCAGGATTTCGAGCAACTGAAGGTTGCCGTCAACCTGGGCCAGATCGAGCTCCTTCTCTTTCGCCTCTCGCAGCTCGTCGACTTTCTTCTCAATCTTAGCAAGCCGCCCCTGAAATCTGTCAGACATCTCCCGCCTCGCCGCCTTCTGTGCCTTCTTCATGTCCGCCTCGCGCAAGGCATTTGCGGCAGTGATTTGCCTCTTTAAGGATTCGATTTCAGCAGCTTTCTTCTGCTTCGAGCGATCTATCCTCATAGCCAAATCACCGGCCTTGTTCCACTCTTCCTTAAGGAACGCCTTGTCCTTTTCAAGAGCTTCAATCCGAGCTGCAGCGGTCACTAGCTCGGCAGTATGCCTACTCTCCAGTTCGGCAAGTTTGTTCTTTAAGAAAGATGCATCTTTTTGAGCATCTTCGATCCGACGCCTGTCCTTCCTCACATCCTTTTCGAAAGCGGCAACCATCTTGTTGATAGACGCAACAAACTGATCAAAGGGAAAATGGTCAACACTTAGTTTTTCTACCATAACAAGAAGGCACACATTCCCTGAAAAATACCTTAGTGCCTCGAAGCGACATGTCGGCATACAGGTCGCTGTGCGATAGAACGTCAAGGGAAGGCAATCTGTCCCCTGAGCAACGAACTTGCGAAAAGAGTGTCGCTGAAGCTGCTTTGTCGTTGCATATTGGCTCGGATCCCTCATGCCTAAATGACGTAGGCTCCGGCTCGACAGAAGTCGGGTCGACAGGCTTATGGCGTTTTCTTTTTTCCTGCTTCCCCTTGGTTCTCTCTTTATCGGCCTCGGAGGCAGGGCGTTTGCCAGAAGATTTCTTGCCTTCTCTGTGCTGGGACAGTGTTGAAGAGGAGGGTCTGACAACCGAAACAAGAGCCGAGACTATTTCTCGAGCTTCGATGGCAAGAGCTGGTGGCTCGGTAGAAGGATGAATCTCGGTCTCGGTCATAGTTTGGTCAGGCATCTCGGCAACCGGCTCGGCGGGTGCTTCAATTGCTGCGGCCGCTTCGTTGGCTCGGCTAGCTGCCTCTCTTTCCTCCTTTTCCTTCAAAGCTTGTTTATCACGGATCGTCAATCTTTTTCCCATATTACTCCTCGGAGGACTTGGTAATGAAGATTCAGACTCCGAGCTGTCGGACACTTCGACACCGGCGAAAATAGCTCGGGCCTTTTCGACTCTTCTTAGGAAAAAATGTCTTTCCCAATGGCACTTCCTAGCGGCAAGTGTATTCCGAAGCGTAAGCGTGTCTTCTGGGAAGCGTGGTAGAATCTGTCGAACTGCAAAAACAAAGAAGAAAATGGTGGTCAGCTCGCTACAAAGCAAAACTTAGTAGATCTCCTGAAGGGTCTACGGCTCGCCCACCAATATCTCCCCACTCTGACTTGACGTAATGGATGCTTTCGGCTTCTACTGTAGCATCATTAATGGGAACAAAGAAGAAATAGTGTCCCCAGTCGCCATCCTTGCATCGGAAGCCTTCGATTATTTTTCTTTGCTTCTTATTGGAGATGTAGTAGGCTCGGGAATTCTTAATCTTTCGAAACTCGAGGAACTGCCGAAGATGGGAGATGCGAACCGTCGCATCACACTCGTAGCTCCGAACCAGAATCCCAACTAAGTGACGCATCCCACGAGGCGTGACTTGGCTCGGCGCTAACCCATGTTTGTATAGGAAATGGATGATCAAGCTGGGAATCGGAAACCAGAGTAGACAACCGTAGAAAAAACTCTCATAGAGAGTAAAATACCCGGGTGGAGGAGTTTCGGCTCGGTCAGTTGGAGCTGGGACAACCAGTTCGACACCTTCTGAAATGTGGAATCGATGCCTTAACGCCTCCAAGGACTCGACAGTACATAAGGACGAACCAGGTGGGTCAGGTCGTCTCTTTGGAGCTTTCTTCTTAGGCTTTTGCCTCGTCGACGTGCTAGCCTGGTGGCTCGCAAACAATCTCTCCAAACGTATTTTTTCTGCCTCGTCAATAACGTATTCTGTCGGCTCGGCTTTAAACTCTTCGAGAGCCTTTTGTACCAGAGCTGCTTCGGCATCCGCCTCGGCATCAATAGCCTCATCAACCAAAGACGGGACGACAATCTGCAATCGACCCTGCGGAGAACTAGGCTCAGCTGGCTCGGAAACCTCCGGAGATAATACCATCTTGCGACCCAGCAGTGAAGCAGAAGTTGCCGAACCAATAGAATCTTCCAGCTCGGTGATATGCGACATCGATATTTCGGGCCGGAGTCAAACTGATACTTAGAAAGAATTGGAGGGGGTTTTTGGTTCGGAAACACTTAAATGTGATGAATCTCGCCTCGGAGACGGAAGATCAAGGAGAAATCGATCCGGATGAAGATGGATCGGAAAATTGAAGCACTCGCCGGACGCGTTCGAAGATGGATCGGAAAGTGCAAGGAGACGCCGAGCCACGTTTAAAGATGGATCGGAAAATTTAAATAGCGGCGGCGGCGGAACAGGAGAATCGATGAAACCCTAGCCAACTACTTAAACAAAAAAAGAGAAAAGCGGAGAGAGAAGAGAGCTACCTGATTTTTCGGAAATGAAGAGAGGTGAGTTATGAGGAAGTGAGACAAAGATCTGAATATAAAGAAGCATGGAATTACGGCGCGTGACGCCACGCAGCCTCGGGAACATGCGAAATACTTACAGTTCCCAATAAAGTTGTAATCATGAACAGAGACACTTCAAGCCAACATTACTGCCGAGCCAAAAACACATCACTTATTGGGATGGTTCGGCAGCATATCAGAAGAAGACGGCTCGGTGAAATAACAATCAGCCGAAATAGCTCGGTCAAACGAATGATAAGTTGGCTCGGCAGCATGACAAAGGTGTCGGTTCAGCAATATAAAAACAAATATATCACATGCCAAAGTGGCTCGGCAACGCAATCGAAGATGAATCAGCAACACGTCAAGGGGTCTGGCTCGGTGATAAGATACTCCAGTGTTGACTCGGAAATAAAACACCTTGGTAACACTCAGTTCAGCTCGGCATGTGTCAATAATGCCCGGGTGACAACTTCACCACAAAGCTGGCTCGGTAGCCCAAACAGAGTTGATCTCGATCTTGACTTTTCACCTCGTTACTATTACCAGTAATACTGCCAAGCTGGAGGGCTAACTGTTGGGGTCAGTTTTCACCCCATCGAGATCAACTGCTAAAAATACTAAGTATGGAGGAAAGTAAGCGACGAGCCAAAACTTGGCTAGGCAATGGAAAAAGCAAGAGACGAGCCAACACCCCTGTTGGCTCGGAAGCAGGGAGAATCGGTGACGAGCCAAACTTGGCTCGGCATCATGGAGAAATGGTGACGAGACAAACTTGGCCCGGCAGCATGAAGCAGAAGGAGACGAGCCAAACTTGGCTCGGCAGCATGAAGCAGAAGGAGACGAGCCAAACTTGGCTCGGCAGCATGAAGCAGCAGGAGACGAGCCAAACTTGGCTCGGCAGCTTGAAGCAAACGGTGACGAGCCAAACTTGGCTCGGCAGCATGAAGCAGACGGTGACGAGCCAAACTTGGCTCGGCAGCATGAAGCAGAAGGAGACGAGCCAAACTTGGCCTGGCAGCATGAAGCAGCAGGAGACGAGCCAAACTTGGCTCGGCAGCATGAAGCAGACGGTGACGAGCCAAACTTGGCTCGGCAGCATGAAGCAGAAGGAGACGAGCCAAACTTGGCCCGGCAGCATGAAGCAGAAGGAGACGAGCCAAACTTGGCTCGGCAGCATGAAGCAGAAGGAGACGAGCCAAACTTGGCTCGGCAGCATGAAGCAGAAGGAGACGAGCCAAACTTGGCTCGGCAGCTTGAAGCAAACGGTGACGAGCCAAACTTGGCTCGGCAGCATGAAGCAGACGGTGACGAGCCAAACTTGGCTCGGCAGCATGAAGCAGAAGGAGACGAGCCAAACTTGGCCCGGCAGCATGAAGCAGCAGGAGACGAGCCAAACTTGGCTCGGCAGCATGAAGCAGACGGTGACGAGCCAAACTTGGCTCGGCAGCATGAAGCAGAAGGAGACGAGCCAAACTTGGCCCGGCAGCATGAAGCAGAAGGAGACGAGCCAAACTTGGCCCGGAAGCATGAAGCAGAAGGAGACGAGCCAAACTTGGCTCGGCAGCATGAAGCAGACGGTGACGAGCCAAACTTGGCTCGGCAGCATGAAGCAGAAGGAGACGAGCCAAACTTGGCCCGACAGCATGAAGCAGAAGGAGACGAGCCAAACTTGGCTCGGCAGCATGAAGCAGAAGAAGACGAGCCAAACTTGGCTCGGCAGCATGAAGCAGAAGAGCCAAACTTGGCTCGGCAGCTTGAAGCAAATGGTGACGAGCCAAACTTGGCTCGGCAGCATGAAGCAGAAGGAGACGAGCCAAACTTGGCTCGGCAGGCGTGAAGAAGTGAGTGACGAGCCGACACCCCTGTTGGCTAGGCAGCAGGAAGAAGTGTGCGACGAGCCAACATCTTGGCTAGGCAGCAGGGTGAAATGGTGACGAGCCAACATCTTGGCTAGGCAGCAGGGTGAAATGGTGACGAGCCAACATCTTGGCTAGGCAGCAGGATGAAATGGTGATGAGCCAACATCCTGGCTAGGCAGCAGGGTAAAATGGTGACGAGCCGACATCTTGGCTAGGCAGCAGGAAGAAGAAGTGACGAGCCAACATCTTGGCTAGGCAGTGAAATGAGTAGGAGACAAGCCAAATACTTGGTGACGAGCCAACATGTTGACAAACCAGCAGAACGGTGACGAGCCAACATGTTGGCGAACCAAAACCCTCAGCTCGGCATCAAGGAGAAATGGGCGATGAGCCAGCCCATCGATGATCCAACAAAGCAACAAGCCCAACGTCTTAGATAGAATGAGGCAATGAGCCACAAGACATTGGTGGGCCGAGGCGATGAGGCAAAGAAAGAAGCCCATGAAAACCATAGAGGAAATTCCGAAGAATAAGGAAGTTTTCCTTTTTCGTTTAGGAAGAAACCTAGCCGACCTATTTGTGTATAAATAGGCAATGTACCTCTTTGAAAAGGGGATCCAAAAAAATTGACCTAGCCAAACGCTTATTACTTTACAAACAGCTTTCAAAACAGCTTGAATAAAATCTCCATCTTTGGATCTCAGTTTCTTGGTTTCTTTACATAGAAGTTTGTCGAATCCCTAAATCTCTTTACAAGTTTTGGTTGTGCGAGTTTCGACTCCCACAAATACTACAACTCTCACGTACGAAATCGACCGTTCTACGAAGGAGACCTGGTCCTATGGAAATTTTTCCAGAATACCGTAGAGCGGAACGCCGGCAAACTCGGAGCAAATTGGGAAGGACCTTATAAAATCACGAAAGTAGTTCAACCCGAAGTGTAAGAACTCGCCAACATGTCTGACGTTCCAATACCAAGATCGTGGAACGCAATGCACCTCAAGAAGTACTATACTTAGGATACTTCACATGAACTACGGGGCGGATTGATCCCTGCAAAGGATACATAGGCAACTCGTCTTCGGATGGGTTCAGCTGCCCCCTCCTAAAAAAAGGGGGGGAGTGGGTACGTATACTCGTATACTCCCACCTTTGTAACAGACTCCGCGTCTACTTAATGCAAGCTTCTCGAAACAATTTTCGTCATGTCTCACCCTCCACGGGTTACTAAAGCCTTAACGGAAACAGGTATCACATACGCACCTTTCACGAATCACTTAAAGTCCTAACTAAAACAGGCACCTCTCTTCACCTTCGTTGCTGCTGGCCACAGCAATGAACTACTACATCCTTTACGGATCTAACTACTACATCCTAGCGGATTAAAAGCGCGCGCTATATAAATAACTGTGTCCATTATCAGAGCGGATATGCTTATGGTAGCATACCCGTAAACCGAAATGTTCATCTTAAAACCCAACAACCAAATCGTTGGTCCTAACAGTACTACATGTCCATTGTCGGAGCGGATATGCTTACGGTAGCGTATCCGTAAATCGAAATGTTCATCCTAAACCCAACAACAAATCGTTGGTCGCAACAGTACTACGTGTACATTGTTGGAGCGGATACGCTTACGGTAGCATATCCGTAAACCGAAATGTTCATCCGAAAACCCAACAAACAAATCGTTGGTCAAAACACCTGTGCTCATAATCGAAGCAAGTATGCTTACACTAACGTAATCATTCCAAACGAAACAAACGAATTGTCAGTGTTAACACTAACACAAACTGTAGCAAAACAGATTAGTCCTCCTTGGATAAAAAAGCATTCAAGCAACAAGTTTCAACAACAAAGAAACGACATAACCAAAGCCAAAGCCACAAGGCGAACATAACAAGTCAATACAAATAAAGCCGTCCAGGCACCATGTCCAAATAACATCAAAAGCATAATGAAAATGATGACTTGGGCAGAGAATACGCGAACGCCGACATCCGCCGCTAACACCTCAACGGACTCATTACCAAGCGCAATGTCGGCCGAGTCTTCAGAGATCGGCGAGACCACTAAGTCGTTCCCCAATAAGGTGACCAACCTATCAAACTCGTCATCGACACCAGCGTACCTCGCTCTCCATCCCTGGAGTTTCTCAATTTTGGCATCCAACGAAGGTGGTTCGTCACCGCGGAGCAGCGCAAGGAGTTCAAGGTTCCCGTCAACTTGGGCAAGATCGACGACGCTGTTCTTCGACGATTCGCCCAAAATCTTAACCTTCTCCTTGGCTCGGTCGACTTTAGATTGAAACTTCTCGGCCATTCTGCGCATCACCCCCTTCTTGGCCCGTTAAACCTTCTTGTCGGTCATGGCCCTCTCGACCTCAACATCCGCTGAAGCTCGGAAACTTGAGCCTCCTGCTGGACCCGATAGGACTCCACGTCCTCCTTTTGTTTCGATGCTATCTCCGTTGCAGCATCGCGCTCGCGCTCAGCTTCGTTATGCTTTGTTTGAAGCTCTTCAGCCACTTTCTGTGCATGCTCGGCTCTCCTCGCTTTCTTACGGATGTCCGCCTCATAACCGGACGTAATCTTGTTAATAGAGGCCACGAACTGAACAGAAAGAAAAGAGAGATCAGGCATCGCATTTTCAACAAAGTACCAAAAAAGAAGGTTAACGCAAACTATCTTAGTACCATGGCAAGACATTTCGGCATATGGGTTGCTCCGGATAGAGTATCGGGAGGAGGAAAGCAATCTCCCTTAGAGAGAATCTTGGAGAAGTGAGTGGCCGATGCCGACGCGTCGTCGCAAACCATTTCAGAAGCAAATGGCTGAGATACAGGCTGCGAAGGCAGCTTGTGCTCGGCAGCACTGCGAACGATGCGTTACACCTTTTTTGTCCAGGAGCGTCATCCTTTTGAGGATCTTTCCCTCTGTCAGCCTTTGCCGAGGCACGTCTCCGGACTGGCCTCACCTGATCGGCATCCTTACTTGTAGCCGCAGCCTTGCCCTTTCTGCGATGAACCAGAGGCAAGTCCAATCGCCCAAGACCCAACACGACCTCTCTCACGATGGGGATCGACAGAGCCAGCGTGGACGGTTTAACAGATGAGTCACCCGAGGGAAAAGCATGGGCAGCACTTAGCTGCTCCACAGAAATCTCAGTTCAGCTGACCTCTGCGTGCTCCATTGCGGCGCGGTTTTCAGCTTCCATCCTTTCACGAACAGATGACCTTTTCCCCATGGTTCTCCTCGTACTGCTAGGAGAAGACGAAGGAGTTAAACTCGGAGAATAATATCCAAAGTATTGTGCCCACGCTCTCTCTACTCTTTGAAGAGTAAAATTTCTTTGCCAATCGCACTCACCGGAAGCTAGAGTCTCGCAAAGTGTAATTACGTCCGGAGGACACGTCGGGAGCGGATTAGGAACTGCAAAACCAACAAACAAGGCGGAAATTCATGACATGTTCAACAAGATAGATCGGCTATAGATCGGCTACCGATTTTACTCCATGTGGTCCTAATTTTGTTAGCCCAATCTGCACCAACCGAAGCCTCGGAAATGGGCACAAAGAAGAAATAATCCTCCCAATATCTGTCTTTACTTGGGAATCCTCCGATAATTTTGCGGTGAGCTTTGTTCAAAAGGGAGTAAAGAAGCGAATCCTTGGAGCGAATGTCAGAAAGGATAGCAGGTTCAGCAAGTGATCCACGGTGACTTCTTCGCCACACTCGAAGCTGCGGACCACGATCCCAACCAGGTGTTGAATTCCCCGCGGAGTTATTTGCGCCAGGGCCAGTCTATGTTTCCACAGATACCCAAGGATGACCCCTGGTATTGGGAACCACAGAAAGCACATGTGAAAACAACTCTCGTACAAGGTAAAATACCCTTTTGGAGGCTCACCGGCCCGATCCGATGGCGATGGAAGGATGAATTCAATTTCTTCGGAAATGTTAAACCGGTTCCTGAGGGTCTCCAAAGATTCAGCAGTGGAGAAAGTAGATCCTGGTGGATCAGGTGCCTCATGCTTGTATCCGCCCTTAGAAACTCGCCGTTTTGAAGAACACGCCCGAAGACTCGCGTCTTGCCTCATCCTAACACAATCGGAACTCCAATTCTCCATCTCGATTTTTACATTGAAAGGACTCTCCATTTTGCCCAGCAAAGGAAATCACTTCGGCGAAAAAGGATTTCGGCCGAGCACCACTTCGGCAAAAGACTACTTCGGCAGAGAAGACTTCGGCCGAAAACAATTTCAGAGACAAAAAAAAACAAAACAACCTAAAAAAATAAATCTTCAAGAGAAGGAGAGAGAAGGGAGAAGAGAAGTTACCTTGAGATTTTTGAGAAGTGAAGAAGTGAAGAGGAAGTGAGGAGAAGGGGGAGCATATATAGGCTCATAAAGCAAAAGATGATGTCATCATACATTGGAAGTTGTGCCAGAACACAGTTGAGTGAAGAAATTTCTACTGGAAAAAAAAAAATTTCGGTCTGAAGACAGAGAACCTGGCAGATATCAAAAACAACGGACTCAGTGTCACATCGGCTCAGCTCGTACCAATCGACGCAGCACATTGATCCCAGCTTGGACTTCCTCTACCTCGGCACTATCATCACTGAGACTACCGAGCTGGGGGGCTAACTGTTGGGGTCAAAACCCACCCAGCTGTGATCAATGGGAAAATGGCTAAGTATGAAAATACGAAGAATCGGACAAGGCCGAAATTGTGCCTAAGTCATTTCTGTACGAGTCCACTTAAGCACGAGAGAGGCCATTCTTGCCAAAGCAGCTCCATTTTCGGCCAAAGAAGCTTCACTTTGGCATGGAGACTTCGGCAAGCTTGGTCGTCACTTCGGCAAGGCTTGGTCGTCACTTAGGCAAGCCTTGTCTCCACTTAGGCAAGCCTTGTCTTCGCTTAGGCAAGCCTTGTCTCCACTTAGGCAAGCCATGTCTCCACATAGGCAAGCCTGGCCCACATCGGCAAAGCTTTGCTCCACTTCGGCGAAGAAGGGAGAGACTTCGGCAAGCTTGGTCGTCACTTTGGCAAGGCTTGATCTTCACTTCGGCTAAGCGTGGAGACTTCGGCAAAAGATGGAGACTTCGGCAAGCATGGCCACATCGGCAAGCATGGCCACATCGGCAAGCATGGCCACATCGGCAAGCTTGGTCGTCACTTCGGCAAGGCTTGGTCTTCACTTAGGCAAGCCTTGTTTTCACTTAGGCAAGCCTTGGGGCATGGTCACATCGGCAAGAGGGAGACGTCGGCAAGCTTTGGCTCACTTTGGCAAGCTTTGTCTCCACTTCGGCAAGCTTTGTCTCCACTTCGGCAAGATGGAGACATCGGCAAGCTTTGTCTCCACTTCGGCACGGAGACTTCGGCGAAGAAGGGAGAGACATCGGCAAAGAGATTTCGGCCGAAGTGCTCCACATCGGCAATATGACTACTTCGGCCACATAGCCGCTTCGGCCAACACGGTCATTTCGGCGACAAGCCACATCGGCATACGCGACAAGCCACATCGGTACGCATGACAAGCCACATCGGCAATGACTCACGGCTTCGGCAATAACCCGAGGCTTCGGCAATGATCCACGACATCGGTAATGCCACTTCGGCGAAGGAGCTCCACATTGGCACGCGATAGCTCACTTTGGTACAAGGGAGACATCGGCGAAGTTGACGTCGGCACACGCGATAGCTCACTACGGCACAAGGGGGACATCGACGAAGTTTATGTCGGCCAAACGAGACACTTCGGCAACATGCGTGAGCTCCACTTCGGCCAACAGGCGCTCCAATTCGGCCAACACGAGCTCACTTTGGCAACACGCGTGAGCTCCACTTCGGCCAAACACGCGCTCCACTTCGGCCAACGCGAGCTCACTTCGGCGACATGCGTGAGCTCCATTTCGGCCAAACACGCGCTCCACTTCTGCCAATATGAGCTCCCTTCGGCCAAATGCGAGCCCACTTCGGTAACACGCGTGAGTTCCACTTCGGCCAACACGCGCTCCACTTCGGCCAATGCGTGCTCACTTCGGCCAACACGAGCTCACTTCGGCCAAACGCGAGCCCACTTTGGCAACATGGCCACTTTGGCCATACACGAGCTCGCTTTGGCCAAAGTCATTTCTATACTAAGACAATCTTGGCCGAAGTCGTTTTCATACGAAACTGCCTGGCCGAAGTCAAATCATACGAAACTGCCTGCCGAAGTCAAATCTATACGAAGCTGCTTGGCCGAAGTCATTACCATACGGAGCTGTTTGGCCGAAGTCAATTCTATACGAAGCCAAAAGATGACGCGGCCGAAGTCATTTCTATACGAAGACAGCAAGCCCATCTTCGGCCTACAACGATGCTAAAACAGAAATCCCAAAGGATTAGAAAGTTTTCTTTATCTCTTTAGGATTGACCTGTTCAACTCAAACTAGGATAAATATCTTTGTACATCCTTTGAAAAAGGGATCCGAAAATTTACTTAGCAAAAAACCCTAGACTTTTTTGCTCTCAAACTCTTGTACGAAAGCTTTTTGACACAGCATAATAAAAACCATCTTTGGATCTCTCCGTTCGTGGTTCATCCGCAGAAATTTTATCCCCCTTAACAAACCTCCGACAAATTCTAATTGTGTTGATTTCGACTCCCACACCTGCTATGAAGAATTTTTTGGAGAAATGAAATAGTGAGGAAATGAGAAGTATCGAAAGATATATAGGCAAATGATGATGTCATTCGCCTCGGGAATCAGCAGAAATGCTTACACTCCCCAGAATAACGAAAACCCCGAGCCAAGTTTGTGTGACATAGCAAACCCAAACTGGAGCCCTCCAAACTGATAATACTACAAGTACGGTGATACCACTTAGCGACAGTTCGGGGTCATCTGCAAATGACGGTTCGGGGTCATCTACAAATGACAGTTCGGGGTCATCTGCAAATGACGGTTCGGGGTCATCTGCAAATGATGGTTCGGGGTCATTACCAAAGACATGGTTCGGGATTATCCGTGAGTCACGCTTCGGGATCATCATCAAAAAGACTGTTCAGGGCAACCACGAGAATCATTGATCTCAGACTCGACCACTTACAGCTCGGCAATAACATCACTGATACTGCCGAGCTAGGGGCTAACTGTTGGGGTCAGATTCCACTTCTTGAGAATCAATGATTGAAAAATAGCTAAGTATAAAAGAGCATTAAAACCTGGATCCCTAACCATGGTTCGGGTACCCCTAATTGCGACAGAGTGAGTTGGATCGGCTCTCCCTAACCATGAAAGGAGGAGTTGGTTCGGGTACCCCTAACCATGAAAGGAAGAGTTGGTTCGGGTGCCCCTTAACCGTGACAGAAGGAGTTGGTTCGGGTGCCCCCAAACCGCGATAGAAGGAGTTGGATCGGGTGCCCCCTAACCGCGATAGAAGGGGTTGGATCGGGTCCCCCCTAACCGCGACAGAAGAAGTTTGTTCGAGTACCCCTAACCATGAAAGGAGGAATTGGTTCGGGTGCCCCCTAACCGTGACAGAAGGAGTTGGATCGGGTGCCCCCTAACCGCGACAGAAGGAGTTGGATCGGGTGCCCCCTAACCGCGACAGAAGGAGTTGGATCGGGTTCCCCCTAACCGCGACAGAAGGTGTTGGATTGGGTATCCCCTAACCGTGAAAGGAGGAGTTGGTTCGGGTACCCCTAACCACGAAAGGAGGAATTGGTTCGGGTGCCCCCTAACCGTTACAGAAGGAGTTGGATCGGGTACCCCCTAACCGCGAGAGAAGGAGTTGGATCGGAAGCCTCCAAACCGTGACAGAAGGGGTTGGATCGGGTGCCCCCTAACCGCGACAGAAGGAGTTGGTTCAGGTGCCCCTAACCGTGACAGAAGGAGTTGGTTCGGGTGCTCCCTAACCGTGACAGAAGAGTTGGTTCGGGTGCCCCCTAACTGCGACAGGGTAAGTTGGTTTGGGTGTCCCCTAACTGCGGCAGGAAAAGTTTGTGCGAGAACCCCCGAACCATGGACGATTGGTTCGGGTACCATGACCTTAATCGAAAGCAAGATGGATCGGGGTCGAAAACAAGATGGATCGGGGTCGAAAACAAGACGGATCGGGGTCAGAGACGAAGACAACCATCGACACCCGAACTGTGATACAAAGCTATCTCGAGCCGTGAACCACAGTGTCACCCGAGCCGTGAACCATGGTGTCACCCGAGCCGTGAACCATGGTGTCACCCGAGCCGTGAACCATGGTGTCACCCGAGCCATGAACCATGGTGTCACCCGAGCCGTGAACCATGGTGTCACCCGAGCCGTAAACCATGGTGTCACCCGAGCCGTGAACCATGGTGTCACCCGAGCCGTGAACCATGGTGTCACCCGAGCCAAGGTTCAATGATAGGAGATTGGTCCGAGGCGACGAGCCCACGGATTCAAGCCCACAAAAGAGATGACGAGGTTAAAGCCCATGAATCAAAGTCCATGGTGGTAGCCGACTTTGCTAAAAAGAAATCCCGAGGAATTAGGAAATCTTCCTTATCTCTTTAGACATTAACTTAGCCGACTTAAACTTGTATATATACTCATGTAAACCCTCAGAAAAGGGGATCCAAAGTTTTACCTAGCAAAATTATGTACTTTTACTCTCACACAAAAAGCTTTCTAAGCAGATTAATAAATCACCATCTTTGGATCTATGTTTGCGTTTTTAGTGGTTTTTATTCAGGAATTTCATCCCTCTTAACAAACTTTCGACAAATTCAATTGGCATGGATTTACACTCCCACACGTTCTTCACCTCGGTGAATGGATGGATTGAATGATGCATGTATTCGGGTAAAGGGTGAATTAATGGATAGATAATGCATGCGGGAATTATTCGGGTAAATGGGGAAATTTTTTTTTAAGGAATAAAATTCATGTTTAGACGAACGGTTGAGATGCATGTTTAGACGAACGGTTGAGATGCATGCTTAATGAGTTGGGTGTAATAAACGTTAAGCGGATTATATTTGAAAATATGTGAATAATCGAATTGAGGTTCTTTATAAATCCCTGAAATTGGCTAAGTGTAGAATTATTGATTGAATCCGTGTTGAGTGTCATACATGAATGTCGATTTATGGTTATAGTAATCTTGCTTGAGGTTCTTAGTAAATTATTCTCATTTTTTTTGCTAAGTCTAAGCTTGATTATGAATGCATGACGATTTGCATGATAAATTATGTGTTGATGGTATGATATTAATGTGTGCATTGTGTGTTGGTTGAGTGATGAGGATACGCATGTCGATTTGCATAATGAATGAATGGATGATGTGAATATGTGAAATATTTCGCATAGGATCACGACTATTGTTTGATGAAGCATAGTCTCGGATGTGATTAATACCTAATATGTGTCGTGGTGGTAGAAGTTATATTTACATGTTATCATTAGATGCATGCATAATAATAACTTAATGAATGTGAGACGGTAGATGTTCCCGGGTTAAGTTACGGTTAACGGCTGAGAGGCTATGGGATAACCTGCACGAACCATGGACGTGACTCTGGGTCACTCCCGGAGAACCATGGAATATGCATGACGATGCATCGAGGGTTCAAGAGGAACCAAGGATTGGTGTACGGGCCTGTGTGGTCGGCCATCCCTTGTGTGTGTGTACCCAGAATGGCGACGTACCGTAATGCCTTATAGAAAGTGAAACAAAATGCATTGCATGTAGAGTTGGAATTGTGGTGTGAGTTCTTGTTGTGAATTATGTGGTATTGATTGATTGTGATGCGTAATATTTGAGTTATTACTTGCATTGGGACTTACCATGTTGAGTTGAGGTCATGTTTGAATCTATTGTTGATCTTGATCGCATTCGTGGAATAATCCTTGGTGAATTAAATAATTCAATATTGATTGATTGTGGATGGTTGATTATTATGATTGGCATTTGGGTTGGGATATGACTAACGCATGTGTAGAGGGTCCCCAATCTCACTAAGTAATCTTAGATTACTTATGATTCTACTTATTTTGTAGGTAACCCTTAGTCGGGAAGTCCATAGTGGGATCATCAGACGTTAGGCGGCTGGCGTAGTTTCTTGTTGCGAATGTAAAGATAGTAATTTTTCTATGTAGAATCTTTGACTCGGAGCTCCAACGTATATGGTTTTGGGTAATAATTTGATAATGTACTATACTTAGTATAAATGAAATATTTTACTTAAACCCAACGAGTGTTAAATGATATTAGTCTTGTCCGGGTGGACCAACCATCTAACTTGATTCGGCTTGGAAAGCCTTGAGTCTTGGTAGATGGAACAATATCCAAGGATAGTTGGACTTGAGTCGTTAGATTTGTTCTAAGGACTTAGGACCGACCATTCGCGGATGCTGGGTTGGGATATCTTCGGTTGGTTGGCTTTGGCCGCTGATCGGGGATGTTACAGGTACTACGACTAAGCTATTCATCAATGAACTACGGGACAGCTTGATCCCCGAAAGGGGTACGTAGACAACCCATCTCAGTATAGGTTCAGCTGCTCCCCTCTTAAAAAAAGGGGAGGGGGGAGGGGAGTGGGCACGTATACTCGTATACTCCCATCTTTATAATAGACTCTATGTCTAATTAAAGCAAACTTTTCGAAGCTAAGGTCTTCAAATCACATCCTTTATGGATTACTTAAACCTTAGCAAAACAGGCATCCCACTCACATCCTTTACAAATTATTCAAACTCTTAACTAAACAGACATCTCATCTCACTCTCGTTGTTGCAGGCCACATCAACGAAATACTACATCCTTTATGGATAAACGATCACATCCTTTGTGGATAAACTATCACATCCTTTGCGGATTAAAAGCGCGCTATATAAATGTCTATATCCACTGTCGGAGCGGATATGTTTACTGTAATGTATCCGTAAACCAAAATGTTCATCCTAAACTCAATAACTAAATATGTCCATTGTCAGAGCGGATATATTTATGGTAACATATCCGTAAACTAAAATATTCATCTAAAACCCAATAAACAAATCGTTGGTCGCGATATCTCACAAACAAAATACCAAACGTATATCATCTATGTATGAGATACCTAAACTCGTTTTACAAAAACCCAGTAACTTATCACTGGTCTTTAACATCTTAAAAACATAGTACTAAACGTATATCGTTTAGTATGTGATACTTAAACATGTTTTATCAAAACGGACATGTAAGTCGATACTACATCGCAGGCCCTAAAACCAAAGTCAATAATCAAAACCCAGCATATACTCGCTCCTTAGCACGCTGATCTTTAATATCTTAAAACCCAGTATACATCGCCTTATAGCACACTGGTAGTTAGACACTTTTGCGCAAAGTTAAGAGTTACCCTAACACGCTTCGGCTAACTAATCTACAGCTTGTTTACTATGAGTTCGAAGCAAGAGTATTAAGTACAACACCCAGGTCGAAACGATGTGGATACTCTTTTCAATTATGGCAGAGCAATGCCTCGTCACATTTTCCTCGGTAAAACACCTCGACAAGTACTCTTACGACAAAACAATTTGGCGATCCAGGCAAAAAAACAGCTTGGCATCCCATCTTACTTAATTGCTCGGCAAAGTGATCAAAGAAACAGCTCGACAAGTTTTAAGGGTTTATTAATCGTCCAACCATCATTAAGCCTCAAGAAACAATGAAAATGTTTACACTCCCCAAGAAAACCAAAAATATTCCCTAAGCCCACGGAATTGTCGAGCTGAAACTGAAGCATAAAGCAACCCGAAAAGACAAAACAACTCTGTGACAAAGCTATTCGGCTAGGCAACATGATTCGACGAAGCAGCTCGGTAACCTTTAAGACAAGGCAGCTCGGAGACATGATGACACCAGCTCGGTGTTGATCTCAATCTCGACTACTTTCACCTCGAGATCACCATCACTGATACTGCCGAGTTGGAGGGCTAACTGTTGAGGTCGGTTTACACCCCACTGAGATCAACAAAAAATTAACTAAGTATAGAAAATGGACGAGCAGGATAAGCCCAACTCATCATGAGCCGAGCATAGGAAGCTTTGATGGACCAAACCCATAAAAGCTTTGGAAAACCGAGCCCTTGAGCTAAAGAGCTCAAATTGGTTCAGTAACATACTAACGAGCTCGGTTCAGTGATGAAAAATAAGATCTTTGAATTAACTTTGCAATGGAGTTGAAATCATATCATTTGGAGCTGTGGTTAGCAAGATACATCTAATTTACTGAAGACATGTCAAGCTGCCTCAAAGCTGAAGCAAGTCCAAAAATGAGCCCAACAAAAGACACCGAGTCGTGGAGCTTGGTTCGGCAACACACTGAGCAAAAGGGGCTCGGTTCGGAAAGACACCAAGCCAAGGAGCTCAGTTTGAAAACACAACGAGCCATAGAGCTCGGGTCGGCAACACACCAAACCACAAACAGGCTCGTCGTAACCGAGCCAGAGAGATGGGATCGGTAGGTCCCGAGCTGAAGATATACCAAGCTAAAATTTGGACACGAGATAGATGATTGAGTCATATTTTATCCAAAAGAAGTTTGTAGTTATTTGGATCAACGGTAAGAAAATTACACTAATTATCGTAGAGACGTATCAATCTGGTCTGCAAATAAAGCAGGAGCAGAATAGAAATTCACCCGGGCTGAAGACGTGGGCTCGGTGGAAACCGACCTAAGCTAAATATATGGGGTTGGTGATCCTACCTGAAGCAAGGACTTGGCGACCTGAGCTAGAACTTGGGCCTTGGCAACCCCAGCCGGGCTCCGGTCTTGGTAGTCGGATCCGAACCATGTTTCCAGGCCTTGCTTCGTGTTCAACGAGCATCAATGAACTCTCATGGGCCGAGCCATAAAGACCGAGGTGACAAGCGCAGTGAGAACATAGGCCGAGTTGCCAAGCCCACAATAAAGACCTCAGTAAGCCTTGAAGGACCAAGCCCACCCGAAGCATGGGCCAAGCCAGGCAGATTAGCAAGTAGTGGGCCTAGGTGATGAGCCCATATATCAATAGACCGAAGCGACACACAAGCATCACAACGAGCCGAGCTCGATAGTGGGCTAAAGCCCATGAATCCGAACCGACTTAGAAGAACCTGCGAAGAAAGGAAACTCCCGGAGAAATATAAAGTTTTCCTATTTCACTTAGGATTAACCCTAGCCGACTTAGAACTCTATAAATACGAATGTACATCTCTTGAAGAGGGGATCGACGATTTGACCTAGCTAAACACTTGTACTTTCTCTACGACAACTTTCAAAACAGCTTTAATAAAAACACCATCTTTGGATCTTTGTGTTGTGATTCATATCTAGAGATTTCAGTTCCCTTAAAAGTCTTAACAAATCTAATTGTTCGAGTTTCAACTCCCACAGTTGCAATATCTTAGTCGTGGCAAGAAGCAACATAGGGTGGATTCATCCTCATCCATGAACCGGTAAGTGAGGGTGTTGTTGGGGAAGCGCGCCGCTAAGGTGTGCGTTAGCACCAAGTAGTCTAAGCCCATCTTTGGCCTCTCTTGTAGGACTGGTGTAAATCGAGGTTCACTCCAACCCGTTGGAAGAGTGGGGTAAGCATTCCACCAATGTAGATCCTTGGATCATCTTCGGAAGAGATGTTAAAGCGAATTTGCAAGAGATTGATGAGGAACATTGATGCCGCATCAAGATAAAAGTCGGGATCATATTCGATTGAACGTCAATGGTAGTTGTGTAGCCAATATCGGATAGCACAATACAACATCCGTAGTTTTTTTGGATGTTGTAACACCCGGCCTTTGACGAGCACATATTGTGTTTCCCAAACGGCGGAGAACATATCGAATGGTCGGGTTTTGCACCTTGGAAATGCGAGATGATCTTCGTGAATAAGCTCCATCCATTGCTATATTTCTCCACACGGTGGACTCTTCATGGAACTCTTGTGTTGGACCAAAAGTGGAACCCGAAAAGCCATACACTTCACAAGAGTCGGTGAAGGCAATAGAGTAGTTGTTTGGACCGACCATGAAGTGGATTTGTCCATGTCAATCTTCCCCATCTTTGATGAATTGAAATCATGTTTAAAATAAAAAAAAACCGGCCTTTACCAAAGTAAACCGAGTCATCATTTCGAAAAAGTCAAAGAAAAACTTACCTTGGCAAAGGCGGCTGACATCAACCACCCACATTGACCTGGTCGATGCATCACACCCAAGAGACTCTGAGGTTTCCCACACCGACTAGCCACATCGACCTGCTCAGTTTGGCTGATCGATGCAGGCCACCTTATGCCCCAAAATGCCTTGTTTGCATCCCAATTGACCAATGCTTGTCCCTCTTGATTCCTACAAACTCAAGCAAACAAAAACACAAAGAAAAAGAGCTAAACTATAGATAGAATATGTACAAGGATACCAAGGGATTGCCTCCCTAGTGCGCTTGTTTAACGTCTCTAAGCTTGATGGTTTGAGGAAATTCTACGCGGAGAAAGTATGAGAACCTTTCGTGGTGCTTGCTTCCCAATCATTTATCTCAACCTTGAAACATTCCTTCATAACCCTATTGGCCTTGTCAACTTCATCCTTGTTCAACCCCGGGGTAAGAATAATCTTTGCCTTGTAAAAAGGCTTCAAACCGCCCTTGTACCTCGCCTTGCACTCAAGAGATCCATCAACCATCTTAATGGGATGTAGGGTGAGGGAGGGTTTCTTCTTCACACTTGGCGTTTCTTTAACAACTATAGGTGCCATAGTTTTGGTCACCTTTCCCTCTTGCTCATTGAAGAGCAAACTTAAACCATCTCCATCAAAGGTCTCATGGAGATTCTCTTCATTCCCTTTAGAAAGGTTTTCTTTTTCAACATTAGGAATCACATCATCGGTCTCTAAACTCATCAATTGGCCAACTTCTTCCACTTCATAGGAGATTGTGCCACAAAGTTTTCTTGGGGCGGGAGAGATTGGGTAGGACACATAGGAGTTCACATTGTGGAGGATATATTTCTTGTTGTGAAAATCCATTGATACTCCCGCAGCGGCTAAGAAAGGCATGCCAAGAATGAGGAGGAGCTTCTTAGCGGGATCCATTTCCACAACCATGAAGTCGGTCGGGACAATGCAATTCCCTATCTTCAAGGGATAGCTCTAGAGAATTCCAAGCGGACAATTAGAAGACGCATCCGCAAATGTGATATAGCTAGTGTTACCCTTCAACTCCTTGACGCCTAGTGCCTTGACCATTTATAAGAGATAATGTTCACGCTTGAACCGGTATCACACAATGCATCATCAAGCTTCATATCGCCAAAAGAGCATGGAAGAGAGAATGTACCTGGATCTCCATGCTTGGAGAGAGATTTAAGTCCTTGTGTGTTTCCACACTTTTCTTCATAGTTCCTCATAACATCCATGAATTTTCTTCATAGTTCCTCATAACATCCATCCCTCCATATAATTCTTGAACCTTGTGAGAATTCTCTTGAGCGTCTTGGTAAATACCGGGCGAGAAAATGAAAGTTTTGGTTCGTAAGGAGAGGGTTCAAAGGGGTTCCTCTCTCATCATTATCTTGGGAGCATTTACCTTAAGCTCTTCATCATTCTTAACAAACTCTTCAACATATGGACATTCAAGTAGTTTAGCTAACTCATCCAAGTAGAGCTCATCCTCTTCAAATTCTTTCTTTGTCAATGGTCCATGACGAGCTTTCCAAAGTTTCTCTTCATCCAATATTACAACATTGCAAAATGTCTTGGGGTTAGACTCGGATTTACCCGGGAGAATACCACTTGGAGCCTTAGAACTTGAAGCCATTTGCGCCATTTGTAGGATAATAGTCTTAACTTGTGATTCCAAGCTTGTAATCTTACCATCTAACTCTTGATACATGCCACCAATTCTATTGTTGACCTCTAGAATTTTTTTCCAATGTTCGCACTATTCTCTATTTGTTCTTCCAAAACCCTTTGGTCCAAAGCTTTGTTCTCTTGGTCTTAAGGTGTGGGCTGAAAAGAAGTGTTAGCTTGACCTTGAAATTTTGTAGCAACTTGGTTTGGATAGGTGTGTTGTTGCTTAGGAATGAACCCTTGTTGTTGTTGTTGTTAAGGGGCAAATCCTTGACTTTGTTGTTGTGTGATGAACCCTTGTGGCTTTGGAGGATAGACTTGGTCTTAAGGATTCTCCACATTTGTGCTCCTATAAGATAAATTTGGATGTGTCCTATAGTTGGGGTTGAAACCCTTTTGATAGTATCCTTCGCCTTGCTCATAGCTTATCTCTTCTTGTCCATCTTGGGTAGCTTCACAAACCAACTCATTGTTTGCATAAAAATCACCAATTAAGTGCACTTTCTTCTTGTTAGCCAAAAGAAGTTTGTCAAGCTTGTCACTCAATTCCTTGATCCTAGGATCCTCTCCTTTTGGTTCTCTAACCGTCTGATCATACTCTTTGTTTTAACATTGGTTACTTTGAGCGAGGTTCTCCACTAGTTGCTCTCCTTGATCAACCGTTAAACTTGAAAAATCTCCATTACTAGCGGTGTTGAGGGCAATGTGATATTTCTCCTCTACACCCGGGTGGAATATTCCCAACAATACTTCTTTATATACGCCATGGTGAGGACATGAACGTATATAGCCTTTTAATCTTTCCCGAGCCTCATACAAAGGTCCTTGTTGAAAGCTTGTGATGTCGTTCCTTATCTTGCCGTTTCATTGGTTTGAAAAGAACTTAACCAAAAACCATTTCTTTCACTCCTCCCACGTGGTGATAGAGGATGTGACTACACTCTTCTCCCATTCGGAGACTTTATCAGTTAGAGAAAATGGGAAGAGTGTAAGCTTTATTACATCTTCCAAAATTCCGTTCATATTCACGGTTCCACACAAATGATCAAAGTTATCCAAGTGTTCAATGGGATGTTCCATATGCAATCCAAAGATTTGATTATTTTGCACCATGTTGATAAGGCTAGGCTTTATCTCCGAATTATTATTGGCGCATGGAAGAGGTCGAGCGCTCGTCCTAGTCCCATTAGTGAGGGGTTCATCAAACGTACCAATCCTTCTTTCTTCCCTAGGAGGGTGAATTGGAGCTCTAGGTTGGTTCCCTAATCCAACTCCATGTGTTTCTCTCTCTTGGTGGTTTCCACCACCTTGGTTAGCATGGTTTCCTTCCATGTCTAAACGCCTTAACTGATCTAACCGTTCTCTTTCCCTTCTTGCTTCTCTTACTTGTCTCGCTAACCGATTGATGTCAATCCTATGATCAATATCACTTGGTATGCCTTTGCTTCTTGTGATCATGCACCTACATAAGAGAAATAAATACAAGGACAAGAACGATCAAATAGTGAAATATAAAAATACGAACTTAGACTCCAAAGAATCCAAATCCTAATGCCTAATATCATACTCCTCGACAATGGCGCCAAAAACTTGAAGCGTAGATTATTGCAAGTTAGAATGGCCAAACTACAATGCCTACTAAAGCTTTAAACTCTAAGCAATAAACCACAAGTGCATGGCAATGTCATTGTAATACTTAGAGGTCATTCTTCCACAAGGAGTATGTCAAGACAAAAGGATTGCAAGACACTATAGAAGCTAAGCCAAATTCAAGTGTTGTGTTTTTTAACCAATCCTAACAACCTAGGCAAACCAAAGCAAAGATGCAATAAAAGTACCAAACAAGATTAAGAAACTAAGATAAGAACATGCATAAGCAAATTAAACTTAAAGAAATCAAATCCAAAAGGAATTTAAGAAAGTCAACAAAAAATCAACCGGACAAGCAAATATGGTCAAATATGATAAATGCATGGACTTTGGGTACAGATCATAGACTATAAGTGGTTAATCTATGAATAATGATGAAAATTCATATAACAAACCATTTCCAAGACATGGATCCTATATATAGACTAGTTCACTTTCGCAAATACTAATCCATTCTACTAATCACCCAAAATGATAATCTTCTGATCCCTATTAAAGTAGACTAGAGATAATTAATGCATAAGCCCATATAAGTCTACTAATCACCTTAGACATCAAGTGTTAATTGGCTAATATGTGAAAAGCATGAATTAGAGTTTCCTAGATATTTTCACAAACACCTTTCGGGCATAAAAGACCATGTTCTATAAATTGATTAATTACTTCAATCCTAGCAATGGGCTCTCTCTAATCATGGGAAATCATACTAATCTAGACCTAAGTATCACCAATAATACATAAAAAATCCTAATATACTCTACCCATAATCGACTAATGAAACTACTCAATCATGATCATGGAACAAAAAAAGCATAAACAAAGAAAGACATAATAAATGATTAAGAGAGAGACAGATTAAGAAACTTCACTAAATAAACATAAAAAGATCCAAGGATAACAAAAATCAGAAAAGTTTAGGGTTTTAATGTGTTTGAAACTATTTATAGGAAAAAGAAATGTACTCGGGTCAATCCGGGATAAACCGGGTTAAACTCCGATTTGTGCAGAAAAGGTGCCTAATATCGACCACCTGTATCTACTAGAAGGGCTTGACTAGTCAATGCAGAGCTTCTTCAGTGGCTCCGAATTTTGCTTGGTGTTGCTCACATCAACCACTCACATCGACCAGGTGAGGTGAAGTGGTCGATGCAGTGGTCTTCAGTTGAACTGGGGCTGCTCACATTGACCATCCACATCGACCAGAAATGTTGGAGTGGTCGATGCAGCGCTCCTCAGATTGTCTTTGGCTCTTCTTCATTCTCCTTGGTTCTCCTCCATCTCCACTTGGTTCTTCTTGCTTCTACGCCTCCATTGAACCTGAAAGGTGACTAAACATGCATGCAAATGCAACATAAAGGACCTAGTACTATAAGACTAAATATAAACTAAATGGAACCTAATATGAAGAAAAATGTGCATAATATAGTCTTAATGAATGTAAAAGCTAAGGAAAATGTATACTAAGGAATGCCTAAATACAACTGCATCAAGGCCTCACTCACAGATTAAATGTAAAGGTTTCAAAGAAAGGATAGGGTTTCAAGGGTGTGATATATTCTCAAAGATGGAGATAGGCCATTCAAGTCATTAAAGAGTGGCAAAATGAATAAGATGACTTGAATGTGAGGAAGTTAGTCCATGATCAATATCAAAAGGCCATAAACGAGAAGATTAAGTTCAATTAAAAGTCTAATAAAGTAGAGATGACATTACTTCAAACAAGTTTCCACAATAGCAATGAGTTTTGAGCGAAGAGATCAAGATGCAAAAAAGAAAACTTTTCTATGATTCATTTAAGTAATAAAGATGCATTATCAAAAAATTCACATTGAATGCTAAGTCAAAAACTTTTACATTGTAATTCTATCATTGTTCTCATATGTACAATGCAAATGCAACCTAGAATGAGCATAAAAGTGAATAAAATGAAACTAAAATGAAAACAAAAAAAAACCTTTTTGCTCTTTTCAAAAAATTTCAAAATTTTAGGATTTTTGAAGGTTTTATCATGTACAATGCAATGCATGAGACTCAAATATGCAAAAAGAAAATAAAAAATACTTAAATGACGTTAGCAAATGATCTCTCCCCCCCCCCCCGCCGCCGCCGCCGGACTTACTTCTCACTGTCTCGGTGAGAGAAAAATCGAAGAGAAGAAATAAAAACACAAAAAAGCAAACATGAAAAACGAAAATCTAATGGTATGTACAATGAAATAGTCTGGTACCTTGGAGCTAAGGATTCTAGAAGCTTGGTCCCCCTTATTCATGCTTAATTTTGTGTCACTAGCCTAACAAAGGATAGGCTTGAGAGAGTTTTCAAGGGCACGTTTAACGTTGCTAGTTTGACGGTTGCTTTCTCTTATTCTTTCTTTCCTTGAATATTTTCTTTATTCCTAGTTGTACACCTACGAGATCAAGATAACAAGAAAATAAAAAAGATTAGCAACAAAAAAAGTAAAAAGGCTATAGTCTTAATTTGAATCCTAACTCTAATGGCAATCGTTTAGTCCTCGACAACGGTGCCAAAAACTTGATACCCTCTAATTTACCTTCACTATGAAGCGAAGATCCAATAGGCGATCGGAGCTTTAAAATTTATAAAGCCTTAAATAAAACCACAAGTGCATGGTACACCGAGGTAGTATTTAAGGATCGATCTCAAGGGACTAAAGTTTGCACACTAGAGATGCGAGAAACAAACTAAACTATAGAAAATATTTTCGTGTTTTTATTTGTTTAAAATGCTACGAAATGCAAGAAAGTGAAATGCAAGAAGATAAATAAGATAAAAGAATTGGAAAATGGGCAATACTATCATAAGAATGGATTAACAATCAAATAATGGTGCAAAGATTGGATGAAACACTATACCATAACATGGAATTCGATACTATGACTAATCAACTTTCGTGGTACTAACCACTTCATTTAATCACCTAATTATCATAAACTTTCGTTTGAAATTAGATAATCAATGAGCATTAACAAACAAGTCCAATTAGTTCACTAAACACCCTAATCATCAATGGTTAATTGGCTAGGATATGTAAACCTCACAAAAGGTTTGGTTCAAATATTTCCACAAACATCTTTTGGGTGTGGAAATGGTTAATGTCTAGATTTTGAGTGATCAAGTCAAAACTAGTTGTAATCTCAACCTAAGTGAAGGATCTAATAATAATCAACCCTAATAATCATCATCTAACCATCAAAGCATCCTAATCTAGCATAACTCATTATCCAAAAAAGAGAAAATATGGATCATGGGCATATGTAATTGACTATGGATGATTAACAAGTAAGTAGTGATTCTAGGACAAGCAATCAAGTTCAATTATAAGACATGGATCCCATAAAATAGACTAGCTCATTCTCATGAGACTAATCCATTCATTAATCATCAAGTTAAAAGCTGATTTCTTAATTGCAATTAAAATGATTAATGAACTTTAATGCATATGTCTAATAAGTCAACAAACCACATTAATCATCAAGTGTTAATTGGTTAAGAAGTGGAAAGCATGTTTAGAGTTGGTTTAGACATTTTCACAAACATCTTTCGGGCATGAAAAGATCTTGATCAAAAGGATTTGATTCGCAAAGTCGATCCTAGCTAGTAGTGTGTGGAGTGGTAATCTTAAGGTGGTGGGAGATCGAGTATGAACCTTCTTGGTATTGAGAACTTGAGGTCTTCAAAACAACTTGTGGATCAAAATCTTAGTTGTGGCAAGAAGTAACATAGGGCAGATTCATCCTCATCCATGAACCGGTAAGCGAGGGTGTTGTTGGGAAAGTGCGCCGCTAAGGTGTGTGTTAGCACCAAGTAGTCGAAGTCCATCTTTGGCCTCTGTTGTAGGGCGGGTATAAATCGAGGTTCACTCCAGCCCGTTGGAAGAGTGGGGTAAGCATTCCACCAATATAGATCCTTGGATAATCTTCGGAGAGACGTTAAAGCGAATTTGCAAGAGATTGATGAGGAACATTGATGCGACATCGAGATAGAAGTCGGGATCATATTTGATTAGGCGTCCATGGTAGTTGTGTAGCCAATATCGGATAGCACAATACAACATTCGTAGTTTGTTGGTTATTGAAACACCCGTTCTATCGCGAGCATATATTGTGTTTCCCAAAAGGCGGAGAATAGTGAATGGTCGGGTTTTGCACCTTGGAAATGCGAGATGATCTTCGTGAATAAGTTCCATCCATTGCTATATTTCTCCACACCGTGGACTCTTCATGGAACTCTTGTGTTGGACCAAAAGTGGAACCCGGAAAGCCATACACTTCACAAAAGTCGGGGAAGGCAATAGAATAGTTATTTGGACCGACCATGAAGTGGATTCGTCTAGGCCTGGGATTTTGGTTAAACCGAACCGAACTGATCGATTAATTCGGTTTTTCAATTAGTTTGGTTATTAAAAATTCTACTGAAAATAACAGAAATTTTTTTTGGTTCGGTTCGGTTATCGGTTAGTTAGGGTATTTTTTTAAACCAAAATTTATAAAATTTTGTTTAAATTTGGTTAAAATCGGGTAAAATCGGATAATTTCGGTTTTTGGACCGACCATGAAGTGGATTCATCTAGGTTTGGGATTTAGTTACACCGAACCGAACAGATCGGTTAATTCAGTTTTTCAATTAGTTCGGTTATTAAAAATTCTACCGAAAATAACCGAAATTTTTTTTGGTTCGGTTAGTTAGGGTTTTTTTTTACCGAAATTAACCGAAAATTTTAAAATTTTGTTTAAATTGGGTTAAAATCGGGGAAAATAGGATAATTTCGGTTAATTTCGGGTATATTCGGGTAATTCGGTTCGGTTCAGAATTTTTAAAATATATTTGAATTTTGGTCTAAATTTTGGTATAAGTCGGGTTTTAAAAAAATCGGAAAACCGATCAGTTCGGTTCGACCGAACCGAAATGAGAACCGAATTAATTTTAATATTGTGCCGATCGGTTCAGCTGAACTAACCGAACCAGAACCAAAAACCAAAAATCTCAATTCGGTTCTGTTTGGTTAGCTCGGTTCGATTATAAATCCCAGGCCTGGATTCATCCATGTCCATCTTCCCCATCTTCGATGAATTGTATCGTGGCTAAGAAATGTTTGGTTGGCTTAGGATGAGTCAAGTAATCCATCTGGGAGAGGTTTCCCAAATGCATCCTCTTACTGAGATCATTCACTTGGTCTTGGATCCCCATCTCGAACATAATGTCTCGGCATGAAAAGCGTGTGGGATGGAAGGTGGCTCGGTCTAACTCATTCAAAAACCTATATCTCTCGTCCGTCCATTCTTCAAACACATAATTCCCTTGAGAATGTTGTTGTCCCACTCGTAAATAAACCATTTTTTGGTGGTCCTGGTGATGGTTCCTACAAAATACTTATCACTTAGGGGTTAGCCTAGCCGACTTAGACTTATATAAAATACTCATGTACATCCTTTGAAAGAGGGATCCCCAATTTTACCTAGAAAATACTTGTACTTTCTCTGCGACAGCTTTCTAAAAAGCTTTAATAAAAACAACATCTTTGGATCTTTGTGCTCTTGGTGGTTTAATCTCAGAAGTTTCAGATCTCTTTAAAAGTCCTTAACAAATTTAGTTGTGCGGGTTTCGACTCCCACAATTTGGCGCTTTCTGAAGGGACCAGGATTTTTTTTACTCAAAAGAACCACCGTATGAACGATCCAGAGAAGATGACTAACGACGGAGACAGAAATGCTACCGACCCGAAGGATACCGGAGCCGACCCCCTAGAGAAAAGGAGAACCCAACACAGGAGATCGCAACGACAACCCTTGAGGTTATGACTCAGATGAAGTCCATGCTGGAGATATTGCTCAAGAAGGTGAACGAGCAAGATAAGCTGAATAGCACGATGACGGATGAGCTGAAGGCCTTGGTGACGGCGAGTTGAACCCGAAGAGTGGGCTCGGGCCTGGACCCAGCAAGACGAATCGGAAGACGCCTCAATCCAACAGCTCTCGACTTCTCGACCTCCCCTCAATGTGCAGAGAACCCGTGGAAGGTTGCCTCCACTCCATCAAAATTCAACGAATCTGACCACCAGAACGCAAGGAGAAGGCAACGTATCGACGAAAGATGAATCGGTCCCGATAATCAATCTAAATGAGGAGAATCAAATGGAGTACAACATGGAGAGTCACGATATCCACGAGCTTTCAGCAGTTGGCCAAAACCAAACCGAACGGCACGAAGCCATCCCAGAACAAGATCAAGAATTAACTGAAGAGGAAGAAAACATCCTCTGGGTCCAGCGAGCTCAGGTCAACAAAGAGCAAAGAGCAGGAATACAGACTCAGAAAGAGGAGATGGCCATGATGCGAGGCGATATGGACCGAGCAGCCGCTGACGTAAAAGCTGTCCGATCCATGATGCACAAAGAAACTAGCAAGGTGCCCGAAATAGATCGCGTACTGGAGGAAGCACAAAACACCTCGTTTACAGCGCGGATCACCAGTGCAAGAATTCCCAACTTAGGGAAGATGAAACTTCCAATTTACGAAGGAAAAATCGACCCAAAGGAGCATCTAACGGCTTTTGCCATAGCCATGGGTCGCTCTAACTTCAAACAAAGTTAAAGAGATGCCGGACAATGCCTCTTTTTCGTGGAACACCTCAAAGGCCCGGCACTCCAGTGGTTTTCCAGGCTTGCGAGGAATTCCATCGATAAGTACAACCAGCTATCTGCAACATTCCTGAAGCATTACTCCATATTCATGGATCCCGGGACTTCAGATGCCGACCTGTGGACCCTAGATCAGGGGTAGAACGAAATGGTCCGAAGTTTCGTCGGAAGATTCAAAGCAGTCATGTCCAAAGTAGAAGGCTTCAGCAAAAAAAGCGGCTCTACTCGCCCTAAAATGAGCACTTTGGTTTAATTCTGATTTTCGCAAAGAGATCGTGCTAAATGCCCCCACGACGATACATGACGCAATGCATTGCAGATTTTATAATCGAAGAGGAATAGATTAAGATCCTAACCGAGAAGTATGGAAAGACAAAACCAGTAAGCCATCCTCCCCAGGCTCCAAATTCTTCAAACAATAAGAGAAACAACAAAAGTTCCGGCTACGTCCAGCACAAGGGAGGCTTTCGCGGAGCTCATAACTATCAAATTGATGCCCCTGGATACGGTCGAGAAAGGGGCTTAGGTCGTGGAAGGAGTTCATGGAACACATGGACCAAAAGCGACAGTTCTTATGATGAAACGACTTATTGCAAACACCATCACATCTATGGATATTTCACTGCAAACTGCCGCATTCTGGGCCTAAAACTTGTCAAAAAGTTAGCAGCTGGCGAACTTGGAGGAAACATTAGCCTTAAAGATTTGGAGATGGACATCAACACGAAAAAACCTGACCAGACAAAGAAAGATCATTCTATGCGTGAGAGATGGTATGACGAGGCGCCACACTCCGAATCAAGAACGATGATAAGCATGATTATGGGGAGATCTCATTATTGCTCGGATACTGTCTCGTCGATTAAAGCATTCCAGCGAAGGGCAGACGTCAGTGTTAACTGGTCTAAACCCTCAAGATTTCCAGACGACGTGATCTCATTAGAAGAAAGAGAAAGAATTGGAATCGACATGCCACACGACGACCCTCTCGTAATCGAATTAATCGTGAACGATTGCGATGTAGCCCGCCTATTGGTGGACACTGGTAGCACGGTGGACGTAATCTTCCTCGAGATGCTCAGAAGAATGAACATTGTTCTATTTGAAGTGGTACCAACTCCGAAACCACTGACCGGATTTTCCGGGGAAACTACAATGACTGCCGGAACGATCAAACTATCTGTCCGAGCTGGAGAGATGACCAAAATCGTCGAATTCTCGTAGCTGATCATCTAGCAATCTACAACGTCATTATGGGAACCCTTTGGTTGAATTCAATGTGCGCTGCTGTATCAACATATCACCTCTGCTTGAAGTTTTCTACCCCAAACAGAATAAAAACAATTCGTAGGAATCAGAAGGAGTCACGCGTCTGCTTTCTGGCCGCGCAAAAACTCAGGAACCCGGTCACCGATCTGGTAGCAAATTGAAAGCGCAAGAAGATGAAGACAGACAGAAAACCAGTGAAAGAGCTGTCCAAACTCTTATAGCAATTATAGATTACGGAGGATCGCGAAGAAGAAGTGGGTGAACCGACTTGCGACTCCGTAATGTTAGTTTGTATCGACAATGAACACCCAGAACGATGAATAGAGATTGGAGTCAGGCTCGAAGAGAAAATGAAGGAAGAACTCATTTCATTTTTGAAAAAGAACGTGAACACTTTCACGTGGTAGTAGAGGATATGCCCGAAATCGATATCGGCATAACAAGTAACGAGTTGAATGTTGATCCAACGTTCAAACCGGTGAAGCAGAAAAGGAGAAGCTCGGACCAAAAAGAGTCAAAGTAGTCAACGAAGAAGTAGAAAGACTTCTACGTGTCGGTTCGATAACTGAATTCAAATACCTAGACTGGCTGGCTAATCGGGTGGAAGTCAAGAAAAAGAATAGAAAATGGCGTGTATGCATAGACTTCACTGATTTGAACAAAGCATGTCCAAAAGACAGCTTTCCCCTCCACACATTGATCGCCTAGTCGAGGCAACATCGGGGAACGCACTCCTCTCATTCATGGATGCCTTCTCAGGATACAACTAGATCCTGATGAATCCAGACGACCGGGAGAAGATAATTTTTATAACAGAGCGTGGGAATATACTGCCGGAGCAACATATCAACGGCTAGTGAACAAGATGTTCGCTAATCATCTCGGAAAGACAATGGAAGTTTATATAGTTGATATGCTGGTAAAATCACTAAGAGAGCAGGATCACGTAGCTCACCTCAAGTAGTGCTTCGCACGGTTGAACTTTCACCACATTAAGTTGAATCCAACCAAATGCAGATTTGTGGTCACATTAGGTGAATTCCTCGGATACTTGGTTACTCACCGTGGTATCGAAGCAAACCCTAAGAAAATCGATGCGCTCATTCAGATGACTTCACCAATGACAAAAGGAGAAGTGCAAAGACTCACCGAAAGGGTAACCGCACTCAACAGATTCATCTCGCGATCCACCGACAAATGTCTGCCTTTCTACAATACAATACGGGATAACAAAAAGTTTGAGTGGACCAAAAAATGCGAAGAAGCCTTTCAACAACTGAAAACTTATCTGGCTACCCCTCCAGTTCTCGTAAAACCGATAGAAGGAGAGACACTTTTCCTGTACACTGCGATTTCCTCCACAACAGCAAGCGGCGTGTTGATTCGAGATGAATGCGGGGAGCATAAGCCAATCTTTTACGTCAGCAAAGGCCTAACATACGCCGAGACGAGGTACCCGTAAATGGAGAAATTAGCACTGTCTATTGTAATGTCTGCAAGAAAGCTAAGGCCTTACTTCCAGTCGCACTTAATCGTGGTCCTGAGTACCTTCCCGTTAAGGTCCATTTTGCTAGCCCGAGTCAATTAGGAAGGCTAGCAAAATGGGCAATTGAGCTAATTGAGTATGACATCGAGTATCGCGGACGTACGAGCGCCAAATCTCATGTCCTAGCCAATTTCCTGATCGAGCTCCCTGAAGATAACATTGACAGAGAGAAACAGAACTCGCTCTGGAAACTTCATGTCGATGGTTCATCCTCCAAAAATGGATCAGGGGTAGGAATACGCCTAACCTCACCAACCAGTGAACTACTAGAGCAGTCGTTTCTCCTAGGCTTTCATGAATCCAACAAAAAAGTAGAGTATGAAGCCCTGATCGCCGGCATGAAGCTCGCTGGTGGCCTAAAAATTGAGTAACTTCACGCATTATGTGATTTTCAGCTAGTCGCAAATCAATTTAGTGGCGAATATGCAGCAAAGGACGATCCAATGGAAGCTTACCTAAAAATCGTCAAAGAATTGGATGTGCAGTTCAAGAAATTCATACTGACACGCACTCCACGAGGAGAGAACACCTCAGCCGACACACTCGCAGCTCTCGCATCAACTTCTGATCCAGATCTAAAGAGATTTATTCCGGTAGAATTCATTCGGCATCCTAGCATCAATCTTTCCGAGACGGTGAATGTAGTAACTCATTCCCAAGCAGCCAAGCAAGCAAAAGAAGTCACGAACAGGGAGGAAAAGACGGCTGAAATGCAAGAGGGACAGGTAAACGAACCCGTAATCGAACCAGATATTACTCTAATGGAAGAAGACACTCTGGAAGAGTCCAAAATCATCTAAAGCAATAACGATCCTGCCGTCGAATCTCTCTCTGAAGAAAAAGCATGCGTGATTGATGAGGATTCACCGAACGTAGAATACGACTGCGACAAAGATTGGCTCAATGCAAAATGGGTGGCTCGTAAGCTTCGAGTCCAGGCAGCTCGTTATGTCTTACTCGATGGAAACATATTTAAGTTGACATTCTCAGGACCATTGTTAATT
This sequence comes from Pseudoturritis turrita, assembly GCA_900406555.1. NCBI lineage: Eukaryota > Viridiplantae > Streptophyta > Magnoliopsida > Brassicales > Brassicaceae > Pseudoturritis > Pseudoturritis turrita. The sequence continues at coordinate 309,393 of OVBL01000460.1, read as the reverse complement.
TTCGTAGAAGGAAAGGACACAAGGAAGATCATGGTAGAAGTTCACAACGGTTCATGCGGCAATCATTCAGGAGGAAGAGCACTGGCGATAAAAGACAAGCGTCACAGTTATATTGGCCAACTATGATAAAAAACTGCAAGAAGTTTTCAGCCAAGTGCGAGAAATGTCAACACCATGCGCCAATGATTCACCAGCCAACCGAAGTGCTCTCCTCAATCTCATCACCATACTCATTCATGCGATGGTCCATGGACATTGTCGAGCCATTGCACCCCTCAAAGCAAAAATGATTCATGTTGGTTTTGACCGACTATTTTTCGAAATGGGTCGAAGCCGACTCCTACGCTTGCATCAAAGAGGCACAAGTGGAGGCCTTTGTATGGAAAAATATTATACGCCGTCATGGAGTACCGTATGAGATCGTTACAGACAATGGCTCGCAGTTCATTTTTAATCGGTTCGAAGTTTTTTGCGAGAAATGGAAGATCAGACTTAGCAAATCCATTTCGAGGTATCCACAAGGAAACGGTCAAGCAGAAGTAATTAACAAGACGATCTTTGATGGCCTGAAGAAACACCTCGATGAACAGAAAGGACGTTGGGCCGCCGAAGTAGAAGGAGTGTTGTGGTCTCACCGCACAACTCCAAGACGAGCAACTGGTGAAACCCCATTCGCCCTTCTGTACGGAACGGAGTGTGTCATTCCACCTAAAATCCATTTTCCTGGAGTTCGCCACAGACTTCTTCTAGAACAAGGAGGACTTAATCACCTATTGTTGCTCGACGAGTTGGACTTAATCAACCAAAGACGAGATCATGCCTTGATTAGGATCCAAAACTATGAAAACGCAGCAGCAAAGTACTACAACTCCAATGTTCGAAGACGAAGATTTTATGAAGGGGACTTAGTTTTGCGGAAAGTTTTCCAAAACACAGCATAAACAAATGCTGGAAAACTGGGAGTAAACTGGGAAGGACCTTATAGAATCACAGAGGTAGTCAAACCCAACATTTACAAACTGGACAGCATGTCCAATGTCCCAGTATCAAGATCATGGAACGCGATGCATCTCAAAAAATACTATTACTAAGCTATTTCTTATGAACTATGAGGCGGCTTGATCCCTGGAAAGGGTACATAGGCAGCTCGTCTTCGGATGGGTTCAGCTGTCCCTCCTTAAAAAAAGGGGGGGAGGGTAGTGGATACGTATACTTGTATACTCCCATCTTTATAATAGACTCTGTCTAATTAAAACAAGCTTTTTCGAATAAAAGGTTTTCAAATCACATCATTTACGGATTACCAGTCTCAACTAAACGGACATATCATATCACCTGATTGATGTTGGCCACAGCAACGGGACATTACATCCTTCTCAGGATTAAAAGCGTGCTATACAAATATTTGTTCATTGTCGGAGCGGATATGTTTACGGTAATATATCCGTTAACCAAAATGTTCATTCTAACTATACAAGCATATATGTCCATTGTCGGAGCGGACATGTTTATGGTAATATATCTGTAAACCGAAATGTTCAAACTAAACTATGCAAACATATGTTCATTGTCGGAGCAGATATGTTTACGGTAACATGTTTGTAAACCGAAATGTTCATCCCAAACTAACACAAGTACACATCCATTCATTTGAACGGATATGTTTATCAAACAATACAAGCAAAGCACTTAAAGACTTAAGTTTTTATAATCCCAAAACACATTCATCAAACACAAAGTATTTTCTCAAAGTTGATGCCTTGAAATTATAAGATAAATCGATTGCAAGACAAAAATAGTAGTTCTCAAAGAAGACTACAAGGCGGATAAAGCCATCCAGGCACCAAATAAAGTATTAAACTAAACAAAAAGAGAGGGTCATAGGCTTTCGTGGCTTCAGGGTTCACGATCTTTTCCTGCTCCGGCTCAGTGGAGTGCTCAATTTCCCCTCCTTCTTTGCACTCTTTGATGTCAGGCTCAACAACCCTCTCCGGCTCAAGCTCAACCATAGCCCCCTCAGCATTTTTCTCGGGAGACGACTCAGTGGTCTTCTTCTTCGAGTTGCCTTCACTTGATTCAAAGGACGTTGGATCCTCGGATGTCTTCTTCGATTTTAGAGCGACCAAGCCTGGTGTTCCCCTATTCGAACCAGAGAAGTCCTTGATACCAACAGTCGCAGCAACTATCTCGTGGGCACCCTCGAGCTCCCCTTTCTTCTCAGCCAACTTCTCCGCTTCGCAGTCAAGGGACGGCGACTCGGTGCTTTGGAGCAGTGAGATAAACTGAAGATTACTTTCGATCTGAGCCAGATCAAGCATATCTTCCTTCGGCTCACCACCAATCTTAGCAAGCTGCACTTTCGCTCGAGAGATTGTGTTTTCAAACATCATCATCATCTTCCGCTTGGCCTCTAATATGTCATGCTCCACCTTGCTCTCGTGAAGTTCGACCGCTGCCTTTAGCTGCCTCGTTAGACTGGTTATATGAGCATCACACTTCGCTTTGCCAGATTCAAACTGCATGATCCGCTCGTCGGTTTCTTTGCAGTGCTTCTTGTGACCTTCTACTTCAGCTTCGAGGTCCCTGGCTCTCCTAAGAGTTCTTTCTCGTTTGGAGGCATGATTTGCCTCGACTTCTTTGAGCCTCCCATCCAGCTCAAGGGCTTTTTCCGGGAGTCATCAACTCTTTCCCTGTCTTTACGGGCATCAGATTCATACCCCAGAACCATGCTGTAGAGATGGGCTATGAACTGCGTAAAGATAAAAAGTATTACTCAACGAATAGCAACATCAAGCAAATAAACACAGCTCAGCCAAAAACATACCTTGACACCTCGAAGAGACACCTCGTTGTAGGCCTTATCCTTAAGCAGGGTATCAACCGGGGAAAACGATCACCTGGGCAAGCGATCTTTGAGAAGATGGTAGAGGATGTAGCAACATCATTGTAATCAGCAACAATGGGTAGAATAGGCACAATAGAAGAAGGATTTGCCTCGGGGATAGCCCGAGGAGATTCGGCGCATCGTCGCCTCTTTGATGCTTTGGCAAGTACTTCGCCTCTATCATCTATCAATGACTGACATTTTTTGCTCGGATCCTTCCTCTCTTTGGCTTTGCCTTTGTATTTATACGGTAATATTTGAGAATCCAGAAGACGAAGACCCAAGACAATGCCTTGCGTAACTGAGGCATTAAGAACCAGCTCGGGAAGGTTATCAGCATAAGAAGTCGGCTCGGAGATGGAAACGTTGTTGACTTGAGGGTTCGGGGGTCAGAGTTGGCCCAATGCCTCGGCTTGTTTAGCCCTCTTCCTGGCTTGGCCTTTTCTACGGCTCTATCTCTGAATGTAGGTCTCCCCATGATATTGTCCGAAGAATGAGAAGAAGATGATTGATCAATGGATTGACCTTCGACAAAGGCTCGGCCTCTCTCTATTCGCTGAAGATCAAAATCTCTCGTCCAATTGCACTTCTGAGCCGAAAGTTCTGTATAGATTGGAGACAGGCCGGGGGCAACGAGAGTTGAAGATGACGAGCTGCAAAAGAAGGGTACGAACATAATCAGAAACCTAAAACAAAAATATATATAAACAAAAAAAAACCGAGCCACAGCCCAAAACAAGCTACGGATCGGCTACCAAGTTCTCCCCAGCTCGTCTTAATTAAGCGAAGGCATCTTAGGCCCACTGATGCCTCGGAGATAGGGACAAAGAAAAGTAGTCCTCCCAGTTGTCATCTTTTCTCGGGAACCTACTATAATCTTCTTCTTGGATTTACTCGATACGTAGTATTTCAATTCCCTCGCCTTACCACGGCGTCTGAATTCGAGTAAACTTCTCAAATGGTCAACCCCGACCTCTATTTCGCATTCATAACTTCTAACTAGGATACCGACTAGATGTCGGATTCCCTGAGCGTTGATTTGAGCAATTGCCAAGTTATGCTTCCATAAGAACCGTAGGATCACTTCAAGGATCGGGAACCATAGGAGGCATCGGTAAAAGAAACTTTCATAAAGAGTGAAGTGATCGAGAGAAGGATGATAGGCTCGATCTGTCTTCAAGGGAAGAACAAGTTCAATCTCCTCTGAGATATTAAATCTTTGCATAAGGGCCGCCAATGAATCTGGAGTCGAGAAAGTTGAGCCTGGTGGGTCCGGTCGCTTCTTAGCTTTCCTCTTCCTTGGGGCTCATTTTAAAGGGCCTACCAAATGCTCCAATTCTTATCTTGCCACAACAGGGTCGTAAAACCAATCCTCCAGCTCAGGTATCGCCCCTAGGGGATCTGTTGTGTCGATATAGGGGTTCACCATTTCATCAAAGGGGGAATTATGAAGGCGAGGCACTTCAAACTCCAAGGGGTTTTCGGCATTACTTTCGGCTCTAGAGGATTCAGAGAACATGACTTTTCTACCAAGTGTAGAAGGACCTACCCCCGATTCGTTAGAATAATCCAAATCCTTAGAAATATCCGTACATGAAGAATTGGCTCGGCTAAAACTTCGAGTATTAAACGGCTCGTCGGAGAAAGATGACTCGGGAAATGAAGATTGGCTAGGGCTCTCGAAAAACCTGGCATACGGGTCGGGTGACATGGACGCAGATGATTGAGACATCCTTTTGGTTTAAAAACGGGTCGAGGTCTCCAGAAACTTTGAAAAATTGATCGGGACTTCGGGGATCGTAAAAAATGGATCAAACTCTTGATAAGTTAGAGGAGCGGATCAGGATCTTCGAAGAATTGAAGAACTAATTGGAGCCTTCGATAATTTAGAAGAATGGATCAGAGTCTTCTAAGGATTGAAGAACTGATCAAGATCTTCTGAATAACTTAAAAAGCATATCTAAATCTTCAAACAACCACTGGAAAACCCAAGCACAATGGCAGAGTTTCTTGAAGATGGATCGGGGAATTCAAAATGGATCGGCGGCAGAAGATGAAAATGGGAATCCTAGCTAAGAGACTTAAGCAAAAATAGAGAGAGAAATGAGAGAGAGGCTACCTGTTTTGGAGATTTTTTCAGAGAAATGAAGTTGTGAGAAATCAGGAGGTATCTCGGTTTATATAAGTACCCAAAAGCAAACAGTGATGTCATGCACCTTGAGAATCAGCAGAAATGTTTGGACTCCCCGAGAAAAGTGCTAGTCTGTCTGAGTCCATAAAGTTCCCTGAGTCGAATTTATTCGATAAAACAACACTGCGGATATGGTTACATCGCAAATGGCTTGAGAAACATCTATAAAGTCTGTGATCCCCGAGCCAAACTCTTGTGAAAGGTCATCCCGAGCCAACAAAGCAACATAACTGCTCGATAGCATATTACAATTCAAGAAAAAAAATGGCTCGGGGACTTAGTCAAAACACTTAACCGGTTTGGTGATATCACTTCAACAGTTCGGCAACCTCACCTCAACAGTTCGGCCAATCCACCAAAATGTCTCAGCATTATCACAACAATTTGCCTAGGGATGTTAACTGCAAGATGCTCTTTACCTCGACACTTTCAGAATTAAAACTGACGAACTGGGGGGATAACTGTTGGGGTCATTTTCACCTACCTGAAGTTAACAGATGAGAAAATGTCTGCGTCAAAAGGAGCATAACCCGATCCACAGAGCATGATGGACCCGAGCCGAAACTGGTAAAACGGCTCGGTGTCACAATAAGACCCGAGCTAAACTTAAACGGCTCGGGTGCACCCATGATCCTGTGCAGATATTGGAAAAATGGCTCGGTGTCACAGTGATAGTTTTAGCTATCACTCGAGCCATGTGAGAGGAGAACGACCAGAGCCAAATGCCACCCGGGCCACTAAGAAGAATCCACCTGAGTCATGAAGCCTACTATCACCTGAGCCGAACATGGGCCTCGGCCATCCGAGCCAAACATGGGCCTCGGTCGCCCGAGCCAAACACGGACCTCTGTAACCTGAAGGGACGAATGCAGACGAAGGGGCCATAAAGATACAACTGACCTGATAAAGGAAAAAGATGCGAAAGAAAATGAAATCTTCCTTATCACCTAGGGGTTAACCTAGCCGACTTAAACTTATATAAAATACTCATGTACATCCTTTGAAAAAGGGATCCACAATTTCACCTAGAAAATAATTGTACTTTCTCTGCGACAGCTTTCTAAATAGCTTTAATAAAAACACCATCTTTGGATCTTTGTTCTCTTGGTCGTTTAATCTCAGAAGTTTCAGATCCTTTTAAAAGTCCTTAACAAATTTAGTTGTGCGGATTTCGACTTCCACAATATTTTCGAGGTTTTATTTGTTTTAAATGTTAAGAAATGGAAGAGAAAGTGAAATACAAGAAGATATATAAGATAAAATCATTGGACAATGGGCAATACTATCATAAGAATGGATTAATAATCAAACAATGGTGCAAAAGATTGGATGAAATATTATCCCATAACATGGAACTCGATACTATGACTAATCCACTTTCGTAGTATTAACCGCTTCATTTAATCACATAATTATCATAAACTTTCGTTTGCAATTAGATAATCAATGAACATTAACGAACAAGTCCAATTAGTTCACTAAACACCCTAATCATCAATGGTTAATTGGCTAGGATATGTAAAGCTCACAAAAAGTTTGATTCAAATATTTCCACAAACACCTTTCGGGTGTGGAAATGCCTAAGGTCTAGATTTTGAGTGATCAAGTCAAAACTAGTTGTAACCAAAGCCGGCCCTGGAAGGAAGCAAGTCAAGCATGAGCTTCTAGCCCTGGATATATTAAGTATTTAATCGGCTGTGTCATGTTTAAAAACCTTTATAGCTGACTTGGTTAGTGTCTTTTACTAAGCTTTAAGAGTTGGGAGGTTCAATCCTCACCTCCTTCATTCTTACATTATTATTTTTAATTCATTAGTTAGTGGCCGACAAATTTTTTCTTTTCTTGTAGCCTATTGATATCCAAGGCCGGCTCTGGCTATAACCTCAACCTAAGTGAAGGATCTAACAATAATCAACCCTAATAATCATCATCTAACAATCAAAGCATCCTAATCTAGCATAACTCATTATCCAACAAAAGAGAAAATATGGATCATGGGCATAGGTAATTGACTAGTAAGTAAGTAAGTAGTGATGCTAGGATAAGCAATCAAGTTCAATTCCAAGACATGGATCCTATAAAGTATTCTCATAAGACTAATCCATTCATTAATCATCTAATTAAGCTGATTTCTCAATTGCAATTAAAATGATTAGTGATCTTTAATCCATATGTCCAATAAGTCATCAAACCACCTTAATCATCAAGTGTTAATTGGCTAAGATGTTGAAAGCATGTTTAGAGTTGGTCTAGACATTTTCACAAACACCTTTCGGGCATGAAAAGACCTTGATCAAGGATTTGATTAGCAAAGTCGATCCTTACTTTAGGTTCACTCTAAACATAGGAAATCACAAGAATATAAACCTAAACATCACTAATTAATCATCAATCAAGCATGATTCAACCTAACCCATAATCCACAAAAAGACTAGTTGCTAAATATGGTGGAAAACAAAGAAAAATACATAAACATAATAAAAATGCATAAATAAAAAATAAGAGATAAAAGAGTTGAATAATTTTTCTTTAAAGTGGCATGATGAGATGTGTTGACAAAAAAAAAATGGCATTATGAGATGAAGATCTTGTCCAAACATCAAGAAGAGAGTTTGGATCTAATCCAACTCTAGAAGGAAGAAAACTTAGGGTTTTAATGTGCTTAAAATATTATATAGGAAAAGGGAAAGGAATTGGGTCAAACCCGGATCTAATCCGACTAATGCTCACTTGAATCTAACTCAATTTCCTATCTCCCCACTAAATTTCAGATTAAACTTGTCACGGAAAGGCCTTCATCTGATATGATCTATAAGTCGCTTTGGACTGCATCTGCATTTTGGCCCATGTGTTCGTTTAATCGTCCAGTTTGATCGATCTAGTGAGCATTCTTAGTCGATCAGATGGACACAGACACATTTTTGTGCTTTCTTCACTCTCTTTGATTCTCCTTCAAGTCCACTTGGTTCCTCCTACTCCCTAAACTCGAAAGTACCTTAAATGGACTTAAAATGCAATGCAAATGCATAGAATGAAGCCTGGATTCTAAGACTCAATTTAATCTAAATGAGACTGAAAGTGAAGAGAAAAACAAAAAATACAAGACAAATGACTTTGAAAACTAAGAAAAATGCATGCTAATAATGATAAAATACGAATACATCACATCTACACCGAGCTGAATGAAAAATTTAAAGCGTTATCTCTACATGTTAAGAAGATACTGTCAAATGACAGAATGGAGTTCTTCCATGAAAGGTGGAGGAAAATCCAAAGGGTTATTGCAATGCCATCTCCGAATTCGCAAAAAAGAAGATGCTTTCATGCCTCACCCAAGCTTGATTCTTGACGATGAATCACTCTCATCACATTCTTAGGAGGGCATTAAAATAAACAACTTGTGACTTGGAGGAAACAAGGCTAACAAACTAAAACCTCAAATAAGGATGCTTCTCAAAGAAAGATATCCATGCCAATTCATCTTTCCATGCAAAATAGCAGGCAACATCTTTTCTAACTCTCTTTGTCATACTGGTTATAATGTGAATGTTATGTCAACAATAGCTGCAGAGAAGTTAAGACTTCATAAGTTCATGCCATCTAACACCATCATAGTGTTTGGAGACTCCTCAATGAAGGTTATAAAAGGTGTGGTTTCAGACTTGCAACTTTAAATCAGAAGAAACACGGTACCTGCAGATTTCCACATCTTTGAGATGAATGAGGATAGACATTTGATACTTGAGAGAAGTTTATTGGCTCTCTGGGAGCTGTCATTGACTTCTTAAATGACATGACATCCTTCATAAAAATTGATAAAGGCGTCTTTTACCTTACAATTTCTTTGAATGGTTTTCATGCAGGAACAACTAGGATTGGGAAAAAAATGACTTTAGATTCTAGAGACAATATGAGCATTCCTAAGGCTGCCAAAGAAGGGCTTAAGGTAATCAAGCACATTTACAAGACGAAAAGAAGAATGTTCACCAACCTCAAGCTCGTGATGCCTCCCGAGCTAAAAGATGCAAGTTCAGAGAAAATTCAACATATGGTAGAATTTATGAAGATGGTGATTCTTGAAGGTAATGTTCTAAGGAAAAAGGACATGAACAAGTTTAAAATCAAGCATGAAGCTCCTGATCCAGCAGCAAGCAATGCCGGAAAGTCTAAGGAAACACCAATTTCCATAGATGATTCTCATCACATCTAGAAAAATGGCATCCATGTCGAGCTAAATGACTTTAAATATAAGCACTTAACAGAAGGCAACACACTGGTAAGTGTCTAATTTTAGTTTATTTCTTTAGTTTTTAACGAATTTAACTTAGTGTTCAGAAAACGATCGAAAAGGCAAAATTGCTGGTCAGCAATCGACCTAGTGATCGATTGATTGCACATCCGACAAAACTCTGAACCTGCAAATCATCACCGATCAATCGATCGATCGACCTTATGCAGTCGATCGATCGCCTCTACAGGTATAAAATTAAAAATTTCTTATTTCCAAAAAAAAACTGTTTTCACTAATTGGATTACAAACTTTCAAATGATCTTCGAGGTACCATCTTCTATCCATTCTTTTCATTATTCTTCAATTCGATTATGGCTTTCTTTGATTTAATTTCACACCGGGATGGTGCGATTTAAGTCTGGAAGAAGGTTTCTCGGTATCTAACAATGTTTCCTTTCTTTTGGTTTGTTTTTGGTTTTTATCGAGTAATTTTTAAAAATTTTGAGGACAAATTATTTTATTGAGTCAAATTTTGTAGGGAATTATGACATTTTCTAGGAACATATGCTTTGATTTTGAGACTCAGTGACCATTACTACAGGATTATTCATGACACACGAATCGGAAATCCCGTGACTGGACTCTCTCCCAGAAAATTTCGGTTTGCATTGATCTTGATGAATCTAATTTTGACTCTATTATATTGACTTCTAACCTGACTTAATTTTCTCCTTAAAGGTGTTAGATCAAGGAAACGAACCATACATTCAAGACTTCTTATTCTCTTTATCACTCTCTGCTGATCCTGAATGACCATCTAATTTTTAGTTGGAACCCCACCTTAAACCCTTAAACTCTTTTCAGACCTCACACATTCTTGTCTTCATTGTTATATTTTCATATATGTGTAAAAACATCGGAGAGGAAGGGATCAACATAGTTTTCCAGTCACTGCGGATGCAGAGATTGAGGATACTTGCTAGAGTGTATGGATTGGGATTCGAGAGCTTGGTTCACTACAAAAAAATAGGGAATGAGCGACTCCCTAAAACGTCCCAAAACGGTCGCAAATACGCAATAAACGACCGAGACTAAAAAAGTAGTCGCTAAATTTTGGTCGCTAAATCAAATAGTCGCAAAGGGGTCGTGCATTACGGACTAAACTGTGACTGTTTGTTTCCGTCATTTATAAACGACTACTTTGACACTATTGATTGCAGTCGTATATTAAAGTTTGCGACTACTACAAAATAGTCACAAATTTGTTACTCTTCTACCACTTCTATATGACGATTTTGGGACTACAATCAGGAGTCACAAAATTTTGGTAAGCTACCTAACTTTCATATTTTCCATATTTTCAACTACTTTTACTGACTAATTTGTGACCAAACTGGCACGCTCAGTAAGAGTTGCAAATAAATCACAATTTTGGGACTAATTAGCGACTACACTTTCTGACTACAAAAAGAGTCGCTATTTAGTCTCACTTTGCGACTCTTTTGCGACCACATTAACATAGTCGAATAATAATCTTAATTCAGTCGCTAATTTATGACTATTGCACGACTATATTATCCGTCGTAAATATGCGACTAATTTACGTCTGTATCTTACGTAGTCGTTTATTAGTGGCACAATGGTCACAAAATGGTCGCAAAATTTTGCGACAAAAAAACAGTCGCAAAAAATAGTCACTTATTCAGTGTTTTCTTATAGTGGTTTTTTCATGAGATTTACATATATCATGGTAATTTTCTTGCCTTTGAGACTCCATGTTTCAATAAGATCAATTTCTCCCTTTTTAAAAACCCCGTCCTTTAAAATTTTATTTCCATATCGATAAATTGAACCAAAATACTGAATCGAGTTAAATGGTATTCTGCAGGTGGTTTAACTCATCAATTAACAAGGATTCGCAACAATTGGTGTCACATCCAGATTCAGAAAAGGTAGACCTAGATAAGTGGGTGAGAACTGCATGTTCATTGTGAAATAGAAGCTTTCAAGGTGGTCTTACGATTGAGGATTGATGGTGTCTTGTGTAAAATGTCTTCTTAGTTGTGTTGAAAGTTAGGCGGCGAGTTTTGCTTGTGATAACAACAGTACAAGATGTGTGCCAATGATTTTTTAGATGAGGGTTCACGGTCATTTATTGAGGTATCAATCCAAATTTCTTATCAAAAAATTATACAATAATTTTCTAACATATAATTCACACCCAATTCCAATTAGTATGAAATCTTTTAAAAATGAATAAAAAAAAAAACAAATTCGTGTAGGATTGGTCGCTTAGCTCAAATTGGGCAATATATCATATTAATATTAATGGTGGAGTTTATATGTAGCTAAGAGGCCAAGAAATGCCATTATGATTAGGTCCATATCCGAGTCCTAGGAACATAGATTTAACTTGATCATAAAAAAAATATGAATGGTGATTAATGAATTTTTTATTTTAAAATATTCCAAAAGCTGATATAAAAATTACATCCATTCAATACTTTAATTGTTGTTTAAAAAAATGTTTTTAGTTATTCATTTTAAAATATAATTCATAATAAGATTTAAATGAGGTCAAAAACAATGGTTAAGATTGACATGAAATGTCTTAAATCAATAACTTTTTTTGGTTAATAACGTACAATAAATAAGTTTGAATTTATATGGTAAATATGAACGCCATGATATAAACTACTAGACTATATGTTTTTTGTCTAGATCAATCAATAAATTTGTATATGCCAATATTAAGTGAAATTAATATATTATGCTCATATACACAATATTTGTTTGATAGCTTGATGCGCTATAGAAATAATCACTTTTTTGGTAGGCCACATTCAAATAAAATCTTAATAAATCGAAAAGAAAATGAAAAAGCAGGAGACAGACGAGTAATATTGTAATAAATTGGTGATAACATTTTGTCTAGACAGTTTTAAGCCCACGTATTGAAGTCATCGACCTGGCACGGCAATTTTGTTTTTCTAAAAAGGGTAATTAATTTTTTTTTTTTTAATCGTCCCAGTATTATTGAGATCCGAAACCAGAAAATTATAAAGACATATAAAAACTAAAAATCAAAATCGAGAATGAAAGACAAAAGACGAGATACAGAAGTCACAGGTCGTTCCGATTCAAAAAATCATTCAACCACAACGGTAAACCACTAGCGATCTAAGATTGTCGACAATCATCAAATGTGACACTTCGAATCATTAGAGACAGGGGCGAACCTACGTGATGGAAAGCGGGGGTCACTGGACACCTTTTAATTTCCAAAGCTCTTTTATAATTATTACATAAACAATTACTTGAACCCCGTAAATTTAATTTATTGACCATTTTTATTAAGATACAACCGAATTTTTATGAGATCCATTAACTTAATACATGGATTTTAGAAAATATCTCAATTGTTAATTAGTCCTAATTTAGCCATAATTGAATAATTACATTATTTTAATATTAGTTATTATTAGTTTTTACATAGTTTTGTTTATTTTTGGTGAACTAATAGAAATTCAGTCAAGTTTGGTTCTCTTGATACTATTTAAAAAATTATATTTAAATTTTATCCGATTAAGATTAATTTTCTTCATTGTTTTAATTTTAATGTCTAATTTTTTTTCATATGTAACTCATACATTTAACCCTTCCAGATTTAAAATAAATATTTGAGTTATAAATACATATATATATATATATATACTTTTTAAATTATTTTTTGATCCAGTAAAAATAGTTTTTAGGTTCGCCAATAATTAGAGATGACCTTTTATTTGCCATTCAGATAGTTTGGCCACCACGGCATCTAAGGTTGGCGCATCGTCCTTCTTGAGAATGTCGAGAAGTTGGATATTACTGTCCACCTGTGCAAGGTCGAGCTCTTTTTCTTTGACCTCTTTTAGATCCTTGAGGTTCTTTTTGATCTTAGCCAGTCTCCCCCGAAACTTCTCTGCAATCTCCCGCCTCGCGGCCTTCCGAGCTTTCTTCACGTTCGCCTCGTGCAAAGCATTCGCCGAAGCAAGTCGTCTCTTCAACGATTCGATCTCGGCGTATTTCTTCGCCTTTGCAGCCTCCTGCTTCATGCATAAATCTTTAAGTCTGACCGTTTCACTTTTGAGAAACATCTTCTCCTTTTAAAGGGCATTGATTTGATCCGAGGAGAATGCAAGCTCGTCAACATGTTTGCTGGCAAGATCATCAAGCTTGGCCTTTGTTTGCAAGGCATCTTTCCTCGTCTCGGCAACTCGGCATTTGTCTTTCTTTGCTGCTCAGTCGTACTTAGCGATGATCGTGTTGATCGACACCATGAACTAGAAGTTAAGAATCAAGTCAATGACCAAGGCTCTTCCTTGAAAACTAACAAAACAAGCAAGGAAGAAAAATCTTAAAGAAATTTGAAACAACTACCTTGATGCCACATAAGGACATATCGGCGTACAAAGCACCTTCGGTAAGAGTATAGACAGGAGGAAGGCGGTCGCCGGTAGATTTGATGGTAGAAATGAGAGAAGTCGAGGCAACAGCATCGTTATAAACGGGCTCATCCCCATCATGCTTAAACAATATCACCGCAGGATTAGAAGGATCGGCTTTCCCTTTTACAATGTCTTTATAAACGGGCTTTTGTTTCTTGGCATCGTTATAAACGAGCTTTTGTTTCTTGGCATTTTCCTCTACAATGTCTTTCCCTTTTTCATTAGGAGCAGGACCCTTTCGGGACGGTGGTTTGACCTCCTTAGGCTGACTCAGAGCAGGAGGAGGAACGGGATGATAACGTCTTGGGTTGCCGCGGCATTAGCAGCACCATCCTGAGTTGCCTGGGTATTTGCAACATCTTGAGTTGCCTCGGTATTGGCAACATCTTGAGTTGCTTTGGTATTAATAGAATCAGCAACTTTGTCATCATGAAGAACCGGAGCGTCGGTAGTCAATTGAACCAGTCCGGATGTCACCTCGGCATCCTTATGAAATGCAACCCCCTCAGCATTTTGGTTCCTAGCCATCTCGATTTCCTTTTTCTTCAGCTCCTGCTTGTCATGAATTTTCATCCGCTTGCCCATTAGTTAAACGATGTGCAACCGAGGCACAAGAGAAGATTCCAAGCTTGTGGATACTTCGACACCAGCAAAGCGAGCCCTTGCTTTTTCCACTCATGCTATAGAGAAGTATTTCTCCCAGTAAGTTTTCCCACTAGCAAGTGTATCTCTGAGAATATAGGTGTCCTCGGGAAACGTCGGAAGTAGCTGACGAAGTGCAAAGGGGAAATGAGAGATTATAAACTCGAAAATGAAATGAAACCTAAATAATCTAAGAACGGCTACCAATGGGTCCCCAACTCGTCTTAAATTTTCCAAGGCAATCTCTGGTAATCACCGCGTCGGTTATAGGGACATAGAAAAAATGGGAGATATGTAATACGTCGAAGACTTTGGGACTTTTCAAAACTCAAGGAGATGTTGCAGATGCTGAACCCTCACTTCGGCGTCACATTCGTAATTTAGTACCAAAATTCCTACTAGATGACACATCCACCTCACTGTAATCTGGTTGAGGGCTAACCCGTGTTTTTTCAGAAATCTCACTATTAGGCCCGGAATCGGAAACCACAAGAGGCTCGCATAGAAAAAACTTTCGTACAAGCAGAAATGGTTCGGTGGAGGATTATCTGGGCAACCTGGTGAAGGAGGCATGATTAAGTTAATATCCTCTGAAATCCCGAACATTTGCCTCAATAGCGCTAAAGATTCCTCCGTTGACAGAGTCGGTCCAGGTGGATCGGCATTTTTCTTGTTTACTCCCCGTCTACGCGGTGCACTCTTGGAGAGACCAGCTTCGTAACTTGCAAATAACCTCTCCAATTATCTCACCTCGGCCTCGTCAAGAACAGGGTCTTCGAGTTCCTCCTTAATATAACCAGGAGGCAAAGCCATTTCAGCCTCGGGGACATCTGATAGAGGCTCATCAATAAGATGAGGGACCTTGATAACAAGCCTATTTTTAGTAGCCAAATTTTTCATGGCATCTGCTTTGTCCAAATTCGCCTCGGCAGATGTTTCGTTAGCTGTTTTCTCTTCGGCAACCAAATTTGCTTCGACAACCAGATTTGCTTCGTCAGAAACTGATGTCTCGTCTGTCTCATTTGCCTCCGGAGATTTGATCACCGCGAAACATTGAAGATGCGTCGGAAAACTCAAGAAGACCACCGCGAAACATTGAAGATCGATCAGAAAATTCAAGAAGACCACCGCGAAACATTGAAGATGGATCGAAAAACCCAAAGCCGCGGTGGCGAACAAAGGGAAAAACTCAAATAAATAAAAGAGAGAACAGAAAAAGGAGAAAACTCTACCTTAGGAATTTTGGAGATGCAAAGTGAGGAAATGAGGAAAACACTTTGTAATATATAGAGAGAAATCTAGGGTTTTGGCGCGTGCACAAACGCACCTCGGGAACTAGCAGAGACATTTAAGATCTTTGAGGATAATCATTACATGACATCACGGATACCCGATTCCCGGGAAAAATAGACCATTAAGATACTGCAAGCCGCAAAAAATTTAGATCAGCTTATCTTGGCTTCGACTCAGTGCAGATTTCAGCTTATCTTAGCTTCGGCTCGGTACAGATTTCAGCTTATCTTGGCTTCATCTCAGTACAGATTTCAGCTTATCTTGGCTTCAGCTCGGTACAGATTTCAGCTTATCTTAGCTTCGGCTCGGTACAAATTTCAGCTTATCTTGGCTTCGGCTCTGTGCAGATTTTAACTTATCTTGACTTCGGCTCAGTGCAAACTTCGGCTTATCTTAATTTTGGCTCAAGACAAACCTCAGCTCGACATACATTTTTCCGGACCTAGCATGTTGATTTTGCTTTTGGTTCGGCACACTAACCTCGTCACAATCACTTTGAATCTGACGAGATGGGGGGCTAACTGTTGAGGTCAGTTTTTACCTGAACAAGATCAACATAGAAATGACCCAGCTACCGTTATGGGTCGAGGCAAATATGGCCATGGGCCGAGGTGAACAAACGGCAGGCACCGAGGCAAATGTGGCCATACGCCGAGGCAACTAAACAACATGCACCGAGGTGAACAGCATCACACGCCAAGGCGAACAATACGCGCTGAGGTAAAAATGGTCATACGCCAAGGCGAATAACAGCATGGTCTGAGATAAACATCACTGTAGCCCGAGGCAAGTGATGGTAAGTGCCAAGCCATATCAGCCTTGGGCCGAGGCAAACATCATTCCCGTAGGCCGAGGTTTTTTCATGGGCCATCCCGAGATCAGAGCCGAGGTAAAAACTTCGTTGGATAAAACCGACAATTGAGTAATATTCAAGTCGGCCAAGAAAAGGAAATTACAAATCCGAGGAGGAAAAGGAAATATTCGTCCCCAAAGGAAAAGGAAAGTTTCCAATATTCTTGATAGGACGATCTAATCCGAAGTCTATAAAAGAAGAAGAGCGCATTCGAGAGAATGGCACAACTGGACAGAGCAACAGACTTTATACAAAACACAAACTTGTATTCTAGAGCTTATCAAATCAGAAATAAAACCATCTTTCGATCTCTTTTTGTGTAATCAATAACCAGAAGTTTATGTTCTCCTAATTTCTTAAACCAAGTTTAGTTGTACGAGTTTTGACTCCCACAAATGCCTCGATAAAAAACTGATGAGAAACCCAGATTTCGGATAAATCTGCGATGTAGAAACAAGGTGCGTATCTGGTCACATCCGGAATAGACTAGCTCGGCACACTGAGACAGCTGGATGACCGAAACCAGAGAGACGCCTAAGAGGACTTCACATGAGATAAAGAACATCACATAAGCGAAAACCAGTAACACAGAATAAACATAGCCATTTCTCGGAACAAGATCTGTCTTAAGACAAACGGTGCAAGAGAAACATCAAAGGTAAATAGGGCTGAGTCCCAAAGAGACCACAAAGACAACGACTCCATAACCACCACCGAAAAGAAGCAGAACGAAGATGCCTCACTGCTGGGACACTTAATCAGAGTCCACCGAGAAGATCTCATCCTCCCAGACAAACCATCTCATCACAACAACCCAGGAAACTAATGTGTTCATATTTTACCATTTCTTAGCATGCATTTTTCTTGGCTTTTACACTCATTTAGATTACTTAATACATTTTTTCTTCATATTAGATTCCATTTAGTTTAGGTTTAGTCTTAGAGTCTTAGGTCTATTATATTGCATTTGCATTGTATTTTGAGTTAATTTCAGGTACTATGGAAGTCTAGGATCAAGGAGAATCAATTAGAGAAGAAAGGAGAACCAAGGGGAATGAAGAGGAGCCAAACACCAACGAATGTCGGTTGCATCGACCAGTACAGCTCAACAGGTCGATGGGAGCAACACCAGACGAAATTGGGGGAACTGATGCGTGCTGCATCGACCAGTCCAGCTCAACAGGTTGATGCAGGCTGTATTTTCTGCACAAATCATGGTTTGACCCGGTTTGGGCCGGGTTGACCCGATACCTTCCCTTTTTACTATATATATATATATATATATATATATATATATATATATGTTTTATCACATTAAAAACCCTAAGTTTTCTCTCCTCTAGAGTTGGATTAGATCCAAACTATTTTCTTGATGTTTTGGACATGATCTTCATCTTCCCATGCCACTTTAGAGAAGAATTCTTCAACTTTATCTTTTATCTTTTTGTTTATGCACTAAGTTCTCTTCTCTCTAAGTGGGTTTTTAGATCCACAATATGTTCTTACATTTTGGATCAAGATCTTCAACATTTCATGCCACTTAGTAAAGGATTTCTTCACCCCTTATCTTTTATTTATGCATTTTCATTATGTTTAGGTTTTTCTCTTTGTTCTTCATCATGTTTAGGAATTGTCTTCTTGTGGATTATGGGTTAGGTTAGATAATGGTTGATTGATGATTGATTAATGATGTTTAGGTTTAGATTCTTGTGATTTCTTATGTTTAGAGTGAACCCAAAGTTAGGATTGACTTTGCTAATCAAATCCTTGATCATTGACTTTTCATGCCCGAAAGGTGTTTGTGATGTCTAGACCAACTCTAAACATGCTTTCCATATCTTAGCCAATTAACACTTGATGATTAAGGTGGTTTGTTGACTTATTGGACATATGCATTAAAGATCATTAGTCGTTTTAATTGCAATTGAGAAATTAGCTTAATTAAATGATTAGTAAATGGATTAGTCTCATGAAAGTGAACTAGTCTACTTTATGGGATGCATGTCTTGGAATTGAACTTGATTGCTTATCCTAGCATCACTGCTTACTTGTTAATCATCTCATCCATATTTTCTCTTTTGTTGGACTATGAGTTATCCCTGATTATAATGCTTTGATGGTTAGATTATGATTATTAGGATTGATTATTGTTAGATAATTCACTTAGGTTGAGATTAAAGCTAATTTTGACTTGATTACTCAAAATCTAGGCTTTAGGCATTTCCACACCCGAAAGGTGTTTGTAGAAATGTTTGAACCAAACCTTTTGTGTGTTTTACATATCCTAGCCAATTAATCATTGATGTTCAGGGTGTTTAGTGAACTAATTGGACTTGCTCGTTAATGCTCATTTATTATCTAATAGCAAGTGAGAAAGTCTACGACAATTAGGTGATCAAATGAAGTCGTTAGTACCACGAAAGTGGATTAGTCATAGTATTGAGTTCCATCTTCTAGGATTGTGTTTCATCCAATCTTTTGCACCATTGTTTGATTGTTAATCCATTCTTTTGATAGTATTACCCATGGTCCAATGTTTTTATCTTATTCATCTTCTTGCATTTCACTCTCTTGCATTTCTTAGCATTTTAAACCATTTAAAAACCCCAAAAATATTTGTTATAGCTTAGTTTGTTTCTCGCATCTCTAGTGTTGCAATCTTTAGTCTCTTGGGATCGACCCTTAAGTACTACCTCGGTGCACCATGCACTTGTGGTTTTATTTGAGACTTTACAAATTGGAAAATTTTGATCGCTTATTGGATCTTGGTCTATAGCAAAGATAAAATAGAGCGCATCAGAAACCCAGATCTCCAAAGGAGCAGAGATGCAACTCTGCCATTGCAGAGAAACGGAGACGATGACAAGGTAGATGAGCCACCAGCCCAGATCTGTGATTGTAGCAGTCTCGCCGCTCTGTCGCTCACAGAGCCGGCACCACAGACTCACCGGCGCTCTTCACCTCGACAAAGCCCGAGACCACCAACGCAGAGAAGCACCAACGACGAATCTTTTGCAAACGTCACGAAACCGGAACAAAGTAAAGAGAAAACACACCGACGGACCGGCGTTGACGCTGACCGAACCACCGAAAACCGGTCCAAACTTTAAATCGGAAATCTAAAACTGTCGTGGTGACTAGGATTTTGAGAGGTTTTTTTGTTTTTAAGAAAAATCTTCCTAATTGTTCTAAAACCCCACTTTTTTGAATAACATATTTAACTTTCATTTGCTTGCGTGGTAAAAAAAACTTTATGCGCACATGCATATATGGATTGTAGAAAAAAATTAGGTTACATGAATTGATTCTTGATACGATATTATTCACATTAAAATAATGTATTTCATAAAACCAAGTCAACGTGTTCTATTGGTCGAAGATTTTCTTTGCTGGTCTATTATATAATTCAAGTATTTTTTTTGCTGTGATTATAATTATTGTTGATCACGGCGTACATTTTGAAAGGAAAACTATTTTAAATATAAACTTGTGCTTTAATCCGGAATTGTACGTTTATAGAAAATACTAGAAAATGTACCTGCGTATACACAAGCCAATTTTTTTTTCTTTCAAAAAACTTTCTAAAAATATAGTATTTATTTACTTTTATATAGTTTTATATAAACTTAATATTTTCAATAAAAAAAAATTGCACTATTGTACCGGCCCGCATCCATATTTTATAGCCCCATCGGTTTTATTTGGAACTTAAGAATATGAACAATTTTTTGTAATAATGATCGTATTCACCCAAGACAATCGTTCTATCTATATTTACTTTTAATTAAGTAATTTGTATATTATTATTTTTTACCTCAATAACACCATATTATTAAGCATACGGAAGAAGTCTCTCTTCTAGGAAGAGCCACTCGGATACCGATAAACTTACATGGAAAAATATAAAACCTCGTGCTTTTGCCTTTTTGGCAAGACTGTCAACACATATATTATTACAATGCAGAGTGAAAACAATACTAAAAAGATAAAAGAGGATCTGAGAGTCTTAAAATCTTCTATCTCTGAGACAAAGGTGGACCAATCCGCTGGGTTGGTGGCCATCGTGATCAAATCTGTGCAGTCTGTCACGAACCCGATCCTAGTCAAGGATACTGATATCATACATTGCATCGCCCATAGCAAAGATTATATCTCGGCTTGTAGGGGTGATTGCCCTCTGTGAATCCCTTTCAAGCCAATGTGTAAAAATTTTCCATCCACAAACACAAGCAACCGTATCCACTCAAAGGGTCAGACGTGTGCCAAGAGCCATCCATCTCACAAAAAATGGACCCATGGGCTCCAAAACCGCGGGCAACGAGGTATAGTCACACGACCGGGTACCTCCTCTCTCTCAATTACGTTTGCATTTCTTCAAGATTCCTTTTCCTGGACAGCGTGGCTGAGCGTGTCTTGAGGGGAATCATTTATATTATCTAACAGCTTGCGGTTTTGATTCTTCCAAATGAACCACATAAGCCATGGGAAAAGCCTTAATTGGTCCTCCCCAGCGCCACATTCATTTGTCTTTCAAAATAAATAGTCACAATTGATGTACATGGAAGATGCTGGAAACATATCGGGGGCTAAGGGAATATGTGATAAGGTCCAAGCTTGGTGGGACGGAGGGCACTCAAAAGGAGATGATTGATGGTTTTCCTCTGCTCCACACCTCGGGCATCTTTTTTTCTATCCCAATATGTCTGAAAGAAAGTGGTTAGCATGTTACCAAACATCCTGAAATACATTGTCAAACAAAGTCTTTTAATTTTCGTGTAGTTTTAAGTTTCCAAGCTTGTGGCAATAGTGTCGAAACACTGTCTCTGAAGAGAGTGGTAACAAGCTCGACGAGAAAGATCTCGCAAAGCCCAATATCCAGATCTCACCGTATAGTTACCATACTTGGTATAAGACCAGTTGTATTCATCTCTAGAGAAAGTCCGACTTGGGCGGATCCCAGGATAATAGACATATCGTCTGGTAAGAATAGCTCTTGAAGCCTATCGAGTTTCCATCGCTTTTCTCTTTTATCCTGCATCCACATCATCATTTGCATGTCTTCATTTAATGGGTTTCACTTGCATAATAAATCAGATTTTTTTTAATTAAATTTTATAACTAGGAGATTCCAGACCGAGATCCGACTAATCTCCCAGGGTGTGTAGCCGTCGAGTATCTCACTCATCAAGTTTTCTAATGAGCTTTAAAAAGTGTGGCACCATTTTGACTGGCTAAGTAGGGATGGAAGTAATCCCTGTGAAAATTGAACTCTGGAGGAAGGAGTTTCATCTTGTCCCCAAGTTCTTTTACCACTAAGTCACCACCACTTAATTAAATATTTAGTGATTAATTATTACATATATATTGTTAATACAAAATAATTGATATTTTAAAACCATTATTTGTCACACTAAGTTTTAAAATTAAATTTATCAATTTCTTAATTAAAAGTTTGGTTCACACGTTAAATGTTAGGGATAAATAATCCTCTTTACCTTAGGCGAATCTTTTAGCACTACGTGTATATAGTTTAGGCGAATCTCTTAGCGTCATTGTGTAGTTAGTCCGTTGGACCAGTCCTAGAGGTATTTGGGCATGAATCTACAATGGTCCAGATAACTTGATGGATAAGGCCACCTTTGACCGCCCCATCCCGGGAAGCGTAGCCACGCTACCGGGGATGATCTGGATCGGGAACCGAGTGGTCAGACGTACAGGTAGCCACAACTCTCGGGGAGCGACACATGGAGCCACAACTCTCAGGAACTCGGGCTAGGTATGAATTTCTTCCCTTATGCGCGAAACACACAACTCATTCAAATATTATAGTCCAAATCTTTGGTTAAAAGAGTAAAAAAACTTTCACCTTATACATGTCTAGGATAAAAACAGGGTAAAAGCAAGTTGACCTGCTCCACGGAATGATTAAAGTAGACAAAGCTTATTCTGAGGAACACCCCGATGGTAGACCTGCACGTAAGAAGATGCGGCTATTACGATAAAAAGATGGGTTCAGTGTCGCACAGCCGTATTATCGGATAAGTGGCACATAAAGACAAACGTGGTATGTGAAAATTACTCGAGTGCATCGTACATGGTCAAACCCACAAATCGAAACCTGGCCCAATTATGGACGTGGAGTATGGTATCCGAGCCCGAGCAGGTAAAACTAGGCTTGCGGGTTCGGTTAGTTCGGATTCCTCGGTTCGGTTTAATCAATTATTCGGTTAGTTTAGATTGTGATAATTATGCCGAATTGACCCGAACTAAATAACGGTTCGGTTCGCTTACTTCGAGTATTAAACATTCTTGCAGAATTGAACCGAACTTTTCGATTTTATGATTCAAATTCAGACAAACTCAAATAATTTCGGTTACATTTGGTTAGTTCGGTTTTATCGGTTAGTTCGGTTTATCGGTTTGATTCTGCTATATTATAATGGGCCAATTTGATTAAATGGGCCAACTCAAATAAAAATAAAAATAAACTATTGGGTCAATTTGATTATTTTGATTCTGCTAAAAACGAAGTATTGGGCCAAATCAAATAAAAATAAAAGTCCAGCAAGAGAGAAACTATAAAACTAAAAAAAAAACCCAAATTCTCAAACATTAAAGTCAATTTGAGTTAAACTACAACAAGAGCATCTTTCAAACATCTCTAATATTCGATTACACAAGTTTCAGAAACTAAAAGATGATCACATCACATCCATCATACAAAAAGATAAGAAACTACAACTAAAACAATCACACATTGTATTCAAAGCTCTAAGAGTCAAACATTTGATGGCATGAAGTCATCAGAAACCAAAAGAGCGAGAGAGAGAGAG
The DNA here is from genome assembly GCA_900406555.1 of Pseudoturritis turrita. Taxonomy (NCBI): domain Eukaryota; kingdom Viridiplantae; phylum Streptophyta; class Magnoliopsida; order Brassicales; family Brassicaceae; genus Pseudoturritis; species Pseudoturritis turrita. The sequence continues at coordinate 285,979 of OVBL01000460.1, read as the reverse complement.
AGAGAAAGATGGAAAGAGAGGTAAAGGTACCAAAAGTTCGGATTGGAGGTTAAATCAAATATTCATTTCTTCTACAATCTCTATGCATTAAATACTAGTTTCAGTTTCTGCAAATTCACAAACAAAATACATTAGTGAACAACAAAGCATGAAGAAACTTAAAAACAGAGAGAAACATGAAGGGACTATATTTGTTGTACCTTTACCAAGCGATTCATGGAAATCAAATTCTTCAATCATTTTCACTAAGGAAGCAAGCTTTGCTTCAGATTGAATCGAATTTCGTATCCATTATTGTGTACATATCAAAGCTTCAATCATGTAAGGTGTCAAACAACTTCTATAAGGATCCTCCGACCACTAGTACTAAAAGTTGATTCTAAAGCAACAGAAGAAACATGAATTACGAGGACATCTCTAGGTAGCTCTGATAAGATAGGATATTTAGAATTGTTACGCTTCGACCATGATAAAACATCATAAGTCAATCCTACACCATTTTCATTTCGTGGCACATATTTTTCCATCAAATATATGTCTAACTCACTGCTTGCTTCCTCATTTGCAGTCTCATTAACCATCTCTGAGTATAAAGAATCCATCCGCTCATACTCATCATCATCTGATAAATCAAAAACAACACTTGATTGCTCAGAATCAGCATGGTCAGTTCCATTTCCAGCACTTTCACTATGATCCGACTTGTTTATCAATGCATACTCCATATAGTTGGTGCATAACACTCTTAATAGATGATCTAAGGTGATTACTTTCTAGACTATCTTTATCATAAATCTTGTCAAAGCAATGTGAAGCAAACTTCATCTTGTTCCTTCGATCAAAAACACTAGCAATAATAACTAGTGGATTCATATTTATAATACCATCCTAATATTTTTCAAACTTATCCCTCATACTTGTTGCTTCCTTCCTAACTAGTTCATCTTTGTGGTTACTTAAAGAAATCATATTTCTTTCAGTCACGACAATCTCATTGTAACAGATGGAAGAAGTTACTGTCTTAGATGCTGAAAACGCCAAAGTACAGTTGAAAAAGATTTTGAGAAACTCCACTAACATTTGCACTTCATCCCAATTAGAATTAGTTGGCGGTCAAACTCTTTTCACTCAATTCTCTTTCAATTCCAAAAAATATTCATTGTAAAGCTTGTCCTCAACAACCATCTTCTCAAAAGCAACTCTTAATTTAATCGTAGCTGTCATCATAAGATAAGTAGAGTTCCAACGAGTGATAAAATCCATGGACAAGCTGCCTCTAGAAACCTTTCTTGTCTTGAAATGATTTCAATCTGGTACCAGAAGATCGCACATACTTCATCGCATTACGTATAGCAGTGATACTCTGTCTCACATGTGCTAAACCATCTCTCAGAATCAGATTTAAGATGTGAGCGCAACAACGCATGTGCAAATACACACCATCTATAATTAAAGTAATATCTCCCTTCAGCCTTAAACAATCTGAGAATAACCTCAGCGCCTTGTCATTTCCCTTAGCATTATCAACGATCACTGTGAAGACTTTCTCAATTCTCCATTCTTCTAAGCATGATATAAGATGTGCAACAATTGTACCTCCTTTGTGATCTGTGATAGGTTTAAAGCTAATGATCCTTTTATGCAATTCCCAATTTGCATCGATCCAGGGAGACGTCGCCACCATATAACTGATAGAGGTTGTAGGAGCTACCCATATATTTGTTGTGAGCGACACTCTCTTCTTATCACAACCAAACAACTTTTTTAAAGATGCTTTCTCTTTCATAAACATTGCAAAAATGTATTCGGTTGCTGTCATTCTACGATGAATCATGTACATAGGAATTATGTTATGACAAAAACGCCTAAAGCCCTCTGATTCCACAAAAGCAAACGGCAGCTCATTAAGAACGATCATCTCATTTACTGATCTTCTGAAAATTCTTTTATCAAATCTTATAGCCGTGACTACACCACTACTATCCCCAGTCAACACTTTCTGAGTATCACTCTCTGGATAAGTCTTAAACAACTTGCAGCGTGCTATGTGATTTCGTATAGGACTAGTTCCAACTGTTTTACTATCACAACCTATCTCTAGACCACAATAACGACAATTGCATTGCGTAAGATCATCTTCCTTTTGAGCAAAATATTTCCATACCTCTGCTCTATGAGCAATCTTTTTCCTTGGTTTTGGTGGAAGAACAGAACTTGATCGTTTAGTCTATGTTATTTTCTTTCCAACACGACTGGGTTTTGAAGCTTCTTCTCCTAGAATCTCATCATCAATCATGTCATCGTTCTGATCGTGAGAAGGAAACGAAGCCATCTGCAAAAGCAAAACACCCAATATATCATCACCCAACTGAATTAGAAATTAATTGTTTAGCATTTATAAAAAAATCTCAACTTTATCACATATCATTGTTGAAGATTCGGCTGATATCATCTCTATCAATTAGGGAATGAACCAGAGAAGACATATTATAGAGAGAGAGAGAGAGAGACAAACTGACCAAAATCGAAGAAACAGAAATCAAAATTCTAATTCCAGAAACTCTATGATCCTAAGCTAAACGAAATCCACTATAGAAACAAACAAAGAAGAAGAATAAAGATGGAAATAGAAAATCGATTTACCTATTAAGGTTGATGGATGTTAAACGTTGGAGCAAATCGAAGAAGAGACGAAGAAGGAGATGAAATGAAGAAGGATATGGGGTTTTGGTTTTTACTAAGGTGGTGTTTTTTGGGTTAACCGTCCGGTTCTATTGAACCGAACCGAAATAACCGAGTACCTAATAGAATTTTATTTTTTGCCGATCTGTTCAACGGCCATAACCAAACCCAAACCAAACTATCTAAACATCGGTTCGGCTCAGTTCGGTTCAGTTCGGTTCGGTTTATAATCCCAGGCCTAGGTAAAACTCTATAAATGCCACTCTATTCATTCGCACAAAGGACACGACAATTTTGCTACAAAAAATACTAAGCCCACTCTTTTTTTCGAGACTAAGGCCCATACTCCCGGAACTTAGTCTTTTCCTACCGATTTAGGTCATCTTTTTGGCTCATCTCGGGTTTTCTTCTCCATTCGTTTATTGACCTCCTTCTCACAAACACTCTGTTTTTCCTCTGCCTCAGCCTTGAAATTTTTTCACTCATACATTCTGATACACTGCGGACCACTCCTTGCTCGGCCCGTTGTCACCATTTCCACTCTTTTCTTTCGTTTTCCGACCTTTCTCTTTGCTCTCCGCGTCTCCTCCGTGGTCTCTTCTTTTCTCTCTTTTTTGCTCTTTTATGATTTGAGCGTCGGAGAACCGTTGGAAAACATCTCCAATCTAGTTTTTCCGACCTTCACGTATTTGTTGATTGTCCCTCAATAGTTATCGAAAATGACCAAAAATTCCCGAAATATTAACTATATTTTATTAGTTGATGTATTCGTTCATTTATTCAAACCTAGCTTTGAAAGAAAATCATAAGCTTAGTTTACAAAGACCGAAGAGACTATGGATTTTAAATTAAAGATAAATAAAAAAAGTTCTAAATAGTCAGTGACGCAATTAACTCCAGTTACGAATAGTCGAATATGTTGAGCTAATATTAAATAGCACCAAATGCTTTTACCCAAAAAGAATACTAAAAACATTAAAATACTTGAGAACGTAAATAGAAATTACAAACCAATAATAACGACATATTTCCATCTAACCAAAGATCCAATTCGGGCATATACGTTTTATTATCAAACATGTGCATATCGAGGAAGTATTAAATATAATTAAACTGGTAATTTTGTTCAAGAATTTTTTTTTTTCGAATTATTCTGCGTGTGGACCATCCATCGACAAAATTCATTACTTGTTTCTCTAACATGGTGAGACCATATCGAAGATGATATAAACATTTTGAGTATATAATGTGTTAAAGATATCAAATGGTCAATTATTGAACACATTTAATTAAAAATATGTGGTCTCGAGCATCTCGTTTGGTTGAGTGGTGATTTGTTTAGAAGAAACTGAAATTTTTATCTGGCATAAGTGTTTTAGCTAGAGAAGAAATTGTTTGTAAGAATTATTTCATAAGTGTTTTAATTATCAGTAACGCTACGAAAAACTCTATCATATAAAATCTATAACTTTTCGATTAGAAAAGTGTAATAAAATCTGAACGTATTGGCGCTTGGATTAAGACTTTGTATAATATCAAGTATTTATTATAAAAATGACACACAAAACATATCTTCTATATATTATAGATCATATATATCTTGGAGTTTTCTCCTTCGGATGTAGTTCTTTTTGTAATTTATATCAATCACTTGAATAACCGCAAAATTTTGCTGTTAAATCAATTATGCCGCAAGTTACAATTAATGGGGACATGAAAATGAATTAGCGAACATGTTATTGTTTTAAAAACTTGAATGCAATAGACTGAATGACTATCCACCGGTTCAAGGACTCCACGTTAGGGTCACCACCAAACGTGTTTTACTGTGTGGAGAATCTGATAAAATCAAGAACTATCTATTTTTTGTTTGCCCTTACTTTTTTACAGTTTAGTATGATGTGATTTTCAAGTTGCTTGGTCACCTCATCAACCCGGATTGGACGAAGATGATACAACGAGTTTTAACCCTAAAATATCACTGCAAGTCCACAGCAAACGAAGTAGTATTTAGGGATCGAATCCACGAAAACCAAGGGAAACGCTACGAATTATAATGGATGAAACTAAGCTAAGATAACAATATGGTTATTTTTTGAAAAGTGAAACGAAATAGCAATGTAAAAACGATGTAAAATCAATTAAAAACAAGCGTTAAGTTTAGGACAATTCGCATGAATTCAGAGATCATGAACCAGACAATTATTCAAGGAACGATAAAGCACAGTCTTGAACTCAAATATGAATGTATAACCAATCCACTTTCGTGGTATCAACTACTTTATCTAGCAACCAAGAATCTAAACTGTCGTTTGATCTTAGAATTCTAAACAAACATTAATGAGCAGGTTTGATATGTTCACAAATTGCCTTAACATTAGCTTTCGTTGGTTAAGGACAATTTGCTCACATATGTTCTATCAAGCAATCTATAACACTTTTGATGAATTGATTAAACCTAAAATCAGAGATTAAGTGATCAATGTAATCTAAGCAATAAGAACAACAATAGGTGAAGACAAGATGAATAAACCCTATCTATGTCTGATTCAATGATTCATAAACTCTTTTAGAAAACCCTAAACCTAACTATGAAACTACTCAAGCATGGAAATAATCAAAACAAAAGAATATGAAGAAAAACTCATAATAAATAAATCAAAGGGGTTAAGAAAAGCTTCTCAAAGATGCAGAGTCAGAGATTCGTCACTCCGGAGTTTGCAAATTGCAGAAAACCATAAATCTATGTACAGTAGAAAAATTATGTCAAGCGTAGCCTCAAACTCGAATATATATAATAAAAACGTTCTGATTGAAATTAAAAGGCAAAACCCGGTGAAATAAGGAAATTGAAAATATCCTTTTTGTGGTCGATTTGGTCTGGATCGATCGATCTGATCATGGAACGGTCGATCTGAAAATTTTCGGCATGTTGGATAGATCGATCCAAGTGTGGATCGATCGATCCAACCTAGATCGATCAATCTGGACTCCGTTGATCGATCCAAAATGTTACGGTGCAGTTGGATCGATCGATCTGACTTCTTTTTCTGCACATGCTTCTTTTGCTCGTCAGAATGACATATTTTCACTAAAAATTTCATAACTTTCAATCGCATCGTTGGAATGACTTCAAGTTACTTCCAAATGAAAGATAACTCGATTCTCTAACTTGTGTCATGATTTCTGGTCGATCCATTGGTGGAAATTTATTCAACGAGTGCCAAACTTTTAACTTTTCCGTACGATCATGCATTTTCACATATTCGTTTGCAACCAAACATCTTGTTTTCTTCCAAAAAAACTTAGAACCTGAAAAGACTCTAAAAACACAGAAAATACTCGATAAAACAACGTATATCATGGTTGAAAACCGGTAAAAACTATGATATATCAATTCTCCCAGACTTAGCCTTTGCTTGTCCTCAAGCAAAACAAAGAACTTAGTTTGTGAAAGAAGTTTGAACATGCGGAAACTCACCTTCTCTTTAGAGCGTTGTAATGACTACTCAACTCATAATCCACATTCTGCAAGACCAATCCAAATCGAACCACCATGTACTTCTCCGCAGATATTCGCAGCCTCCCAGATTCAACCCACAATTTCGCAACATTGTCCATAAGCCTTCATCGCTGGGTCTCATCGATGATCTCAATGCCAAGAACCTTCTAGACTTATTCCCGTACAATGCCATGACAACCATCCATACAATCCTTGGTACTCTTTCTCTCCTCCAAACTTATTTTATCTTCATCTTTTTTTTTCTTATTTCAAAGGCGTAAGCGAATAATGGTATCATGGGAAATTTTCCTAACCTCGCTTCCAACCTTTGTGTGATCATTCCTTTCGAAGTAAAATAATGGGATCACATAAAATTTTCCTAGCCCTTTACTCAAAAGAAAATCCTTTCATCTTTTCTGCTTTTATTTAACTTAGAATAAGGGAGAGTAGTACCATTACTTTTCACACAGGATGCGTTTGTCAGGTATGAAAGAGGAGTCAAGCCCTATGAACATTAGTCACATCGATGAGGTAAAAAAAAGAGCTCAGGAATTAGCTCGGGTTTAGTAGATTCTACTGGAAATATGGACGTCTCTAGTTAACTGGTCAGCCTTTGGATTTTTCATTAGTCGGATCTGAACTGATTCTCCAGCAATGGTTACTCAGATGAAATAGTCAGGCAATAAACCAAAAGAAATGTCATTATTCCCAACAAAGTTTTGACTCAATAAAATATCTTAGACTGACTCAAAGGAAAAACAAAAGAAAAAGAAAATAGCGTTAGTAAACGATGAATACCCTCCCCCCAGATTTACTTCACACCGTCTCTGTGTAAAAATAAATCAAGAAAAAGGCAAAACAGACTTAAAGAAAAAAAATAAAAAAATAAAAAAAAAAGAGAAAAACTTACTGGTGGGTTGCCTCCCACCAAGCACTTATTTTTAGTCATTAGCTTGACTTCGGTCTCATGTATCAGTCAAGAAGATGAGCATGGAAAACAAGTTTCCCGATCAGTCATCTTAAACTATAGAACCTTGCTCAACATTTGCTTCACAGCTTCTGCATCTTTCTCTTTAAACTTTGGAGTGAGAATAGCTCTAACCTTGGAAAAAGGCTTCAAAATTCCTTTGAACTTCACCTTGTACTCAATCGTGTCTCCAACACATCTCTGAGGTACCAAAATCATATGAGAATCTCCCTTGGTTCCTTGGCTCTTCACCTTCTCCTTGGCCTTGTTCAGTTGACGGGTTTCCTTGTTAACGATGTGAGGGTCTCCATCCAGGACTTCCTTGACCTCACTCTTAGCAACAAACTCTTTCGTTTTCTCGATTAGCAACTTTTCCCCACTGATAATGGTCACACAAGATACAATTTTGGTTGCTTCATTAGTGGGTATGGCTTTGTAGAAGACTTTTTTGTCAATATTGGAGAATGAGACTCTTCCATTAGGAAAATCCACAACTGCACCCACTGTCACCATAAATGGTCTCCCAAGAATCAGAGGCATATCAGAATCCTTAATCATCTCCACCACCTGGAAATCAGTAGGAACAAGACAATTTCCTATTTGAACATGTAACTCATGAATGGTGTCATGTGGAATCGTGGTAGAAGAATCTGCAAACTTGAGAGATATCTGAGCAGGTCTCATCTCAGTAATCCCGAGCTTCTCTGCAATAGCCTTAGACATGAGATTAATAGAAGATCCAGAATCACAGAGAGATTCTTCAAATTCAACTCCTGAAATAGAGCATGGAACCACAAACGTCCCAGGGTCTTCCGCCTTAGGCAATATCTTCATAGGAGGTGGTGTATTCCTTGCTTCAACAAAGAGGGCTTTGATAACTGTAAGGCTTTCTCTGGTATCTCTAGCAAACTTCTGATATGTAGGATCACCTCTAAGTATTTCTTCAAACGAGACATCATGAGAAAGCTCTTTCACCATCTTATTGAATTCAGCTAGCTTCTCTTTGTCAATACAATTCTTCAGTTTTTGAGGGTATGGGATTCTAGGGATGTACGGTAATGATTCCATAGCTTCCTCTACTCCTTCCCATGTGAGCGGTGCTCATATAATTATCATCTTACCCTGAACTGATATTGCATTGCTCTTTGGAATTTGTCTCAACTTTTCCTGGAAGAGTCCCAAGTGGTCGCTTGGCTGATGCTAAGATATGAGTTACCTGAGTATCCAGCTTCTTCACATGAGCAGAGAGTGACTCAAACTTGCCATTGAGATCACTGTACATGCTATCCACGTTGATGTTTATCTCGTTAGCAGACTTCTGTTGGTTGAGCAAAAGCTACTGCATAAGAACCTTGAGGTCATCATCAGAGTTGTTCACGGAACTCGTAGAAGCTTGGAATGGGGCTGATGTCGTTGGCTGGAAATTGTTGAATGGCTGCTTCTGCTAAAATCCACCTGAAATCTGTTCAGACCCTGATTTTGCACGAACTGGTTCCCCTGAAAAACCCTGAGAAAAGTTATTTTGAAAATCCTGGTTTTGCACGCCCGTCTTTCCTGTAAATCCCTGAGAACCACTGAAGCCCGCATTTTGCACGGTCGGTTTTTCCTGGAACTGTTGACCCTGAACGTTCACTTGTTGTGGATAGACTTGATCTTGCGGATTCTCGACATTTGTGCTCTGTTATGATAGATTTGGGTGGTTTCTGCAATTCTGGTTGAAACTCTTATTTTGCATGAAACCCTGCCCGTTCACGTAGTTCACCTCTTGTAACTCATCAGTTCTTTCTTCAGCGAATTCCTAGTAGAAAATAGGATCCGTTCCACTCTCGCAAAACTGAATGCTTCTTTGACCCTGACTTGCCTTCAAAAGCAGATTTAGCTTCTAATTCAACTCGTCGATCTTCTGAGTCTCCACACTGTTGACACGCTTAGACCTGTCATACTCAGCACAACGGTTGTTGGAACTTGCAGCCAAGTTCTCGATCAGTTGGTAGGCTCTATCCTTACTGTGAGTCATGAAATCCACATTGCTAGCAGCGTTGAGAGCATTCTTGTAATCCCACTCAACTCCATCGTAGAAGATGCTAAGAATCTGTCCATCTGAGTATCCATGATGAGGGCACTCTCTGCGATACTCCTTGAATCTCTCCCAAGCCTCACAGAAGGACTCTCCTGAATGTTGCTGGAAAGTAGTGATCTTGGTCCTCAATGAAGCCATCTTGGATTTAGTGTAGAAGTGATCTAAGAAAGCGGCTATGCATTCATCCCAAGTGGTCAATGATCCAAGAGGTAGAGACTTGAGCCATCTTGACGATTTGTCTGACAGGGAGAAAGTGAAAAGCTTGCACTTGAGGTAATCAGCAGGTACCCCGTTCGACTTAGTAGTGTTGTAGTTCTCTTCGAAGTTCTCTATGTGATCCATCGGATTTTCAAATGGTAAACCATGGAACAAGGACTGCTTCACCAACTCGATCATCTGAGGCTTGATCTCGTAATCCTGCCTTGCAAGAGCTGGTGGACAGATAGCAGCTCTGTTCTGGTAGAAGGTATGAGGAGTATCTAGTTCTCCAATGGTAGGCCCACGCTTCTGTTGTTACAATTGCTGCAACTGTTGCAACTGCTCCTGTAGCCTCTGAACTTCAGCTGCGGTAGCAAGTGCCTCGTTGTTGATTTGATCACCCATTGTGACTTGATTCGACTTTGTCCTCCTGTTCGCTCTTTCTAGTCTTGCAAGTTCCTGGTTGTCGAAGTTGAAAAGTTTGTCAGATCCTTTGCTTCTTCTCTGCATACACATGAAATACACAAGAAGGCAAGATAGAACTAATTAGTAAATCTTAGACTAAATCTCAAACAAAAATTCGAAGGTAACGAAATTGATCCCCGGCAACGGCGCCAAAAACTTGATACAACGAGTTTTAACCCTAAACTATCACTGCAAGTGCAGAGCAAACGAAGTAGTATTTAGGGATCGAATCCACGAGAACCAAGGGAAACGCTACGAATTATCATGGATGTAATTAAGCTAAGATGACAATATGGTTGTTTGTTGAAAAGTGAAATGAAATAGCAATGTAAAAACGATGTAAAGTCAATTCAAAACAAGCGTTAAGTCTAGGGCAATTCGCAGGAATTCAGAGATCATGAACTAGATAATTATTCAGGGAACGGTAAAGCACAGTCTCAAACTCAAACATGAATGTATAACCAATCCACTTTCGTGCTATTAACTACTTTATCTTAGCAACCTAATAATCTAAACTGTCGTTTGATCTTAGAATTCTAAACAAGCATTAATGAACAGGTTTGATATGTTCACAAATTGCCTTAACATTAGCTTTCGTTGGTTAAGGACAATTTGCTCACCTATGTTCTATCAAGCAATCTATAACACTTTTGATGAATAGATTAAACCTAAAATCAGAGATTAAGTGATCAATTTAATCTAAGCAATAAGAACAACAATATGTGAAGACAAGATGAATAAACCCTATCTATGTCTGATTCAATGATTCATAAACTCCTTAGAAAATCCTAAACCTAACTATGAAACTACTCAAGCATGAAAATAATCAAAACAAAAGAAGATGAAGAAAAACTCATAATAAACAAATCAAATGGGTTCAGAAAAGCTTCTCAAAGATGCAGAGTCAGAGATTCGTCTCCCCGGAGCTTGCAAATTGCAGAAAACCAGAAATCTATGTAGAGTAGAAAAAGTATGTAAAGCGTAGCCTAAACAATGGCTCAAACTCGAATATATATAATAAAAACGTTCTGGTTGAAATTAAAAGGCAAAATTCGGTGAAATAAGGAAATTGAAAATTTCATTTTTGTGGTCGATTTGGTCTGGATCGATCGATCCAAGGTGTGGATCGATCGATCTGATCATTGAACGGTCGATCTGCTTGAATTTGGTCTATCTGAAAAGTTTCGGCATGTTGGATCGATCGATCCAACCTAGATTGATCAATCTGGACTCCATTGATCGATCCAAAATGTTACGGTGAATTTGGATCGATCGATACAAGTGTGGATCGATCGATCTGACTTCTTTTTCTGCATATGCTTCTTTTGCTCTCCAGAATGATATGTCTTCACTAAAACTTTCATAACTTTCGATCGCACCGTTGGAATGACCTAAAGTTACTACCAAATGAAAGCGAACTCGATTTTCTAACTTGTGTCAAGAGTTTAGGTTGATCCATTGGTGGAAATTTATTCAACGAGTGCCAAACTTCTGACATTTCCGCACGATCCTGCATCTTCACATATTTGTTTGCAACCAAAACATCTTGTTTTCTTCGAAAACAACTTAGAACCTGCAAAGACTCTAAAATTACATAAAAGCCTCGATAAAATTACCGGTATATAATGGTTGAAAACCGGTAAAACCCATGATATATCAGAAGACTATAAGCCATAGCAACTCTTCAGGAATCAACTCCTTGCTATATTTTGCTGCGGCTATCTCTACGAACGATGATATATCATCTTCAGAGGGAGAAAATAAATGTAATCGTCAACATGGACCTCACCCGATTTCATTCCTAGTTCGAGTGATTGACAAAGCGGTGCACAACCGATTTCTCTCTCCGCTACCACAATGCAAGCAAATGGAGAGGTTTATAATTAATACACCGGTGGACAACAACAAAAAGAACTTAATTTCTAGCAAACTATTTGCTTTCCCATTTCGATTCTTTAATTTTTTTTTCAGGGTAATTTTCGTTACTTGTAGATATTCTCATTTTAATGATTAATCATTTTAACATTTAAAAAAAGATGAAATTTTCTGTAATAAGAAATTATACATATTATAATTATTAATAACATATTGACAAACCCAGATGCTCGAGGACGGCCAATTCCTAGATGCCAGTTGCTTCTGTCCACCCCGTGCAAGTCGATTCGGGTGTTGAACTTTTGTTTCGAGTGGTTTTTGAGCGGCTATGTCGATTGCTTACCAACCTTGCTGGTGATGTTACTTTGACTTTCTGAGTCATTGATGCCTCAACCTCTCTTTCGTCTCTCATTCACTTAGGTTTTAGGGCATGGCTTATGTTTGGTTCCTTTTTGAGTTTTATGCGTTACGACAAGCCTTGACGTTTGGGAGAAACATTTATCTGTTGGCATCTTCTGCTCGAGGACAGTGGCATGATTATTAGGAGAATGTTTTCTCGTGGCAGGTCAAGTTCTTTCGTCGTACTGGATGCTCATTTGTTCATTCGTGTGGTTGCGGTAGTGTTTGATTTGATGATGATTTAGTTATCGGTGGTAACTAGCTTTCGTCGCCATCTGAGAACGTTACAAGTATACCAAGACCATTGGTTTGGTTCAAGGCCTGATTTTATTGTGGCTTGTTTTTGTTGTTGCCTCAAGATTGAAGTATGCTATGTTTTGCGTACTCGCCTCTTGCTTGTGATAAGATTGTGCTATAGAGGAGCTAGTAAGGTTAATGGCTTTCGGTGTGGTGGTGAATTGTTTTAAATCTTGCTCTGCGCTAGCCGACTTCAAGGATTGAATTTCGTAGACGGAGCACGCACCATTGGCATAATTTGGCGTGTGAGGTTCCGTTCAGGGAAGCTCGTGGAATTCATTGAAGAATCGCTCTCACATTTCGCGGGGAGAGAATGTGATCCATGGTTTGGAGTTCTACACTGTTGACAGCTCGGTCTCGGACCTCCTTTGAAAGGCTTTTAGGACTAAGTGTCTTTCGCAACTCGGGGGTCACAATTTGCAGTCGCCCTTCTCCTTTTGCAACTCATCTAAGAAGAACAACAAAATCATAATCGCTTCATCTAACTTGCGTAGTATCTTCGCTATGGTTGAGTGGATAGATCGAAACTGAAGTTACTATTTTATGTTTCCATATTTTTATCTTTTTGAAATCATTTATCTAAGTCTATAATCATGATTGTAAGCCTAACTGTTTTCATTTTTAATGAAATATTTACATTCATAGCAAAAAAGTATATTGACAAACATAGGACATGATAAATAGATATGTTGTGATGGTTTATGACTAAAAAGTGTGATGTAAAAAAACTGATGGACGTGGATTGAATGAAGAGAAAGAAAAGTTTCAATAATATAAAAAATAAAAAAAAAGTTTCAATAATATATTACTGTTATATCGTATCAACATCCGAGGTTTGTTTTACATTATATATATATATATATATATATATATATATATATGCGCAATAGAACTATATATATATATATATATATATATATATATATATATATATATATATATATGCGCAATAGAACTGTGATAAATTGGAAACATATTAAATAATAATAACCCTGTCACTAAAGTTGGTAATACAAATCAATATCTATGGATACAAATAAATTTTATTTCTTGGAAGTGAATTGATGCAAAACAGTAGCATGTAAGATACGACATGCAAATATTTTTGCACGTTTTACCATTAAGCGAATGAAGTCTTAATCCATACTCAAATTTAGTAGAACACTAGTACCCATTCTCACATGCATGAAACATGGTGGTTGGAATATATTGACTTTGACATGACGCTATTTCAACTAATCATGTCGGTGATAAAAACAATTTGTTCAATTTATCACCATAACTTATTTAGATATAGCTTATAAGAAAAATCTATCTATATCATCAAGAGTAGTTAACATTTTTTTTTTTAACTCGAATAGATCCAACACCAAATCTCATACTACTTATTGAAGCATAAAAAAGTTAGATATTCTTATCATTTATGGTGTCTATATTAGTTAAATCCATAATAATAATCCTAGATGGTAAAATTCGTTTTCTTGATTCACAAAACAAATTATCTACTATTCGAACAAGACCACTTCGTTAAGCTAAAAGATTAAAGTTATTACAACAACAAAAAAAAGCTTAAAGGTTAAAGTTGTTAGACGGTTAAAAATTGTTGTGGTTGATTAAGCTAAAACAACTCATATATGCATTGTATGTATACCAGTACCAAGTGTACCAGGTCCGGTTTAAAAAATATTTAGGCCTTGTGCTAAGATTATAAAAAATAAAATTATGATTTATATATTTATGAATGTGAAAATTAGATTTTGTTTTTGCAAAAAAATTAAAATTTAGGACGCTAATATACAAAAAAAAAAAAATTAATATGGAGTCAATCAGCACATTTTCAACGCCGACCCTGACTAGTACAATATACATGAAACAAAACAATATACACAAATTTATATGCATTTTTTTTCCTTTTGATATCATCATTTTCATCTTCTTCTTCATCTTCATCTTCGATCTCCTCTGTTTACTTTAACTTTGTTCTTCATCCAATAAATGTGTAATACTTTTCCTCAATTCGAAAGTCAATCATGGTTTAAAAGTTCAAACAGAACTTATGAAAATGATGTTTCCAAAGTCCTTATGCTACGAGACTATAAGGGCATATATTTATGGGGAAATTTTTATATTCACAAATTATGGAAATTGAAAACAATATGGGTTCATATTAAAACAATAAATCCGTATTTGAGCGGCCCAATAACGAATCTAACGCAAAATGATCTACGGCCCGTATATTTCTTCGCGATCGTTGATGTCTTGTTTTCATTTCCATCATGTAATCGCAGGTGCTGATGATTTAATTTTTTTTTTTTTTCAACAACTTAGTAATAATTAAAACGGTTTAAAATTTTAAATCGGAGAATAAAATTTACATAAATAAATTTTGACCGAATAAATTTTAGCACTTCGTACTAAACTGTCAGTATTTGAATTGGAAGTGCGTGCCCTTAACGAGAAAGAAAAAAGTGAACAACTCCTTACTCTTCGCGAACTCCTTACTCTTCGCTAACTCCTCCATATGTATTGAAAAAGCAGGCTGTTCTGCCGGTGTTGACACCATCTTCACAAGCTCTGACACCATCTTCACAAACTCTGAGCAGTCTGTAGTGAAGGCCATCGTAGTTTTCTGTTGTGCGATAATACAATGCCTGACCCAGATGAGTGCTTCTAGTTCGGACTGTAGTGGGAAGATACATTTACGCAGAGTCATGGCTCCTATCATTGATCCGTCTACTCCATCTTTAAAGCAGAACCAACCCAAGCCTAATTAAAATATGTCAGTTTCTTTCCAAGAACCATTAATACAACAATGATGTCCCGTGAAATCCGAATGCGCCAAGGGTGACATGGTCTTGAAGTTCTGTGATGTTATCTTCCGTATGTGCCAACTCCTATATCGCAGCCTGGATTTCCGCAATCTTTAGGACCTCTCGTGGGTCTCTATCCAAGTTTTTAAAAACTTTGTCATTTATGGCTTTCCAAATATACCAAATTATCTAGGGATAAGTATGTTCATGTGTATCATTTGGAAGTCTTCAAAAAAGATAGTCAGAATCGGAGAAAATCAAAGTGTTTTGAAAAATTCTCGGTACCGATGGCACCCGTGTAAGAGCCCATGTTTGAACCGCTGGCGGACACTCGAAAAGCACAATATTAATTGTCTCTCGTTCGCGCCACAACGTACATATTGTGTGCACGGTTAATCCCCCGAGTCCGTAAATTCGATGTGACAATAACATATCTTGATAGAGCTTGCCACATGAAGTGTCATATCTTGGGAGGACACTTCTATATCTATGAATATGTCTGTAGAGGACGAACATCTGGTCCATATAACCATAACAGTGGACCTGAAGAAGAGAAATCCTTATATGTATAATAACCTGACTTTACTCTATATTTTCTTCATTTAGTGAAGTGCCAGCTTAATGAATCTACTCGATTGATACTACATATAGGAATGCTCTGAATGATTAAAATATTTTCCAGAATAATTATTGCATTGATTAACTCCAAGTTCCACGTCCGAGTCCAAGGATCAATCAAATGATTGGCCGTAAAGTTTAGGTAAAGGTTGAGTCGCTTACATGTTGCTAATCTCGGGCATTTGGCCGGTATCCACAAATCATTCTATACTGATATGGAGTATCCTGAACCAACTCTTTTAATTAGTCTTTTGTTTACGAGAGATCTAGCCGAAATGATACTCCTCCATCCATAAGACGGGAAGTAGGATCTAATTAGATCCAAGGGGTTTGACTTTCAAAAATATTGGCCCTTAAAAACTTTAGCGAAAAGTGAGTCCGGAAAGTCTATTAATCGCCAAAGCTGATTTGCCAATAGTCCAATGTTAAAATCTTCAATATTTCGAAAGCCAATTCCCCCTCCTGATTTGCCACGACATAGTTTTTTCCATGATATCCAATGTAAACTTTTTTGTTGACCATTTGTACTCCACCAGGATCGGTTATTGATTTGGGTAGTCTAAAATAAGACATAACATAAATTGGTAAAACCGCTGCCACCAATTTAATGAGAACTTTTTTGCCACCCTTAGACAAGAATTTCAAAGTCCATCCATTAATTATCATGAAGTGGTTTTCTATCAAAACTAAAAAAAATGCTCTTTGCACCTCCTAAGCTTTCCGGAACACCAAGATATGATCTTATTTCCTCGTGATTTCAAATCCATGATACATGTTTCATCTGTTCTCGGACCGTATCATCAACCATGTGTCCAAATTGTATAGATGATTTGGAGAAAATAATATATTGACCCGACACCAATTCATATTGTTTTAGTATATTTAGAATGGATTGGCACTCTTCCTTGTTGGCTTTGCAAAAAATAAGCTATCATCCGCAAAAATAAGATGAGAGACTGGTGGACTTGTTCTCGTAACTTTTAACCCTGTTAAGAATTTTTCCAGCTCTGCTTTCCAAATATTAGCTATTAAAATCTCTGCACACAGAATAAATAAATAAAAAGATAGAGGGTCTCCTTGACGGAATCCTGTCTCGAGGATTATACGTCCTTGTGGTTGATCGTTAATAAATACCTTATATTATATATATTTGATACACCGCATCATCCAAAAAATCCATTTCTCCAAAAAATAGTTAAGTTACTGAACAATTCTTTTTCTAAATATATATTGTAGATATAGCAAGACCATAGAGTTAATACATTTGTTTTGACATGGGGCTAATTACCTGTTTTACCCCACCCCACCCCCAATTTACAGCTAAGAACATGCGCTAAGTCAAAGTCAACTTTAGCCCAACATGTCGAAGAGTATCGTTCAATTCATATTACTTTGCACATTTCTTTGTATCAATCTATGTCTGTATCCAGATATATCATCAAGGATTCAAATTTGTTGAATCATTTGCTTCTAAAATATTTTTGTAAGATCTATTTAGCTCAAACACATTTTAACTATATATATATATATATATATATTTTTTTTTTGTTTTGTTTTCCTGTTCTCACAATACATATACATATGGGGGAAAAATACTAATCCGTGAAAACAAGATGAACTGGGATCACATTAGTTCAAGAGACCAAGATTCCCAACAAATGAAATACAATAAAAATGAAACAAGATGGTCATAGAAATGCATATTTGTAACATACATAAATAAGAAGCATAGGTTTAGTTTGCTTATACAGAAACATTGTTTTCAAAGAGAGATGAAACCTTCGCTGACAAGCAAGCCAAAGAAAAGGACAAAGAGGCCGGCGCCTAGAGATTTGCCTGGAGAAACAAACGTCTGAGAATACGCACCAAGAGTCAACGCAGCTCCAATGAGTCCGATCACCAGAGATTGCATGTTTCTTCTGCTCACGCTTCTTTGCCTTGGCCTCACCTTCTCTTCTTCATCTCTATCTTCTTGTTTTCGCTTCTCTTCTTCTTTCTCTGTCTTTCTTCTCTCTCTCACCATTTCTTAGGATTCTCTGATGAATGGAAAGAATCTGATTTGGGTTTGATTGTGTGTTGTGATTTGTAATTATAAGTTAATGAAGACAAAATGTGGTCTTTTGGGGATTGCTTCGAGGCCTTTTGATCGACAGAAAAGTCAACTCTTAATAGAAGAGTAAGTGGTTGGTATTGATCCAAGATTCTTATATTAATTACTATTGTGTTATAAAACAACTAGTGGTGAGAGTTGAAGTTTAGCTATAATATATGATGTTTACAATTATATATTGTCGCTCTAAAAAAAAAAAAAATGATTATGATCATTGTCTCTGATTTTTTAGTGTTTTTAAATTTTCATATATGGATTTGATGCTCATCCTAAAATAGTTTCAGCCATTTTAGTATCCAGCAACCAATATTCGAACTATTTGTTTGGTGAAAATAAGTCACGTACATGTAATCTATAGAACTATTGTTTCGTATATGTTTTTTCTTAATGTTTTGGAAATATAATTTTTCTTTTGTCTTATGATTTATGAAAAAAAAATTGTTTCGTACAATAAAATCTATATAAATTAATAATTTTAGGACTATGATAGTGCTTTGATACCATCAGAAAATGGGAGAAAAAAAATATATATTTAAAAATAAAATTAAAAAAATTAAGATAAAAGAAAATTAAAATAAAAATATAAAATAATATACTGGGCAGTTAAACTATTCACTTATATAATACAAAAACAAATAAAAATGCTTCAACAAAATTAAAAGATTAAAAATACATTTATTAAAACTTAATAGTAGGAGATTGTAACAATGTTTTGATTACAAGAGTAGATAATAGAGAGAGATAAATGATTAAAGAGAGAGAAGGGAACATCAAAGCTAACATGGTTTTTTATAGGAGAATATGATGTATTGCGTTTTTAACGTATTCTAACCCAAGTTTTAATGGTTTTTCGAATTTTTTCTATGATTTTAGTGTCTTTTCAGGGTTGAAACACATTTGGAAGAAACCTAAGGCGTAAGGAACATGAAATAAAGCAAAAGGAGCACAAAGAAGGCTAGATCGATCGATCTACTATTGGATCGATCGATCCAAAACACCGAGCTATCTTATATCGACCACTGAAGCTGGGATCGATCGATCCAAAACCCCGAGACTTTTCAGATCGACTTGTTTCTACTTCAGATCGATCGTGCCATCCTCAGATCGATCCATGCATCGATCCAAGCCCCTCCGACCAGAAAAAGGAAATTTCTAATTTACTATTTTCACAGGTTTTTGCCATATTTTTAATCTAGAACGTTTTTAATATATATATCTAAGTTTGAGCCATTGTTTAGGCGAAGTTTTTACATATTCTTTCTATTATATTCAGACTTTTTGGTTTCTGTAATTTGTAAGTTTTGGGGAGACGAAACTCTGACTCTACATCTCTGAGAAGATTTCTGAACCCTTTTAGATTTATTTTATTGATTATGAGTTTTTCTTCATCTCCTTCTTGTTTCTTTGCTTTCATGTCTGAGTAGTTTCATAGTTAGGTTTAGGGTTTCAAGAGAATTTATGAATCATTGAATCAGACATAGATAAGGATTTATCATCTTGTCTTCACCTATCGTTGTTCTCATTGCTTAGATTAAATTGATCACTTAGTCTCTGATTTAGGGTTTAATCTATTCATCAAAAGTGTTATAGATTGCTTGATAGAACATAGGTGAGAAAATTGTCCTTAGCCAACGAAAGCTGATGTTAAGGCAATTTGTGAACATATCAAACCTGCTCGTTATTGCTTGTTTGGAATTTTAAGATCAAACGACAGTTTAGATTCTTAAGTTGCTAGATAAAGTAATTGATACCACGACAGTGGATTGGTTAAATATTCATGTTTGAGTTTAAGACTGCGCTTATTGTTCCCTAAATAATTGTCTGGTTCATGATCTCTGAATTCCTGCGAATTGCCCTAGGCTTGTTTTTAATTGATTTACATCATTTACATTGCTATTTTATTTCACTTTTCAACAAACAATCATATTGTCATCTTAGCTTAGTTTCATCCATTATAATTCGTAGCGTTTCACTTGGTTCTCGTGGATTCGATTCCTAAATACTACTTCGTTTGCTATGCACTTACAGTGATATTTTAGGGTTAAAAATCTGTGTATCAGAATACAATGGCACAATAGATAAATTACAAGACAACAAAAAATTAGTGGTCCAATTTGGATAAATCCACTCACAAAGTGGGATTCCCATTAACTAAGTAGAGCAATCATGATATTTAAACATTATTTTAATATCCCGACACAACTTTGTGGAGTTTTATCTTCGTTTGCTGCAGTAGATCGTACTCAGAAGATTCGTATTGTTGCAGTAGATCGCACTCAAAGATTCATAACAATGTTTGTAGTCATCAAATTTTTATTGTAGCGGAGAAAAATCATATTCCACTATTAATGAAAATTTCGTCATCAATCTGTGGGACATTAGAACCTGAGTAGCTCCCGAGGCTTGAGAGTTTTGATATGATATTAAAGATATAAATTGTAAGGTTATCGCTTTAATTTCTTCTTCAGATTTTGCTGTTGCTAACATAGACAACATTTGAGAATTTTGATCCAAGAAATGTGTTGTTTCCGGTGTTTGGTTTGGTGTTTGATGAGGTATATGGATTAAAGATTTGGCTAAATTTGAATTTTGGATTTTGATCCAATCTAGTATATTGGATGGGTAAAGGTTACAAGGGATTTTGAATTTATCCCACCATTTTATTTTGAACTTTCACATAATGATAGGAATTGGATCATGTGAGAATTCGAGTGTCCAAGATATAACCCAAGGAAAATGAAATTTAGAGTGAAAGAG
Organism: Pseudoturritis turrita; assembly: GCA_900406555.1. Taxonomy (NCBI): domain Eukaryota; kingdom Viridiplantae; phylum Streptophyta; class Magnoliopsida; order Brassicales; family Brassicaceae; genus Pseudoturritis; species Pseudoturritis turrita. The sequence goes on along the minus strand of OVBL01000460.1, from coordinate 265,219 downwards.
GGCTAATGGCAGAAATTTCTTTTCCTCTTCAGATGGTATGGAACTGTTTTTAAAGATTTGGAAGGATTTTTGTATTTGAGGTTTTATGATTTATGTGACAGAACCAAAGTAGTTCTACCATGTCATGAACCAATAAGCAGATTTTGATAGGTTACACATGGTGTCAAAAAAGGTCAACCAAGTGTGTCTGTGTTTGGGAGATTGAATCAAGAAAAAATTGTACCAGGCTTCACAGTAGTCCAAGCTTTCTGAGGAATTTATATTTTTATTAAGATCATATTTCCAATCACTTGGTCCAATGATCCTATGAATTTTAAAATTAGAATATGGAGGATCAATATGATTTTAATTAAGAGAGAAATGTTTGAAGGGTACTGACTCCGTTATATCCAAAATTGTTTGAAAGAATAATACATGTAAATGAGTTGTTCTTCACAAAATATTTTTTAATTGTTAAAAACGGACTGTTGCTTACCAAAAATATTTTCTCAACATTTATAATTATTTGATAAATTGTTTTTTCAAAATACTCCGAGGGAGAGGTTTATGAAAACTACTTCAAATAATTTGTGAGATATTTTTTGGAAGTTTTGAAACAATTTTCGAAGTATGGTTTTGTTTTCAAATGTTTTTTTACAAGACTTCGGGAATTTTTGAAATTGCTTGAGAAGGTTTTTTTTTAACAAGTGATACAAAGAGTTTTAACCCTAAATATCGCTGCAAGTGTACAACAAGCGAAATAGTAATTAGGGATCGAATCCACAAGAACCAAGTGAAACACTACGAATTTTATTGAGTGAAATTAAGCTAAGATGGTAGTATAAAAGTTGATAGCAATAATAAATAAGAATAGCAAATTAAATAGTGTGAAATCAATTAAAAACAAACGTTAAGTCTAGAGCAATTCGCAGGAATTCAGAGATCATGAACCAGACAATTATTCAGGGAACGATGAAACACGATCTCAAACTCAAACATAAATATTCAACCAATCCACTTTCGTGGTATTAATTACTTTATCTAACAACCTAAAAATCTAAACTGTTGTTTGTTCTTTGAATTCTAAATAAGCATTAACAAGCAGGTTTGATATGTTCACGAATTGCCTTAACATCAGCTTTAGTTGGCTAAGGACAATTCGCTCACCTATGTTCTATCAAGCAACCTATAACACTTTTGATGAATATATTTAACCTAAAATCAGAGATTAAGTGATCAAATTAATCTAAGCAATAAGAACAACGATATGTGAAGACGATATAAATCCCTATCTATGTCTGATTCAACGATTCATAAATTCTCTTGAAAACCCTAAACTCAACTATAGAACTACTCGAGCATAGTGAGAATCAAAACAACATAGGATGAAGAAAAACTCATGATAGATAAATCAAAGGGGTTTAGAAATCTTCTCAAAAGATGCAGAGTTAGAGATTCCTCTCCCCGGTGCTTACAATTGCAGAAAAACTAGAAATCTATGTAGAGTATAATAGAATATGAAAACTTAGTCTTAAACAATGGCTCAAACTCTTATATATATATAAAAAATGTTCTGGATGATAAGATATGGCAAAACCCTGTGAAAATAGGATAACTGAAATTTTCCTTTTTCTGGTCGAAGGAGGTTGGATCGATCGAGCCAGCGTAGATCGATCGATCTGGTCTTCTATGATCGATCCAAAAAGTTACAATGCTTTGGCTTGATATTTGGATCGATCGATCCATATGTGGATCGATAGATATGAGACTTTTTCTGCTCCTTTGCTCTAATCCTTGCTTCTTATGCCTCTTTTATCGTTCAAACGTGTTCCGACCTTGAAAAGGTACTAAAACCATAGAAACGACTCGAAAAACCGTTGAAAACATGGGTTAGAATGCGAAAAATGCAATACATCAACTCCCCCAGACTTAGCATTTTGCTTGTCCTCAAGCAAACATTTAAGTATAGAGTCGAAGTTTGAAAATCACGGAAACTCACCTTCTCTTCAGAATGTTGAAATGACCATTCACCTCATAATCCACATATTTCAAAACCAATCTCAATCGAACCACTATGTACTTCTCCGCAAACATTCGCAGCTTTTCAGATTCAACCCACTATTTCACAGTGTCATCCATAAGCCTTTCATTGCTAGGTCTCATCAGTGATCTCAATGCCAAGAACCTTATACACTCATTCCCGTCCAACGTCATGACAACCATCCATACAATCGTTGGTACTCTTTCTCTTCCCCAAACTTATTCTTTATTCTCATGTTTTCTTTTCTCTTTTCTCCTTTTTTTTATTTTTATTATTTCAAAGGTGTAGGCGAATAATGGTATCACGGGAAATTTTCCTAAGCTCGCTTCCAACCTTTGTGTGATCATTCCTCTCGAAGTAAAATAATGGGATCACAGAAATTTTTCCTAGCCCTTTACTCCAGAGAAAATCCTTTCATCTTTTCAGCATTCTTTTTTTTTAGAATAAGGGAGAGGAGTACCATTACGTTTCACACAGGATGCGTTGTGTCAGGCAACGAACGAGGAGTCAAGTCCTATGAACATCAATCACGTCTGATGAAGTAAAAGGAAGAGCTCAGAAATTAGCTCGGGCTTAGTGGACTTTGTTGAAAATGTGGATGTCTCTAGTTAGCTGGTCAGTCTTTGGATTTTTCATTAGTCAGATCTGAATGGGTTCTGCAATAATGGTCACTAAGATAGAAAAATCAGAAAACAAACCAAGAGAAAGGTCATAATATCCCAACAAGTTTTGACTCAATAAAAACATCAAAATGACTCAAAAGAAACAAAATAAAGAAAAATGGCGTTAGTCCCAGCAAATACCCTCCCCCAGACTTACTTCAAACCGTCTCCGGTGGGAAAATAAATCAGAAGAAGGATACGAGTGACGCGAAAAAGTACATAAAAAGAAAAATGAAAAAGGATAAGTTACAAGTGAGATAGAGAGGATACTGCAATCAAAGGCGGTCATCTGGACTGACACTCTCTCGTACTCTTGGTACTCTCCTACGCCTAAAAAGGCGTGGTCCATCATCAGACTCATCCTCATCAGGAGTCCTGTGTCCAGCAACATCAGGAACTGCAGTGGTGGGGGCTGGTCTACCAGTGGGGGTGCTCTAAAATAGGATGATGGTCGCGGGCATGTAAGTCTAGAAAGCGCTCCCCAAATCCTCTGCATCATTGAGTTGTTGGTCCTCTGGGACTCAACCATCCAGGCCCAATGAGCCTCATCTGAAGCATCTGCAGGTAGAGGGGGAAGATTGTACTGACTAGTATATGCGGGAAGCAGCTGCTCCATCTTAGCCTGTGCCTGAGACGTCTGCTGTGCAGTAAATTCTGGCACTCTATCATCCTCCAGGTGAGGCTGTGAAGTACTGGCTCGCGAAGAGCTACTCCTGCATCTAGGTGCAGCGGCGGTGGATGAGGTTGAGTATAGGAACTCGGGTGCAGGTAAGAACTCCAGGTTCTCCTTGGATGTGAGTGCGGTGAGGTCTAAAAGTGGGAGATGGCACAGATGAGAGATGCCAGCGCGATCATGGAACTGATACTTGAGGCCCGCCTTCAGAATGGTGTTGTGCTGGAAGTACCGCTCATCAAAGAAGTCAAGTGTGTCGACACACTCGGTCGCTGTGAGGTCAATCCCATGGTACCTGAAAATAGGGGTCAAGAGACTCTCCACAGACTCCGTCCTCTGTCTCGAAGTGTTAAGCCCTCGAAACTTCTTATGTACCAAAACTGCAGCAAAGATTACCCCGAAGTTCGTGTTGAGCCCAAATCATGGTGGCTCGTGGTAGATGTCACGAACAAAAGAGGGAAGCCCGTAGTGCAACATCTACAACTCATCAAAACTCAAAGATCCTGCCTCCTCCTTAGCAAACAAGTTGTGCCCTATGATCTTAGCAACCACTCGAATCACCGGGTTCCGGATCAATGACAGCTTAGCCTCCCGTGATGTGTAAGGTCCGGACCCAATCAAATGCCACAGCTCAGCAGCCTGTGGAAAGTCAGCCGGGAACCTGCAACTCTCTCTGTGAGTGTCAAAGTCATAGAGGTTACCTAGCTCGTTGAGTGAAATCTCATAGAGGAGACCGCTTGAGAAGTATGAGAGCTTCCCTTCACTTGGGACATTGATCGCGATGTCCTCATACTTGATCTCTGCAGAAGCTAAGAATTGTCTGACCAACTCCGGGTAAAGAGGATACGTCTGATACGCAAGTGTCCCTAAACCCATCCTCTGCAACATTGCTCTCACATCATCCACGATGCCCATCCTCTGCAAAGTCCTCTCGCAGATGAACTTCGTGGGTGCCATCTCAACCCGAAGCAGACCGTTGTAGCACGTGCAATTGTGCATTACCCAGGCATCTCCATATCTACGGTTCATGTAACGGGATGATCTCTGCATCTCCCCAATCATCATATGAGGAATCTCTGGAATAGTGGATCCCAGAATAGGAGTGTTGTCCGGTCTAGGCCACAGAGCGGTTGTTCGCTCCACTTCATCCTCCTCGTACTCCTCCTCCTCGAGATGAGGGACCGAAGATTGTGCTATGCCTTTGTCCTTTCTGTGTTTTGAAGATCATGCATTCATGTCAACTTTGGATCGTCGTGGTGGTGGTGTTGATCCCCTTGTTGGGTTTTTCCTAACAGGGCCTTCTGTTTTACCCATTCCTGCAATGATCAAACGAGTCTATATTTATCGAATTTTCAAAAAACACAAAAATGAATAGAATTTTCAAAACACAATTATCATGCATTATCACAAGCAAATCCAACCATCAATGCAACACAACATGCCACAATCCCACCCAAATCAATCCCATTCGAAAATCTTCACACAATTTTCAATATTTTTCTTTAAATTCCAAATTTCCATTCCAATCACACCAATCAACGAAACAAAGCATGGCAGGGTTCGAAATCATCCTAGAATACCATAGCAAGCCACGAAAATCACTAGGAACAAACCACAAATTCGAAAATCCAAGTTTTCAACAAAAATTGTGGACTGAAAAAGTGGAAAAAGAGGGGTATACCTTTACAGATCGAGTGAGTGAGTGTTAGAAATAGAAAGAGGGCAGAAATCCGAGTGAATTGGGCACAAAAATCGTTGAAATTTGTCAAGAATTAAAGAAGTTATGGTTTTGAAAAAAAATTTCACAAAAACCCTCAAAAATCGCGTGTGACAGGTGAAGAGGAGAAGGAAAAAGTGTTTTTGATTTTGAAAATCGATTCTGGGTAGTCAAAAACGTGTTTTTCAGTTTGTTTTAAGTGTAATAAACTGAAATTTTGAAAAAGAAAATTTACCTGGCATCTGGATCGATTGATTCGTGATTGGATCGATCGATCTGTAATTGGATCGATCGATCTGAAATATCTCGGCATTTTGGCTGGGTAACTGGATCGATCGATCTGGGTCTGGATCGATCGATCCGCTTTAGATCAATCGATCTAAAAAGTTTCGCATCTTTTCCTGAGCAGTGGATCGATCGATCCACAAGGGGATCGATCGATCTGGCATCTGGCATCCCTTTTTTTTTTTTTTCAACCTGAAACAGTGAGAACTAAAACTAAAAGTTAGAAATCAAATGAAAAACTAAGTATGTATACTTACCGGTGGGTTGCCTCCCACCTAGCGCTTGTTTTAAGTCACGAGCTTGACTAGGATGCCGTCTAGGCTTTAGGTGGATCACTGAGAGGAATTGTGTCTCCTTCAGTGATTTCGGTGTCAGTGAGATATGGCTTTAGGCGTTGACCATTAACCACAAATTCACCTCCTGAAGTGTCCAACAACACAACAGCCCCATACGGTCTTACCTCCTTGATGGTGAATGGACTTGACCATCACGATCACAGCTTTCCAGGGAAGAGTTTCAGGCGAGAATTAAAAAGCAACACCTGATCATTTACAGCAAAGTTCCTTGGAATGATCCTCTTGTCATGGTAGGCTTTAGTCCTTTCCTTGTAAATCCTCGAATTCTCATAAGCCATATGACGAATCTCATCTAGCTCGTTAAGTTGCATCAAACGTCTCTCAGAGGCAGGCTTGATGTCAAAATTCAACAACTTAATGGCCCAGGTTGTCTTGTATTTGAGCTCCACTGGAAGGTGACAAGACTTTCCATAGACGAGATGGAATGGTGTCATTCCCAAAGGTGTCTTGTAAGCAGTCCTATACGCCCAAAGAGCGTCATCAAGCTTTACGGCCCAATCTTTTCGTGTGATGCTTACAGTCTTCTGCAGAATGCTCTTGATCTCCCTGTTGGAAATCTCGACTTGTCCACTCGTCTGTGGATGGTAAGGGGTGGCGACCTTATGCTTTACTCCATGCTTCTTCAAAATACCCTCAAAGACCTTGTTGATGAAGTGAGATCCACCATCGCTGATCACAACCCGAGGCACCCCGAAACGCGGAAAGATCACAGATTTGAACATCTTCAAAACTACCTTGGCATCATTGGTTGGACTAGCCAGCGCTTCAATCCATTTAGACACGTAGTCCACTGCGACAAGGATGTATTGATTTCCATAAGAAGATGGAAATGGGCCCATGAAATCAATACCCCAAATGTCGAAAACCTCAACCTCCAAGATAAAATTCTGAGGCATCTCATTCCTCTTGCTTATGTTTCCTTTCCTTTGACATGAATCACACTTAGAGATGAAGGCATGAGTATCTTTAAACATAATTAGAACCATGGCAATGAAAGAGAATACCAGGGACTTCTTCCTCTGAAATACATCGTCTGAAAACTCCGTCTGAACACTGCTTGTACAAGTATGGCTCTTATCCCAGAAGTAGTGTCTGATGTCTCTCAAGAACTTCTTCTTCTTATACCCAACAAAGTTCTCGGGTTCTTTTTCTGCAGCCAAGTAGTTTGCAATGTCGCCAAATCAAGGGATCTCACGGAGTGTTGTGTCACGAGAAGGTGTGCAGTGGTCAATGTTCCCAAGGCTGATGGCATACACATGCTCCTCAGGAAGGCAATCATCTAAAGGGACATCTTCCTCTACACGTAGTCGAGACAAATGATCCGCAACACCGTTCTCAATGCCTTTCTTGTCTTTAATTTCCAAGTCAAACTTCTGCAGCAGGAGAATCCATCGTAGCAATCTAGGTTTGGCATCCTTCTTGGTGAGAAGGTACCTTAGAGCAGCATGATCCGCGTGTACAATCACCTTATATCCAACAAGATATGAACGGAACTTCTCAAAAGCAAACACTATGGCAAGAAGCTATTTCTCTATGGTAGTGTACTTGCATTGAGCATCATCAAGAGTCTTACTCGCATAGTATATGACATGAAGCTTCTTCTCTTTCCTTTGTCCCAAAACAGCCCCTACTGTGTAGTCACTAGCATCAGTCATTACCTCGAAAGGTAGCTCCCAATCTGGTGGTCGGACGATTGGCGCGCTAACAAGTGCTCCTTTGATTGGAAGGAAGGCCTCAAGACACGCAGTGTCGAAGCGAAACTTCACATCCTTGCACAAAAGCTGAGTCAAAGGTCTAGCAATCTTGGAAAAATCCTTGATGAACCTCCTATAGAACCCAGCATGTCCCAGAAAACTCCTAATCCTTTGACAGAATCAGGTGGTTGTAGACTTTTCATCACCTCGATCTTCACCTTGTCTACCTCGATACCATTCTCTGAAATTCGATGACCCAAAACAATCACATCTCTGACCATGAAGTGACACTTCTCCCAGTTTAACACAAGATGCTTCTCCTTGCAGCATCGTAATACCCTGCACAAATTAGAAAGAAAAACAGAAAAAGAAGATCCATAGACAGAAAAATTATCCATAAAAACTTCCATTATGTCCTCAATCATGTCGGTGAAAATCGACATCGTGCATCTCTGGAACGTGGCTGGTGCAATACACAAACCAAATGGTATTCTGCGATAAGCATAAGTGCCATAGGGACATGTGAATGTGGTCTTCTCCTGATCGTCTGGATGGATGGGAATCGGAAAGAAACCAGAATAACCATATAGAAAATAATAGTAAGCGTGGTTAGCCAACCTTTCAAGCATCTGATCAATAAAAGACAAAGGAAAATGATCTTTACGAGTAGCAGAGTTCAATTTCCTATAGTCTATGCACATACGATGGCCAGTGACTGTCCTAGATGGTATCAACTCATCTTTATCGTTCTTCACCATAGTCAATCCACCTTTCTTTGGTACAACGTGGACCGAGCTCACCCATTTACTATCAGAGATAGCGTATATGATGCCCGCCTCTAGAAGTTTCATTATCTCCTTCTTTACAACATCTTTTAGATTCGGGTTTAGCCATCTCTGATGTTCTATAGAAGTCATCGACTCATCTTCTAGATGGATCCTGTGCATGCAAAGATCAGGTGAAATGCCTGTGATGTCATCCAATGAATAGCCTAAGGCCCTGCGATACTTTCTAAGTTCACACAAAAGCAACACAGTCTCCGCATTATTCAAATCAGCATTGATAATCACAGGGTAAGAAGAGTTAGGACCCAGAAACGCGTACCTTAGCCCGGCTGGAAGTGTTTTGAGCTCTACCTTAGGGGCTTTCAGCTCGCTCCAAGGGTTAGATGGTTCAGGAAGGATTGGTGCTAGAGACTTCTCGACAGCCTCGTCCAGGCTCATGTAGGCGACCATCTTCCCAAAATTTGGCTCGAGTTCAACATATCTGCATACCCAGTCACGTCTTCACTCAAGAATCTATGCTCGCTCGTAGCTCTTGTCAAAGCAATTTCCAATGGGTCATCAACTAGAATCTCTTCTGCAGCCTCGTTAGATATCTCTAGTGAGTCATCGACCGAGAATGTCTGTCCATCCAACATAGGCTTTTTCAGCAGCTTGTCCATCTCAAACTTCATGATAATGTCTCCCAGGTGGAGATCTATTCACCCATTCCTCACATCTATAATAGCTCCAGCAGTGCATAGGAAAAGTCGTCCCAAGATGAGGGGATCATTTGGCTCTTCTTCTAGCTCTAGAACCACGAAATCTGCAGGAACAAAAGCATTGCCAATCCTCACATGTAAATCCTCTAGAATTCCAACCGGTAACTTCACAGAACGATCGCCAAACACCAAGGAGATTTTGGTTGGTTTGAACTTTGTGAATCCAAGTCGCTTAGCCACATAATATGGCATCAAGTTGACACTCGAACCTAAATCACACAAAGAATAAGAAAATGTCATTGCTCCAATATGTACAGATAGAACAAACCTCTCTGGATCTCCAAACTTCCTAGGCATCTTGTTTTGAAGGACGGCGCTGCAATCTTTTGAAACCTTGACGAAGTCATCTTCTCCAGAAACCTTACTTGTCACCAAGCCTTTCACATATCTCTTCATTGCAGGTATCATCTGGATTGCATCGGCAAGGGGGAGCTTCACCGTTAGATCATCGAGCATCTCTTTGCACTTTGCCTCTTCAAGTCCTTTCGCGACTTCTTAGGGCGAGTAGGGTATGGAACCCTTGGAGCATAGACACGCGCATGTAGTGCTTCCCTTGCAGTCGTGTCGTTTGCAAGTTCTCTTGCTAACTCAGCTTCTGAATCGTCCTTTTCCTCCAAGTCGATGACTTCATCGGCATTTTCTCCTTTTCACGCAATAGGTTCTATCACCTTTCCACCTCTGAGCGTAATAGCATTTACGAACTCATTCCTAGGATTTTGCTCTACCTTTCCTGGAAGGACTCCCTATGGTCTCTTGATTGCTTCGGCCGTCTGAGCTACCTGAGTATCCAACTTCTTCACATGAGCAGAGAGCGACTCAAACTTTCTATTGAGATCATTGTACATGTTATCCACCTTAACATTGATCTCGTTCGCAGATTTCTGTTGGTTGAGCAGGAGTTGCTACATGAGAACCTTAAGATCATCACCAGAGTTGTTCACAGAGCTCGTAGATGATTGGAATGGGGCTTGTGTAGTCGGTTGGAAGTTGTTGAACGGCTGTTTCTATGGAAATCCCCCTGAAATCGGTTCTGGTCCTGATTTTGCACGAACTGATTTCCCTAAAATCCCTGAGAAAAATTCTTCCGAAAATCCTGATTTTGCACGCTAGTCTGTCCTGAAAATCCCTGAAAATCAGGAACGCCCGCGTTCTGCACGGCTGGTTTTCCTTGAAATTGTTGGCTCTGAATGTTCACTTGCTGTGGGTAGATTTGATCTTGCGGATTCTCGACGTTCGTGCTCCGATATGACAGATTCGGGTGATTTCTGTAATTTTGGTTGAAATCCCTGTTTTGCACGAAACCTTGTCCGTTCACATAGTTCACCTCTTGCAACTCTTCAGCCCCTTCTTCAGCAAACTCTTGACAGAAAACTAGCTCTGCTTCATTCTCGCAAAACTGCACACCTCTCTGATTCTGACTTGCCTTTAATAGCAGATTCACCTTCTCATTTAGCTCGTCGATTTTCTGAGATTCGACCTGTTGACACGCTTGGACCTATCATACGCCGCACATTGATTGTTGGAACTTGCAGCCAAGTTCTCAATCAATTGGTAGGCTCCTTCCTTACTCTGAGACATGAAGTCCCCATTGCTTGCAGCGTTGAGAGCGTTCTTGTAATCCCACTCTACTCCATCATAGAAGATGCTAAGAATCTGCCCATCCGAGTATCCATGATGAGGACACTCTCTGCGATACTCCTTAAATCTTTCTCAAGCTTCACAAAAAGACTCTTCCGAATGTTGTTGAAAAGCAGTGATCTTGTTCATCAACGAAGCCGTCTTGGACTTAGTATAGAAATGATCCAGGAAAGCGGCTCTACATTCACCCTAAGTGGTGATAGACCCAGGAGGCAGAGGCTTGAGCCATCTCGATGCCTTGTCCGCCAGAGAAAAAGGGAAAAGTTTGCAAATAATGTAATCGGCGGGTACCCCATTTGACTTGGTAGTGCTGAAAATCTCCTCGAAGTTCTCTACATGGTCCATTGGGTTCTCAGCGGGTAGACTATGGAACACGTGCTGCTTCACCAACCCTATCATCTGTGGCTTGATCTCGTAGACATTTCTAGCGATGGCTGGTGGACAAATAGCAGCCCTGTTCTGGTAGAAAGTGTGGGGAGTGTCCGCATCCCCAATTGCAGGCGGTCTCTGTTGGTGTTATTGCTGTTGCAGCAACTGTTGCACCTGTTGCTGTAGCCTCTGAAGTTCGGCTGCAGTAGCTAGTGCATTGTTGTCGATTTGATCACCCACTGTGACTTGATTCGACCTTGTCTTCATGTTTGCTCTTTCTAGCCTTGCAAGTTCCTGGTTGTCGAAGTTGAAAAGGTTTTCAGATACTTTGCTTCTTCTCTGCATACACCTGAAACACCCAAGAGAGAGAGATAGAACGAATTAGTAAATCTTAGACTAAATTTCAAACAGAAATTTGAAGGTAACACAATTGGTCCCCGGCAACGGCGCCAAAAACTTGATACCCAGAGTTTTAACCCTAAATATCACTACAAGTGCACAGCAAGCGAAGTAGTAATTAGGGATCGAATCCACAAGAACCAAGTGAAATACTACGAATTTTATTGAGTGAAATTAAGCTAAGATGTTAGTATAAAAGTTGATAGCAATAATAAATAAGAATAGCAAATTAAATGGTGTGAAATCAATTAAAAACAAACGTTAAGTCTAGAACAATTCGCAGGAATTCAGAGATCATGAACCAGACAATTATTCAGGGAATGATGAAACACGATCTCAAACTCAAACATAAATATTCAACCAATCCACTTTCGTTGTATTAATTACTTTATCTAGCAACCTAAAAATCTAAACTGTCGTTTGTTCTTTGAATTCTAAATAAGCATTAACAAGCAGGTTTGATATGTTCACGAATTTTCTTAACATCAGCTTTCGTTGGCTAAGGACAATTCGCTCACCTATGTTCTATCAAGCAACCTATAACACTTTTGATGAATAGATTTAACCTAAAATCAGAGATTAAGTGATCAAATTAATCTAAGCAATAAGAACAACAATAGGTGAAGACGATATAAATCCCTATCTATGTCTGATTTAACGATTCATAAATTCTCTTGAAAACCCTAAATTCAACTATAGAACTACTCGAGCATAGTGAGAATCAAAACAACAGAGGATGAAGAAAAACTCATGATAGATAAATCAAAGGGGTTTAGAAATCTTCTCAAAAGATACAGAGTTAGAGATTCCTCTCCCCGGTGCTTACAATTGCAGAAAAACTAGAAATCTATGTAGAGTATAATAGAATATGAAAACTTAGCCTTAAACAATGGCTCAGACTCCTATATATATATATAAAAAACGTTCTGGATGATAAGATATTGCAAAACCCTATGAAAATAGGAAAACTGAAAATTTCCTTTCTCTGGTCGAAGGAGGTTGGATCGATCGATCCAGCCTAGATCGATCGATCTGGTATTCTATGATCGATCCAAAAAGTTACGATGCTTTGGCTTGAGATTTAGATTGATCGATCCATATGTGGATCGATCGATCTGGGATTTTTTCTGCTCTTTTGCTCTAATCCTTGCTTCTTATGCCTCGTTCAAACGTGTTCCGACCCTGAAAAGGTACTAAAACCATAGAAACGAATCAAAAAACCGTTGAAAACATGGGTTAGAATGCGTAAAAATGCAATACATCAACAAGAATCACTCTTCTCTTGGTTTGAAAAACTATGCTCGAAAGCTTTCTGCAGTTGCAGAATTAGATCCATATTTATTCTCGAAATTGAACAGATTTTGGTGGTTAGGAGTTTGGAGCACTACAAGAAAACAGCAGAAGAGTGACTACTTTTTGCGACTTTTTTTTTAGTCACAAAATTTTGTGATTACTTTGTGACAATTTTGCGACTAATAAGCGACCAACACATAATTAGAGGCTTTATAGTCCCAAATTTACGACGAAATTATATCGTCGTGTAATAGTCGTATATTTACGACTGAAGTGAGACTAATATTCGACTACGTAGTTTTCGTCGCAATGTAGTCGCAAAGTGAGACCAATTAGCGACCATTTTATTAGTCAGAAAATGTAGTCGCAAAAGTAGTCACAAAATTGTGACTACTTAGCAACTTGTGATGATCGTCCCATTTGAGTCACAAAACCATAATTAAATATCCACTAACAAGCGACTAATTTGTGACGATGCTATGAAAGTGTGACTGATTTGCTTCTATTTACAAACTCATCCGTGTGATTTTGAAAAAATAACAATAGAAAATTGTGAACATATGTAGTTTTAAGTATCTACATATATTTAACTAGTTGTTACACTAAATAGTTGTTATAACTTCTTGAAAACTTATTACTTTGGATTTGATGAAACATCTTTGCATCTTACATAACATTTTAACATATATTACATATGTTTTTAATGGTAAAGTTTGTTTAAGTTTAAGTTTTTTCAAAACTTAGTTAATTAGTATTAATCTAGGGTTTAATTTTTTCATATACTTCATGAAATCGGAAAGGACTGATTGGTTAATCATGTGGACTATTTTTATGGTTTTAAACTGTTAGGGTTTAGGGTATAGCTTTGTGACTAAAAAAATAGTCACAAAACTGTCAGTAATTTACGACTACTTTGCTACTATCCTCCAAATTTGCGACTACTTTGTTACGAACTTGAAAAATTTCGAATTTTCTATATGTTAAGATTTGAAATATTTGGGCTTTTAGTGAAATATTTTTGGGCTTATAGGCGGGAATTAATTCCCACTAAAATTATTTTGCGACTACTTTTAGACCAATTTGTGACTCTAACGTAAAAGAAGTATTCGAATTCAGATTTCCAAATCAGTTTTTCAAACCCTAAATTTTGTTCTTTCTCTCTCGATACACGCTGATTCAAACCAAGATCGTTCTTCTCTTCTGTTTTCTTACTGATTTGGGTCTAAATCTTCATCTATCAATCGTTGTCGACCAATTTTCTTCTTGATTTGGATCTCTTCATCGCTCTCGCTCTCTTTCCTAAACCCCAAACGAAAGATTCACCTCTGAATCTTTGACTCTTCATCTCTGTCAAAGATTTGGGTCTCTTTCTGCTTCTCATCGACTCTCTCTCTCTCCATTTCATTCACCCAATCGTAAGATTCAGCCCTGAGGTCAAGTTTCTAAGGAAAATCCACTAGAGGTCGAGTTGCTAAGTGCATAAGTCTGTCGGTGGGAGTAGATCAACCGGCGGAGGCATTCAAGCCAAAGGCGGAGTTGGTTCAACCTCATGCGGAGGTCTTCGAGCCAACGTTGGATTCTCCTTCCTCGAGTCATGTTTTGAAGATGAAGTCCCCTTTTCACTCGATTTATTTCTGGAATCTTTTTCTCTACGAATACAGATTGGATGCACAAGTACAAAGGATCTAGTAAGCTGATGCTCTTGCCCAAGAACACATAAGAGGTTTTTTATTTTTCTCTCTACTATATTCTTAGTTTCTTACCATTAGTTTGTTTGGATCGCGATGAATATTTGTAGTAACCATAGATTATCTTGTGTTGCAGGTGTCTCAGATACTTAAGTACTGCGAGGTGTTTAGTTGTTGTTCCTTAAAGAGGAAACACTTGTCTTGTTGGTGGAAGTGTGCCTGTCTTTGATGAGGTTATACACTTATTTTTCTCTAGTAACGTTGATTGGTGATGATCAAAATGTTGGATAAGTTAGTTTCAAAGCTAGCAAAAAGAAGAAGAAGAAGCTTTGCGGTGACAGGTTTCTGGCATCTTTGCAGGTGATCATCAATGTTGGTTTGATGAATAAATTCTTAGCTTTTGATGAGATAACTGGAAATCTTACATTCAGAACAACTGCTATCTCCTGGTTTTTGTTAATTTGATGAAATTGTGTTTATGCTGTTCAGTAGAGATTCCAACCTTTTATTCTAGTGCGTGTTGTTTCATTATTACTTCGAGTATTGTAACTATATACTTGGTGATGATACGATGCTCTATCTTCAGGTTTGCGGCATCTTGGTGTGTGAAGCAGGGTGCATTTTGGAAAATCTAGCAACTTTCCTTGACAAGAAAGGGTAATATGACCATGTCTTCTTACCGTCTTTAGTAACAATGAACTGTAAACTAATACCATAGTAATTTATTACTCAACTAGCTCGGTTTTTTGTCAGATGTAAGCAACATAAATTAATGTTTCCCCAGTTTTGTTATACCTCTGGACTTAGGTGCAAAAGAAAGCTGTCATATTGGTGGAAATGTTTCAACTAATGCTGGTGGTTTGCGCCTTATCCGTTATGGCTCACTTCATGGAACCGTATTGGGTAATCAATTATAATCTTAGTCACTTTCTATCCATCTATAATACTTTTGGGTTTCATCTTCATCATCTTTATTTTTCGTACCATGTCAGATATAGAATTGTCACAGCAAATGGCAATGTGTTTGACATGCTTGGAACTTTACGCAAAGACAGTACTGGATACGACATGCTCAAAATCGGATCTCAAGCTTGGAGATGCTCATCTCTTACTTGAAGGACACTGCACGAGGCACTCGCCACTGCACCTTAGACAAACATTTCATCATCTTCTCCCTTATTTTAAATGCATTTTTCATGTGTTTAGAACATAATGTGAACATATGTATAAATATATTAATTAATATATATATATATATATAAATTTCAGCTTTTTCAATTTGAAATATATATATTAATTAAGATAGTTGCAAAGAAGTTGCTAATACGTGACGGTTTTGCAAATAGATTCACGTTGTCACGATTTAGTTTTTAATATACGACTACTAAATGTTGTCTCAAAGTAGTCGTTTATGTATGACGAAGTTTAGTAGTCTCAATTTAGTCCCAAAAAGTGACTACTTTGCGACTGTTTGAATTAGCGACCAAAATTTAGCGACTATTTTTTTAGTTTCAAATCAGTCGCTCATTGCATGTTTGCGACTGTTTTGTGACCGTTTACGGAGTCGCTCATGTGATCTTTTCTTGTAGTGGAGTTTCTAATAATTCTTATTTTTCACACTCGTTTTTGTACCTGTGATCCAGGGTTCTATTTTGTGTTCTTTGGATGTATTTGGGGGTAGTTTTTTTTTTGGGATTGCATCTAAAGCTAGGCCTTTGCCTTTATCAATCTTTCTTGGAGGCATTGTACCTGCTTTCGAGAAATTCGCGTGCCAAGAAATCTAGAACAGAGTTTGATTCTCCTTTAACATATTTTATATCAAAATCAAAAATACTTAAAATAGCTTTCCATCGCGCAAAAATTTGTTTTGAGACAAGATTTTTAACATCTTTTGTAAAACATATTTTGCACTGTTGTAATCAATTCGAAAAAGAAATTTTTGATTTAAAAGATCACGTTGAAATTTTTGAATACATATAACTATATTTAAAATTTCTTCTTTTCTTATAGTCGAGTAGTTTTTGTTGGTTTTTTTCTAATAGGAGGAAGTAAACTGAACTATACTCTCACGACCATTTGAATTTTTTGTTTTAGGATGCCACCATATCCTACATCTGAAGCATATATTTCTATGACTTTTTTTAAGATCATGATCCGCTATGTGCAGACAAGGGATTTCAAGGACTTGTTTCTTTATCTTTTGGACTAAAGTAGTATGTTCCTCTGTCCATGGATCTAGGTTCTTTTTAGATGGTTATGTAGTCGCCTTGCTATCCTATTAACGTTAGGATAGAAATCTAGTACATAATTAAGACTTTCAAGGAATCTTTGTACTGAGTTTTATCCAAAAGTTTTTCTGAAAATTTATTTACAAATTCAAAAGATCTTCTATGGGTGTTATCATACTTTATGATATATAATGACCCACAAATATCATCTTAGTTTAGAATAAGGACATTTTTGATTAAGAAACAACAAGACCATTTTTCTCGCAACATAATAAAACGTTTTGAGGTGTTTGAAATGATCATCAAGAAAGTTTGAAAATATTAGTATTATCGTCAATGTAAATGATGCAAAATTTTGAATATTTAGAAGATTTATCATTCATTATTCTTTGAAATTTGGAAGACGCATTTTTTAAATCAAAAGGCATTACATTCCATTGGTATTGACCAAAGAGAACTGTAAATGTTGTTTTATAACGGTCGGTTTCGGAGATTTGAATATGCCAAAATCCTGACTTTAGATCAAATGTTGAAAATATGTGAGCAGAATAAAGTTTTTGAAGTAAATCTTTTTTATTTGGTATTGGGTAAGAATCCATTTTAAGGTAGTGTTCAAAGGTTTACAGTTTATTACTAACCTTGGAGTGCTTGACTTTCAATTTCAGAAGTTTTATTGACATAAAAGGCAACACAAGACCAAAGAGATCTTGACTTTGAAATCAATCATTTCTTTAGAAGTTTAGAAATCTCATTTCTACAACATTTTTCTAATTGGAAGTTCATTTGTATTGGACAAGCGTTTGTGAGAAGTTTTTTTCATCGAAGTTTACTACGTATGATAAATAACCAATATGTTGTTTGTGATTCCAAAAGGCCGTTGACAAATCTGAACAAATTTCTTTTTCAAATAGTTTGTTTCAATTTGAAATCTTTTCTTTTATATATATTCTATCTAATGCATCGTTTATTTTTTCTAACAAAAATTCTCATTTCAAATTTTCTAAATGGAATATTTTACTATGTATAAAAGAATTTAATAAATTTTCTTGTATAGAAAAAAATATTTCGCTTTTTTGGACTTTCAAAAAACTTGAAAGATAATTTCTTATTTTGATTTTCAAAAAAAATTGAATCATCCATAGCTTTATATGGTGTGATCAGTATATGAAAGGATTCCTAAGATGACGTTTTGGTATATTTCATCAGTGAGGATAAAAGCGGTTTTGATTAAAACATTATCTTTTAAAACTGAAGCTTCTGTTTTGGATGTTATGCGAAGTTTGGAATTGTTTCCCGCAAAGAGCTTTTCTTGGGGTTTCGAGATGAAAACATTTTGAGACAACTCCAGCTTTGATAAAATTAAGATTGGCCACTGTATCAAAAAGGGCGATCGTATCAATTTTGTAAATTCCAGAAAAACTATCGTGATTCTAATTTTATATTTTTGGAAGGTGATTTCTCTTGATACATAGAGAAAATCATTGGGCACTGAGTCTAGTGACTGTATATGTTCGTTTAGATTTAGATATCTCTCTATATTATCTAGACAATCATTGTCTTGTTCATCAAAACTAGATTCATGATGTCCTTTGATTGAAGATATAACAAATTGGAAATACTCGGAATCTCTTTTCTGATTTTCTTTAAGGATTTTGAGCTCGTTTCTTACTTCTTTGATTTCAATTTGAAGATTTTGAATTGTTGTTTTGAAATTATCTTTCTTTATTTTATTAAGGATAATATTTAGATCATAAGAGGATTTTGATGTTGTTGTAACATGAGGTTTTGAAGGATTTTCTTAGTTGTTTGTTTCTTTATCGTTTAGGAACTAAAGAATTGTTTCTAATAATTTTTGTTTTGTTTGAGGATCCGAAATGGAATTCAGGATTTCTAGTTGGAATCTTTAATCTTTTGTAAGGACGTGGAGTTTCTTTTCATCGGCTTCTAAGTCATATGATGAATTTGTTTTTAATTCATCAATTTGTAAGGTTTTTTCTGAGGATAACAATAAATTAGAATCATATGATGAAGAAGAATAATTCCACAAGAGATTTGATATCTTATTCGAAAGCTCTTCTTCAAAGTCAAGTTTTTGGATTTTTCGGTTTAGACAACAAAATTTTGAAGTGTGCCTTTTTTATGGCATTTGAAGCACGTGAGCTTTTTATATAATGGTTTGCTAGCTTGGGTTCCTTTTTATGGCAATTCCTATGTGTGGCTTCTGCCAGGAATATTCTCTTGGCTTATTTTCTTTGTATTTTAGATGTTGCAATCTCTATACAAGAGTTACTACTTTTATTAGGAACAACTTTAAACTGTTTACAGAAAGAACCTAATTTTATTTTGGTTCTTTTGAGCTACCATTTTAGCTACCATTTTAGATGTTTAAGATCTTGGCAGATCTTAAGACCTTCTTGTTGAACAAGACTAATCAATTCTACTTAGGTGGAATTATTTGGGTTTCCATGGAATCGCTAGTTTTATTTCTAACTTTTTCTCCTAAAAGGGTTGGAAGCTATGCGAGGACTTTTTATTTTCAAAAAAATTGGTTTGAGTCCTGGCGGAGTAGAACCTAGTAAGAAAAGTATTTTTGTACCAGTAAAAATCACTTAGGTTTCTTTTGCATTTAAGATTTAAAAGGAGTTCATCAATTTTATCTCTTAGAATTGAGGGGTTTCCTATAAAATGCAAGGTTATGGCTATAACTAAAGTTGATACAGCATCCTGTTAGGGATTTCCTAAATCATCTAAGAGTGGTACATTATCCTTATCCGTTTAACGTCATCTAAGATTTCTATACGTTGCTGACTGGTTAGATAATTATCCCACCATCCGTTAAGCTGACCCGAAAAAGTCAGCTATGAGGAGTTCGGCTACGATTTTATCTTCATTTCCTATTTGGGTTATATAGGCATTTGCAACCATTGTCATTTTTTGGAGGAAAATTAAGATATTGTACTCAGATATGCTATCAATATTCCATTCATATACATAGGAGGAGTTGAACCTAGATTAATTTCAAAGGCATAGTCCTCAACCAATTGAAAAACAAAACTTGGACTTTATGTTCTTGGAGATAGTTGTAAAAAAAATTCTTGAATCATGTTTTGATCTTCCAACAAGTTTTTGAAAACTTATATTCTCTTTTGGTTGTTATTTTCAGAATAGACATTTTTTATAAAAAAATATTTGTCAATCTGAATATATTTTTCTAAAACATTCAATTTGTTCAGCATGTTATCTGTAATAGCCGAAAAAGTTGAACTACTTGGTTCAGATTTCATGGAAAATTTATTTTTTGAAAAATTATTGTATGCGTGTAAATTGGTTTTGGGATTTGAATTTAAAAATCAACATTTCTTAAAACAGAATTTGGGATATCATAAGTCGAAAATCTTGGTTGAAATTTTGAGCATTTTTTGTTATAGGAAAATCTCGTGCAGTTTGAGATACTCTTCCTAAATCTATAATCTCTAGAAGAGACGAAGATTCACAAGAGCAATCATCCACATGATCATGATTATAATTTCTTATGAAAGAAAGTTTTACCTTTCCATCATGAAATTTTTCGAGATGTTTTAAACGTGTATTTAATTCTTAAAGCTCTAGAGATTTTAAAGGTTGTGGTTTAACAGTTCTTTCGAAGATCCATTCACCCGAAAGATTTATATGTTTCCATTGAATAGATCTTGGAATTACCGAGTTGTATCTTGAAAGATTAGTTTGAAGTAGGAGGATTTCACCTTACTTTTAAAGAGAAAACACTTGTCATAGTTTTGTAATGAACTCCGAAAATCAAAGTAATTGGAATTGATCCTCGATCATTTCACAATTATGAGTTTTAACTTGTAAAACGAGAGATTTTAAAATATTTTTTGTCATTTAATGAAACCATCAAATTTGGTTAGCAATCAAATGAAATTAGTCCAATACACAAACTTGACTCAATAAAGTTTAATAAAAAAAATTAAACCGTGTATCCCTTAGGATAGTTCAAACTGATCTACTTAAACCTTCTTTTGAAAGTGGTTTAACACCAAATTGGACTAAACCAATATGAATGTATTTGAAATTTTTTTCTCTATTTCTGTGCAAAGCATTTTCTGAAAACAAGGAAATTGTTTCAAAATGTTTTGTGAGTTCAATGTCTCGTTCTTCAGTTTTGATCGAGAAATTAGTTCTTAAAAAATTTATTTTTGAAATTTGGTAAATTTGATCATTATGAACTTTTGGAATTTCCAAATTATCAATTGATCCTTGGAAATCATCTATAATTTTTTCATGACTAGCGATGACCTTTTTTGAATCTCTAATAGACTTCCTATCCAACCTAGAAGAAGAAGAGGCCGTTATGGACCTGTTTGATGTTGATATAAAATATGAACTTGTTTTTAAGAATACTTAAGGTAATAGGTCTAAGACTCCCTACAATCCTATCTAGACTTATGATTAATTGCTCAACACTTAAGGGACTTACGATCTGGTTTAGACTGGCGAAAAAACTTAGGAGATCTAGGTTCTTATGACCCTAGAAGCTAGAAAATGAGATCAATAAATGATCACAAGAAACTGAGACCTAAAACACCTACACTTGTAGATCTTAAGAACACTACTGAGAATTTAAGTAATAATATGAGACAATTATGGTTGATCTCCGTCGAAGTTCCAAACGACTTTCGTCAGAAAATCAAATATAAGTTATATGATGAACAACAAAGCCTACTTGATCATATGCATATAAATGACCTCTAACAATTTTTCTATGCCCCGTAACAAAGTCAAAGCCTAGACATTATTAATTTATACATAAATTACTAATTATTAATTTAAAGAGAAGTTTTTTCAAGTCCATGATATTTCAAAAAAAATCTTTATTTAAAATAAGAAATTTTTCTTAGGTCCATTATGTTTTGGGCATGTTTAAAAATGGATTACTAAATTTATTGAGGGGAAAAATCGTTGCAAATTCAATTTAAATTGTGATAATTCTTGTAAAAGTGTCGCAAATGGGCGATGCAAGTGCGTCACAATTTTTTTTACTCCAGACTATAAATATGCACATTGGCAAGAGAAAGGCATATGAAACAAAAAAACTCTTTTACAAATTAAATCTAGATCTTCTTTTTTCACAAATTAGATCCTCTTTTAAAAACCAAACATTTTCTTTCAAATTTCAGAAATAATGTCTTACGAGAATAAAATATATGCTCGGTGACAATAGATGTAGATGCACAAAAATTATGATGGTGTGGCGACGAAAGATTTTGTGGATGGGCTATAGCAGTTTATGCAGCAGGTGAATAAGATATTATTGACGCATAAAACAGTAAATGTTCTGCCCATGTCGAAAATACAAGAATTTGAAAAATATTTTTGTCAATACCGTGTGGAAGAATTTGAAAAATATTTGTGTCCAACTACTATGTTTGTATTAATCATGGAAAGGCTAATATTGTGAATGCGCCGTTTAGTAGTAGTTCTAAACGTGCGGAGGAACCCGTTGGACATCGTACCAGTTTATAACAATTTATTAATACTAATTACGAATTCAATTGTTAAGATTGATGCATATACTGAATTAAATCTATACTATAGGGTTTTGAATATATCTGAATATTCTACAGCAAAACAATAAAATGAATTAATCTGAGATTTTATTAGAACTCCAAATAGCAAGCCTCTACTGTGCACATAAATTGGATCAGCCACAGTATGCTAGTACTGCAGAGATTCCTTCTCGTCGAACAAATTCATCAAACAGATCGCTTTTGTCTTATGGATTCTAGATTTCTTCTAACGCAAGAAATCCCTTTGGCATGAGTGTTTTTTTTATTCCCTAATAAACTTTTCTGGCTACTTAATAATAATAATGAGTTTATCTTTTTGTGATAATCACTACAAGAAGACATGTGGATTTGCGACGCCAATTTGCGATGACATCACTCCATCGCCAATAGGCATCGTGTTTGTGATAAAGTGCGACTGTTTTGGTTTTGGTCGTAAATTTGCGACCAATATGGTGGTCACACATTCATCGCAATTTAGCGATCAAATTGCGATGGTCCTACGATTTTATGGCAGAGCATCGCAAATTCATCGCAGGGGCATGGGACGAGGTTGCGACCAACGTAAGAGTCGTAAAGTTTACAACAAGCTTGCGACGAATTAGGTTGGTAGGTTGAAAATGTTTATAATGTTTTTTAACCGTTTATTTGCAAAAAAAAAAATATGGTCGCACTATACTTGCACAATAGTAGCAAATGCATCGCAAAGCAGCAATAGTCGCAAATTGGCAGTAGCAAATTAGTAGCAAAAGTTTATAATTTTTATAAATAGCAAAAATTGAGAAACGAAGTTCATTAGACAAAAAACTAAACCCAAAAGGATTTGATTTCACGAAAATCTTGAAACATTTGATCTTTTTGGGACGCGATTCGATAAAAAAGTGCAAAACATGTCGTATTGGGAGCACAAAATATACACTATTCGGGCATGGATGTACAACCATAGAGATCCAGAGAACGGTAAAGTGACGAAAAAATTAGGGATAGTCTGCAACAATACTTGGACCACGCGAGGAACCAACCATTTGAACAAGAAAATGGTAACATGAATTTTCTGCCACTGTGTTAAGTGCGAGAACACAAGTTATTGGAAAGCTTATATAGTTTAAAAGCATTTATATACCCGACGGTTTGTGCCAAATTATTATGTTTGATTTTCGCATGGGGAAGACTTTGTTGTGAATGTTCCGGGTAGTTCTAGTACGAATTATCATGTCGATCAAGATGAACCTATGAGTCAACATTATCATGGTCATTATAATGCATATGGATATGGTAATCATGATGGTAATAGGTTTCAGGATATGGATACTGATGCATTTCATGAAAGTACGACATTATTTACTAATAACATTGTTAAGGAACAAAACATATATGCTAAAAAAATTTACGATATGTTAGACGCTGCTAATGAACCCATCTACAAAGGATGTAGATAAGGGCTATCAAAATTGTCATCGACATCTAGGATGATGACAATTAAAATGAAGATAACATGACTGAGAATTGCATGGATAAATGGGCTGCATTATTTAAAGAGTATTTACTGGAGGGTAATAATTCGACAGAGTCTTACTATAAAATACAAAGATTGGTTGTGAGTATTGTTTTACCGCCTTAGATGATTGATGTTTGCATTGACAACTGCATGATTTTCTGGAAAGATGATGCTAAGCTGTAGGAATACCGATTTTGCGGGAAGCTGAGATATAAGGAGACAGGCGGACGTATGAGGGAGCCGTACCAGCGCATGTGGTACCGTCCCATAACGGAAGGGTTGAAACGATTGTACCAATTGGAGAGAACATCAACGTAAATGAGGTGGCATGCAGAACATTGCATCGCAGATGGAGTTATTACTCATCCATCAGATGTGAAGGCGTGAAAATACTTAAAAACGATACAATGGAACTTTTCTAGGGAATCTAGGAATATTTATTTGGGACTCTGCACAGACGGGGATTTAGTCTGTTTGGGATATCTAGTTGTCAATATTTGTTATGGCCAATTATTGTTACGCCTTACAATCTTCCGTCAGATATGTGTATGCAACAAGAATTTTTGTTTCTTAGTATTTTGGTGTTTGGGCCTAAGCATCCAAAATGATCTCTTGATGTGCTCTTGCAGCCTCTGATCCATGAATTGCAGGAGTTATGGCATGTACATATACGAAAGTATGATTCCTCGTAGCACCAGAACTTCAACATACATGTTGTGCTTATGTGGACAGTAAGCGACTTCCTCGCGTATGGAATGTCATTCGGATGGTCAACGCACGGAAGATTATCGTGTCCTTATTTTCTATATCAGTCTGATGCATTTAAGCTTAAGAATGGACATAAATCTTGCTAGTTTGATTTTCATCGTCGGTTTCTACCAATCAGCCATCCGTATCGAAGGAACAAGAAATTGTTCAAGAAGAAAAAATGGTGTAAATTCTCCCGCCAGTTTATCTTTCAGGAGAACAGGTGCACGAACAACTAGATTACTACGGTGCTCAATAAACTGCGCAACGTGAAGGTAGTTGGCACACACTAGCTAATATGCCAAATGGGTATTTGGAGTCTCATAACTGGCATTAGAAGAGTATATTTTGGGAACTACCGTATTGGAAGGATCATTAGTTGCGGCACAATTCGAATGTCATGCATATAGAAAAAAATTTTGATAACATAATCAATACGTTATTGGATGTGCAGGTAAAAACGAAACACAACTTGAAATAAGATGAAATCAATAAAATTAAATTCAGGTTAGTAGTATAATAAGGTAGAGTCAAAATCAGATTTATTGAAATCATTACAAGATGAAATTTTCTAGGGGGAGTAGAGTCATGGGGTTTCTGAATCGTCTGTCTTGAAAAAATCCTGCAACAATGGTCACTGAGTTTTAAAATCAAAGCATCAGTTCCTAGAAAATATTATAATTCCAAAACTAAAATTTTGACTCAATAAGATATAAGAAATCAAAAAGACTCAAAACGTAAAATCAAACACGAACAAACATGTTAGTATACGACGACACTACCTAGCACCGTCTCGATATAAAAGCAAATCAAATTAAAGGGGTATAAACTGAAAAGAAAAATAAAACTTAAATTGAAAGACAAAGAATAGAACGATGTTACCGTATTGGACAAAAAGTTCTAAAATTCGATTTCGGTTCACATATTTATGTGTGTATAGACTATCTTTTGATTTTTATCCAAGGGCAAATAAACTTGATTAAGTTGTTCTTTAGGTCCCTTTTAGTCTCTGAAACGTTAAACTCCCTTTGCTGGTCAACCACAGTTTGGTAGTTGGTTGAGATTTTGGAGATTTGGTACACCGGATGAGGCTCGTTGAACCATAAGTCAAACTGTGAACAATTCCTCGAACCATATTGAACATGTGCCGACCCAAATGACATTGTATATAAGCTCATGAAGTTTGAAATCTTTTGCTCGGATGGATTTGCATTTAGTTCATGATCATGCTATTGCATATATACAGTTGGCGGGGTACACTCGGTTGATTGCAAAATTGGCTCGAACCATTCCACTTTTTCTTTGACCAAAGTGATATTATGTCCCTTATGCTTCACTACCAGGCGTGGTGTCACTTGATTATTCTCTTTTGATGTACATTTCTTTTGAATGGTCTCAAATCATGTTTAGGCGATTTGATTTGTGCGTCAACAACAAAAAATTTTAATGTAAATTCTGTAAAGTACAAAAATTCCTTGCAAAATACTTGAAATCACTCGTTAATGTGTCCTTAGATCCTAAGTGAAAACAGTGTTAAGATTAAAAAAAAACTTGTGAAGATGTGAAATTCAATTTGAATACAGAGTTGTCTGAGCAAAATAAAAATTAAAGTGCAAAAGTTCTTTAAATAAGTAAATCTCTTAGAAATAAATTAAAATGAAGTACAGAGATTATGAAAACCTGATGAGAATGCATTTTTGAAATTAAGTATCATATATGTGTATACATATCTAATAATTTTATGTACACGTACATGATACTTCATTTATGTACACTTATATATATAACATTATATATATGTATACATAATTTATGTATATGTACATATGTACATGTGTTCCATGTGTATGAAAAATATGTATTATATTTATAAATATATGTATGTGTACGTGTACGTGTATATATAAATATGTGTACGTATATTTTATATGTATGATATGTATTCATATGCGTATATATACGTGCATATATATAGTATTTTAATGTACATGTAAATATACATAATAATTTATGTATGTACACATGTTATATGTGTACATAATTGATAATTTTTAATGTACACGTACATATATAACATGTATAAATTTAGATTCATGACAACATAGTTATATGAACGTCCATAGGTTTATATGTACAAGCATAATACCTTTTATTTTTTTAATAATTTTAAAAATAAATAAAATATAACAAAATGGGTATCAACCCGTAAAGAAAAATAAATTTTAACGAAAATTAAAAAGTAATTTTTTTATGAAAAATAAAATATTAGATATATGAAAGATAAGAAGAAAGAGAGATAGTAATAAAAGAAAAATAAAGAAAATTAGAAAAAAAAACATATTTCGTAGAGAAAAAAGAGTGTAGATTGTGAGTACTTTCGTCATTTTGTTGATGAAAGTGTCATGAGCACAAATAGATAAAAGAAAAAAAAGAAAAAATTGGCCCAATTGGTAGTTTTCAAAACTTATATTATAAGAATGGGTGATTCACTATTTTAAATTTGAGAAATAGACAATTTCGAGTGACCCCACTACTATCAACTAAAAGAAAACCCTTCTTATTGGATTTTATTACACTTGTGCCATTACCAAAATAAAATCTTAGTAAAATTATTTTTTTCTCTCACCTCTCTTCCCTCTCGTCTTCTTCCTTTAACTCTTTCTCGGATCTTTTTTTGTGTGTATAGAACTCTTTTTCATATATTCATTTTGATTCATTCACAAATTTTAATCAACGAATTTCCTACATCAATTTTTTACTTTTCACGATTTTTTGCATATATGGAACATCTGTTTTTGTATTATCTCTACCCATATTTTTTTGAGAAATCAAAGTTTACTGTCCCATTTTTAGGGGTGCATGACAGTATATGGGACACATTGGAGTAGCCAATGTTATTCGTATACTAGGCATAATATGGGATGATGTAAAATTTGGTGTATGAGGACGGTGTACACGACGGAGTAGATGATGGTGTTGGTGTACGAGGACGGTGCACACGGTGGAGTAGACCATGGTGTTGGTGTACGAGACGAAATATGGGGGGGAAGTAAAAGGTGGTGTACGAGGACGGTGTACACGGCGGAGTAGACGATGTTGTTGGTGTACGAGACGAAATATGGGACGTTGTAAAATGTGATTTACGAGGATAGTGTACATGGCGGAGTAGACGATGGGTTGGTGTACGAGACGGAGTATGGAGAGTTGTAAAATGTGGTGTACGCCGTGGAGTAGACAACAATGATGATATATGAGGCAGGATAGTGAATGGAGTGGTGTATACCATGGTAATCTGCTTCAAGGTATTTTGTTGTGATTTTATCATCACAAAAAATCCTTTCAGATGCTAACCACTTCAACCTGTTTCAATGAGATTAATTAGAAAAGTCAAGACATTTTAGATTTTTTTTTTTTGGGTTAAAATTAAAAGATATTGATGAAGGTAAAACAAAACGATGAATCAAAGATATTAAGGAAGAAGGTAAAAAAATGATGAATCAAATCGACCAACTCGAAAGCTTGTCCACACGCTGCACGCGGCACCGTTTCAGCCACTGCCTCCACCCTCACTCCCCTCGGTGCTGCGTTCTCGTTGTTTTTGCCCCTGCTACGTTTCATCATCTTCAGCTTCGATGTTGTTGTCTCGTCTTCTCGGAGGAAACCCGAGAACCCGGGATAAGGGTTGTTGTCGGATCCTCATCCGGTAGATCCGAGACTGCCGTGTTTGGCACCTGCGATTAGCTTCTTCTGGTTAACAAAAGTGCTTCAACCGGTGATCAGTAGGTGATGGCGAGGCGTTCCTCTGTAAATATGCCGGAATTTTCAAGTCTCATTGTGGATGTAATCTAAATAATTTTTTGTTAATGTAAAAAAGAAAAAGAAAAACTATCGAAAGAAAAAAAAACAATTAAAGAAAAAGAAAATTGATGGCAACTTTAGTAAATATGGCAACAACCATTCAAGCTTGTTCCCTTCCAAACACTTCACTTTTGGTTAGTGTCTTTCACCAGCAATTACTCCTCATGGCATTTTTGTCTTTTCCTTGATTCCTTCCTATTAATGTAACAGTAGAAACTACCTAAATCTTTAATTTGTTACAATGATCCACCCATACTCCAAATTACTTTTTTTAAACGGCCTAGTTTCCTAAATCACTCATAAAAACAAGTGTCAATATCTCATGCAATTTTTTAAATAAGTGTCATTCTTTCTAATTTATTATATGTTTTTGATGCTTGACGGATTTGGAAAAACTTTATCCACAGCTATGGTTTTCGACTTGTCTTCTTGATGGGTTGGGAAAGCCTTTGGGACGTCGCGTGAAGAATTTATTGAGCACCAGGTGGGTGCATCGATCGTGGGACATGAACGTTGTTGGGATGGAGTTTTTTGGGTCGAGAAAAATGGTGGGAGACCCGGGGCGCCTTGCACCGGTCACGGGCATCGATCACGGGTATGTGACCGGTGCAAGAGCTTTTGGACTTGTGGATCGAGAATAAGGGGCATCGGTCACAGGAAAGGGAGGCCTCAGACTGGTGTGCTCCTATTAGGTGTACGTGAACCGTGTCGCCGATTTTTATTCTTTTTCACTTAAAATCAATATTTTGCATTTTTATAAAATTTTCTAAAATTCCTAAAAAATCATGAATAAATATTGTAAGTCTAAAACAAAGCTCTAAAAATTAAAACTTAAGAAACCCAACTATGGGTTGTCTCCCATAAAACGCTTGTTTAAATCTTTTAGCTCGACTCCTTGTGGATTTAGGATTGAGATCAATCGTATAAGGGTCTGAGGTTTATCTTACCTCGTGATTTAGGTCTCCTAGGAATGTCTCCTTCATTTTCATCCAGTTTTGGAGGCTGATCAAGAGATTTCTTTACCAATTCTTCATTCTTGTCTGGAATAGCATAACGAATACGCTTTGCAGGAAAACCAGAAGGTGTTGCATGGTAGAAGGTCTCTTGTCAATATTTGCAAGTGATATTCTCCTATTAGTCCATTCCATGATTGCTCCTACTGTAGCCAAGAAAGATTTCCCAAGAATCAAAGGGGTAATTGGCATATTATACATCTTTTCCACTTGAAAATCCACGGGAACAATGCAATCTCCAATCTTGAGGGATAGATTGACAAGTTCACCAATTAGGGTGGTGGATGAACCATCAGAAAGTACTACATTTATTCTAGATGGTCTCATATTGGTGATTCTCAGCCATTCTACAAGTCTTTCTGAGATGAGGTTCACATCGGCTCTTGAATCGAAAAGAGAGCCATATATGTTGTTACCATGAATCGAACAAGGTACAACGAAAAGTGCAGGATCCATGACCTTGATTGCGGTATTTAAACTACTAATAAGTTTTAACCTTGGATAACCATGCATGGCACATGTCATTGTAGCATTTAAGGGTCATTCTTCCACAAGGAGTATGCAAAGGCAATAAGAATGCAAGATACTATAGAAGCTACGCCAATTTCAAAAGTTGTGTTTTGTAACGAACTAATAACCTAAGCAAATGATACAATAAGCAAGTAAGGTTATCAAACAAGAATAAGAAACATAAAAGAAAGCATGCATAAGTAAATTAAATTTGAAAGAAAACAATAAGAAAGCAAATTAAGAAAGTCAACAAGAAGTCAACCGGACAAACAAAGATGATCAAATATGATAAAGGCATGGACTTTGGGTAGAGATCATAGACCAAGAGTGTTTAACCTATGACTAGTAATGCAAGACCATATAACTAACCATTTCCAAGATATGGATCCTACAAAGTAGGCTAGCTCATTTTCACATAGTACTAACCCATTCTACTAATCACCCAATATGACAATCCTTTCGATCTCTATTGAAGAGAGAAGAGATCATTAGCGCATATGCCCATAAAAGTCTACAAATCGCCCTAAACATCAAGTGTTAATTGGCTAGGATATGAAAAGCATGAATTAGAGTTGGCCTAGACATTTTCACAAACATCTTTCGGGCATGAAAAGATCCTGATCTAATAACTACTTCAATCATAGCAATGGGTTCTCTCTAATCAATGGAAATCATTCAAATAGGGTTTTGAGGTCGCATGGTCTGGAGGAAGACGATAAGAAATTACAATTTTGCCATTCGTTAAAGAAAAAAACAGGAAAATAAGGCAAAATTAAGTTGTTGGTATCGAACCGTTGACCTGTTGGCTTAGCGTAAAGGTTTTTAGCACAAGAGCCAAAGTTACTTTTGTAAAAATATTCGCAATAATCCATACATAATTATGTTTGTACAAATAAATTTCTAAAACTAATCCCGCTTAATCTCTGATTTTTTCATTCTGCGCTAGGCCCACTCTAGCCGCCCGATTAACGCCGAGCAAAATTTAGAACCTCACCATCGCGATGTTTCAAATGATTTAACGACAGTAGAAAAGCAAGGCACATTGATTTATGGGGGAGTAATGAATAGCCGTTTTCTCCGATGACGGTTTAACTTTATTCAAGAAATCATTGATATGGTCTCATCTCTTCGTCGTTGTTTCGCACCTTCATTGTCGGAAATTTATTTGCATGCATTTTCAATGAATTTGGTAGTTGGCGTCGGTTCATTTCTACGTCCGAATTTTATTGTGGTTGATGATTGCTACTACAAATTTATGCCGGTTCGATTGCATAGATATTTCTTCTCTCATAGTAGAGTGTTATTTTCTGGGAGATGGTTCATTTCCTGGTGTTTTTCTCGATTCTACAGTGGGTTTGTTATTGATCCCGCTGGTGAACGTGTCCAAATCCGTCAAATATGGGGATCTTGGAATATCATTTATGGAAACATCATGTATGAGAAAGGGGAAGTATTTTTGGGTATGGAGATGTCACTTGGGTTTTCAATCCCGAAATCATTGATATAGCCACTCTACTCAAAGGAATACGTTTTTTTTGGATCGAATCGGGAGAATAAAAAGTCAAAGTCACTCAAAATGACTATGATACGGAAGATTTGGTATCAAATTAAAATGTCGATATTTCAGAAAAATTGCTGAAAGCATCGGGTTTAATCATGCGGTGTGCAAATTAGAGGTTTAGCCAAGAGATATTACCCACACACATAATTCACATCAGAGCAAGAACGAGTACGGAGAAGGAAAATAACGGATTTCATGATCCGTTAGCGAGCAAGGCTTGTCGATGGAAAGCATCGTTAAATTCACTCATTATATGTGCGATATATCTGCTTATGTAATAATTTGTTTTCGGAAAGTTCCATAACTCTGTAATTTTGATTTGAAATCAATAAAATTGTTAGAAAAAAAAAAAAAAAAAAGGGGATTACACGTTATCTATATGACCTGGCGCGTGCCTTTCAGGCTAGCCTCCATATAAATTAGAGCCACGAAAAAGCAGATCGAACCCTAAAGTGTCTCTCGAACCCTAAAGTGTCTCTCTCTCTTGGGCGGACATGGACGACAACCCTCTAGAGCTCTTCCGCAAGATTAGTTTGGACGAACGAACTGTTAAGGACACAGTCGAAAACAGCAGCAGGATCACCTCCGATCTCATTGCCGTCATCCAGCAGGTCTTCTTCTTCCCGATTGAAATCGCATAAAACTCTAAATTATTAGTCATCGATTTACTTTGAACGAGTCTCCTTTTTCCGCTTCCAATTTCAATTTTTTTTTCCCTTCCAGATTCTTAGATTGATTTTGTTGCTGTTGTTGTTGTATTGGATTACCAAAATTATGTACAGGCTGGTGTCACTGATGGCTGCGACCGAACTATTGGATATCTGTTGTACACGGTGAGATATTCTGATTAATCTAAACCTCAATTTTGCTGTTTGCACAATAAATATAATTGATTGTTTTCCAGGTCGCCACAAAGTACAATGGAAAGGCTCTTGTGCATCGTCCTACATTGCTCAACTACATTGTCTCTTCTAAGGTTGAGCTAATGTTGCCTGCCCTTTCTTTGGTTGAGAATCTGGCTAACTCTGTTTACCATTCCCTCGCAGATTAGAACTCCAGCCCAGTTGGATGCTGCATATTCGTTTCTGGGCAATACCGATCCTCAGGACTTGAACCTAACTGAATTTGAGGAGGCGTGTGGTGTTGGTAGGGACTTTTGTGATTTTTCCTTTTTTTTAACACTATTTTCACCTTATTTTTTCCATTTACGGTTTTGGTACAGGGGTTGAGGTTTCCCCAGAAGATATTGAGAAAACAGTCCAACATATCCTTCAAGAGAATATGAATACCATATTGGCGCTGCGTTACCCAACTAATGGTTAGCTGTTTCTCTTTACCCTTCTATCTCTTTCAGGCATATCCTCTCGATCTCCTGCCCTATGCTCAACCATGTTTGTATTTTTGTGGTATAGCGGGTGAATATATCGGACATGTCCGCAAATGTCTGCCATGGGCAGATCCCATGACTGTGAAGGTGACTTCATCCCCTATGTTCTTTGCCAACCACATATGATGTCTTAGCTTTTCTTATCTGTTTGTGACAGAGAGTCATAGATGCAAAAATGTATCAACTGCTTGGCCAGAGAACTGCTGCTGACAATGAAGAAAAGCCTACCAAAAAGAAGGAGAAGAAAGAGAAGCCTGCCAAAGTAGAGGTGAGCCCATGTTTCCTCTCATTTTCAATCTATCTTCTTCTGTGTATGCTTCCACCTTAATACTTCATTTCTTCTGTGGCTACTTTACAAGAAGAACCATGCTGTGGAAGCTGTCCCAAATCCATCTCAAGAGGAGCTTAATCCATATTCTATATTCCCTCAGCCAGACCAAAATTTTATGGTAACTCACGCCATTTGTTTATGTTTCTTTTTTTTTTTTAGTCCCCTTGCTAATTTTTCATCTATGTGCTGATTGAGTGGTATGGTCTGTATTTTATTGCCTTTTAATATGAATGATATGAGTTTTAAGTTCTTTTTCGTTTACATTCTCAGGTTCACACACAAGTCTTTTTCAGTGACGGCTCTGTGCTCAGATGCAAAAATACCAAGGAACTGCTTGACAAACATCTCAAGGTGACTGGAGGGAAAGTTTATACCCGCTTCCCCCTGAACCAAATGGCTATCTACATATTGGACATGCTAAGGTAAAATATACTCTGGCTACGTCGTAATTTGGCCGGGCCCCCAATTTTTTCATGGTCATTTATTAATGGTTGTATTTTCAGGCTATGTTTGTTGATTTTGGTCTTGCAAAGGACCGAGGGGGCTGCTGTTATCTAAGGTTAAAAAACCTTTCTCGCTTTTAACTTGGGCTTCTTACATCTTTTGCTTTTCTTTTTTTCTTTTTTTAATTGACTTCTGTGAAAATCTGATTTTAAGGTATGATGATACAAACCCCGAGGCCGAGAAGAAAGAGTACATTAATCACATTGAAGAAATCGTTGAATGGATGGGTTGGGAACCCTTCAAGGTATTGTTATTTTCTGCTGTACGAATAGCTTACTGTTACAATTGAAAATTCATGTGACAGTCTCCATTGTTTGCTTCTAGATTACGTACACCAGTGATTATTTCCAAGAACTGTATGATTTGGCAGTGGAGTTGATTCGAAGAGGTCACGCCTATGTTGATCATCAGGTTAAATCGATTTAAACATTACTCATATATGTATTCCTTTTGTTTTTCCAATTGATTTTCATGCTTTTGCTCTAGGACTTATTCTATCGAAGAATTTTTCATCTACTTCCAGAACGCCGAGGAGATAAAAGAGTACAGAGAGAAGAAAATAAACAGCCCCTGGAGAGAAAGGCCTATCGAAGAATCTCTAAAGCTTTTTGACGAAATGAGACGAGGAATGATTAAGGAAGGTCACGCGACACTTAGAATGAAACAAGACATGCAAAATGATAATTATAATATGTTTGACCTTATTGCCTACCGTATAAAGGCAAGTGAAACTAAATTCATCTCTGGTTACGTATGGGATCTCCAGTCTTTAGCTGACTGGCTTGTTTTATATGCTTTGCAGTTCACACCTCATCCTCATGCTGGTGACAAGTGGTGTATTTATCCGACCTATGATTATGCTCACTGCATTGTTGATTCTCTTGAGAATATAACGCATTCGGTTTGTCCCTTTCTAACTCTTCTGGCTGTTGAATATAACGCATGAGTTTTTGAATGTTGCATTTTGTGACCCGCTATTCACATTCAGTATCTGAATCTGAATCATCTGCATATCTGAAAATCTGACATTTTCTTTTACGTAGCTCTGTACTCTTGAATTTGAAACCCGGCGTGCTTCATACTACTGGTTATTACATTCCCTGGGTCTCTACATGCCGTACGTGTGGGAATATTCACGGCTGAATGTCACAAACACTGTAATGTCCAAGCGTAAGGTTGGTGAAATACCTACGATGCCAATTAAAAACCTTTTAAGCATTCTCTGCACTGAATCAATGCTGGTTGGATCGTTTGCTTTCTTTTGCTGCAGCTGAACTACGTTGTGACAAACAAGTATGTTGATGGTTGGGATGATCCACGCCTTTTGACACTTGCTGGCTTGAGGCGGAGAGGTGTAACTCCAACATCAATTAATGCATTTGTACGAGGACTTGGAATTACCAGAAGGTTTGCTATATATATATATGAAATAATGAAATGACGTCATACGGTTTGGCATATGTTAACTTTTATCATTAAATCTGTCTGCTATCTATTGTTGTTTGCTGAAGTGATGGTAGCATGATACATGTGAATCGTCTTGAGCATCATATTAGAGAGGAGTTGAATATAACAGCTCCCCGCACCATGGTGGTGTTGAATCCTCTTAAGGTGGTCATTACCAATGTGGAACCAGGCAAGGTTATCGAGGTTGATGCGAAAAGGTGGCATGATACTCGGAACAATGATCCCTCGGCATCCTACAAGGTGAACTAAGCTTTACAAAGTAGTAACTGTTTGTGCACACGGGGGAAACGTTTCCTGTTTGTTGATCTTTTTCCCTTGGATATAGGTTCCGTTCTCTAGAGTTGTATACATTGAGCAGTCTGACTTCCGAAAGAAGGATTCAAAAGATTACTATGGACTTGCTCCCGGTAAATCAGTATGGCTTAGGTATGATATACACACGCATCATTACCACTTTGGCATTGAGTATGATTAATCTGAGACTCGATACGCCTTCTGCTGTTTGCAGATACGCTTTTCAAATCAAGTGCACCAGCGTTGTCTTTGCTGATGACGATGAGACCGTTTGTGAGATTCATGCGGAGTATGATCCCAAGATTAAGACAAGGCTGAAGGTCCATTCTTTGACCATCTCCATAAATACTGCAATTGCGTGGCACTTATCAATCGTGTCCTTTGTCTGCAGGGAGTTCTACACTGGGTCCCAGAATCTTCACCGGGAAGAGAGCCCGTAAAGGTTGAAGTACGGTTATTTGAGAAACTCTTTAATTCCGAGGTAATTGTTCACTCGCTTTTGTTGTATCTGTAATTTCCGGTTAAATAGGATCGAGCTAAAAACTAATGTCTTTAACCATAACAGAATCCAGCTGAACTTAGTGATGGTTGGCTCACTGACATTAACCCTAACTCCAAAGCGGTAGTTTCTGATGCCTATGCTCTTTCAATCATTAAAGATGCTGTGGTAGGGGACACATTCCAGTTTGAAAGGCTAGGTATATTTGTTTTCGGTTTTCGATGAACAAGTCGTATTTTTTCTAATCCTAAAATCAACTCTGACAGCGTTGGATTGCGATGCATTAGGTTATTTTGCGGTTGACAAGGACTCTAGCCCGGGAAAGCTTGTGTTTAACCGGACGGTGACACTCAGAGACAGCTACTACGGGAAACGGGGGAAGTAGGAATATGATATTTGGTCCAATACGACTCATTTGTGCAGGTTTAGATTAATTATTTTCTTTTTAAAAAGTAAAACATTTTTATACTCCTTAAATATAACAGATTAATATAACATAAACGGAAACATGAAAAGAGAAAAAAATATTAAAGCTTTTAGTAAACTAACCATTAATTAATTTAATTTCCTGATGTTACATTTCACCTTATATGCTATACTTTTACATAATAATAGGATAACTTGTGGAGCATGCTAAAATGTAATTAATCTTTCGTTTCAAACTATAACATAGAAAGAAACAAGAGTCAAACTAGTCTTAGGGAGTTTTTTTATAAGTCTTCCAACGTTTTCATGTAGAAAGAAGGTAGTGCAATGCATATTTGGAATCAACAGAAACCTCGTTACAACTGAAACTGACAAGTCATTAAAGGAAACTTAATACGGGCATTAAACCTGGTTTAACATCTTAGCAGTGAAAATAAAAGAGTCCTGAAATACTTGATAAACCGAAAAGTCTAATCAATGGCCCATTTTCTTTACCCACTCTACTTTTTCTCTCACCAACAGTCCTTGCTCCTTAAACTGAAACTGACATGCCATGTTTCTTTGTTTCCTGTGGCATATGAAAGCATAGTGTACATTTCAAAGAGATGGTTAAATTTCAAAGAGATGGCTCATAAATAACATAAGCAATACCTGAGGAAGTCTTTAGATGCCCCGGGTAATAGCATTGGCTCCTCTATGTAGTAAAGAAAAGTCTCCACTTGATCATCATCCCATTCGTGAGAGACATTTATGATCTCAGCTTCTGAGAGAATTTCACCTTCAATATCGTAGCACAACAGCAGAACTCTACCACGAACGAGATGATCCGGTGCGAAAATTAGTTTACCAGTAGCTCTTGAAATGGTAATGCTCTTCCAAGTCAACCTTAACATAATCCCGATATAAGCTCGCATAGTCCTCCCAACCAGGAATTTGAAAATAGAGCTTCGACCATGAGTGTGTGTTGTAATCATCCAATACCCACACGTCAAAGAAACCATACAAGATGGGAAAAGGCACAAGAGCTAATTTGCCTCTGAATTTAACCAATTCGGTTTTCGAAACGTCAATAGTGGCTTCATCGGGAAAAGGAATGAGAGTGAAGTCCTCGGACTGCATATCAAAGCTCGTGAGGACGGTTCCTCCTTGGGGGCTCTTGAGGAATGCTCCATAGTAACTCCTTCCGTCTAAGAAAATCCCATTACGGGAAGGGGACAGCCAATCAACGAAAGGGACATGAGGTTGCTTACACTTGAGGGTTCTCCAATGAGATTTTCCTCCGTCGACCAAAGTCAGAATCTGGACGTCTTCGTCTCCAGCGAGTTCAGATAGAGTTAGCACCTTGAAATGTTCCCCAATTGGATCAAAACCGAAGTAGCAGACTGCAGATCCCCGAAACAGGAATTGTGGGAAGATCGAAGAACCTTCTGCGACCAGGATTGCAGACAAGAAGACTTGATCCCCTGTAACAGAGAACCAGTCCGAGAAGTGGTCGACAACAATAGGAACCACAAAAAGAACTTGAATCAGTCACCAACTGAGAGCAGTAAGAATACTCGTACTCTTCGTTCAATGCCTCCTCCTGGTGGGGAATCCAATCAAATAAGCGGGAAGTTTGCTGCGATCCTGGTACTCGCACTCGCACGCAGGTGAACATGATAGTATCAGGGTTTAGAGACTGCGTAATTTTTGGTCGAAATCATGGATAGCCAGTCAAGAGAGACAGTGCACAGCCTGAGAGCAGAATCAAGTGGTAAACTTTCGACGATTTTTCGGACCAGCTCATCAGGAACTGCTGACTGATCCTCTTCCTCCTTCGTAATTATCTCCTTCTGCTTCCCTCTTTCACTGTCCGTTTTTTCCAATTCAGAGCTCTCCCCTACAGATAAGGAAGTAACACTGAAGCCAGCTGTCTGCATGGAGGCAGATAAGGAAGTCTCTTCACCTGAGGAGATTGATTGTTCTGGACCTGCATCATTTCCAATTTCCAACACATAAGCTTTGTACCCATATGGAGCATCTAATAGCACCAATGAGCATCTAATAGCATCAATGAGCATCTAATATTCATAGCATAAGCAAAGGACCAGAATCAAAGTGGATGAGACCCAAACAAAGATTTCAACCTGGAGCTCTATGTCTAGTCATACCTGAATCTGTTGTGGAAGAAGCTCTAGTTGTAGGTTCAGAGAGATCATTGATTTTTCCAGTTATCTCAATGTGCTCATTCCTTAACTCTGTATGGGTGCAGAAATTATTTCAGAAACCAACACACAAAGGGGTAGGAGTAATGCAGATATTAACAATGGAAGCTACACATACACTCTATGACAAATGCTAATAAACAGGATATAGAAAATCAAGCTTGACTCCTTCCAATTCCATCTCTGGCTCACAAATCCATGAAAATCCCTCAAACTATATACGCTTTTGTTATGTTCCCCTGAGTGAGTCCCTACTTGGCTAACTGACTCGTAATTTAGCCCTAACTTTGGACTAACTCAGCACAAGACCAAAAGAAAAGAGAAAGCACCAGTAAGACGACGGCGCTCAGCTCTCACCACCGGAATATCAATATCTGTCCGAGGGAATCCCTGTCATAAACATACGAAACAAGTAACTAAATGTTCCGTATCTGATTTTGGAGAACCGTATCGATTAGGACTAAGAGAAGAGTGGAACGAAGTACCTCCGAGTCGATGAGATCGCCGGAGAGACCAGGACCACCGGGAACGCAGAGCCGTTCGACAATAGAGTCCATCTCAGTCTCCATGGCAGCTCTCTTGTCCATTAGAGCCATCTTCTCCGCTTCCAGATTCGCGCCAACCATCTTCCTTTCTTCTCGTCTTCTTCGAAACCCGGAAAGGAAGAGATCGACTGAGAATATGGAGGATATAGTGAGATCTGGAGTAGATGCGTCTGATTCGGTGAGGTAGGAGCCGGAGAAACGAAATCCGTGAGAAAACCCTAGATCTAGGTTAGAGAAGCGGCAAGGGAGAAAAAGGTGAAAGATCGAAGAGATGTCTTCTGATCCAAGTCAGATCTATCTTTCACCGACTTTTGTGTGAGGGCTTTGTTAGAAAAAGCCCAATCACCTGATTTCTTTATCTAGGCCCATTCTTTATCCCAAGTAAAATAAGATTGTAGCCGTCCATTTATATCAAGTAGACATTATTTATACACTCACACTCTACATTAACAGTTTGCCTCTATATAGTATTGAATTGAATATCGGTTAAAAAAGTTTCGGGTGAATGGGTCGTTCGCTTTCATGTTGGTTCATTACTACACTTAATCGGATTAGGTTATTGTTTAGCGTATATATATACACATGAAGTTGCTTTAATAAGAGAGAGACATAGATCTTTAAGCCAAGCATAAAA
This sequence comes from Pseudoturritis turrita, assembly GCA_900406555.1. Lineage (NCBI taxonomy): Eukaryota > Viridiplantae > Streptophyta > Magnoliopsida > Brassicales > Brassicaceae > Pseudoturritis > Pseudoturritis turrita. Next base: position 225,612 of record OVBL01000460.1, on the reverse strand, counting down.
ATCTTAGAAAGAAAAGTTCTTCAATTTATTTTGAGATCAGATCTCAACGGTACTAGTATCCCGTTTCGATCCAGTTTGTGTGCGTGTGGATACCAGTAGAGGCACGACATTTGGAGTGCTAAACAACTTCGAATCGTTTGATTTATTGTTCCGCTGTAGAATATCCAGGTATATGTAAAAACCCTAAGATCTAGATTTAGTTTAGTATTTGCACAAATTCTATCAATTAAATTCGTAATTAGTATTTATAAATTGTTATAAACCGGTACGAATTCCAACAGTGGTATCAGAACCTACGTGTTTAATTTTGAATTTGATCTAGTTTCATGTATATGTGTGATCTACATGATAATTGTGATTTATTTTGAAGCATGTTTACGCAAATATATGATTTGCTAGATTTATTGATTTTAATTTGGAACATGTTTATTAAATTGGGCATAAACTCTTAAGCATGTAAATCTATAATTTGATTAAGTGTTTGTTTTATTAGTCCACTAGTATTATGGCCCGTGCATATGCACGAACATAGGTTTAATTTGATTTAAAAGGTAAAATAATGTAGTGAAATATATGATAATTAAGTGTTTAGTTAGCAGATATTAAAATTTAAATTTTTTTTTCTTTTAAATATTAAAACAAATAATTTGAAAAAATGAATAATCAGAATAATACAGTATATATGTTTGTAGCAAGGAAATATTTTTGTTGGAGAATAGAGACGTTTATAATTATTTGCCAATTGCCGAGCCTATTTACACAAACTTACACCTTATAGAACATAAACTGTTCTTAAACTAAATATGAAGAAATATATAGAAAATCAAAATTCCAAAACAAAAAACAAATGAACAAAATAAGATGAAACATATGAAAAAACAAAGAAATAAATAAAATAAAGATGATATCGCATCAAAAAGCATTAGCATAAACGATATTGGCAGTTGAATATCATTCTACATTCATGGTTACCTCCAAGAAGAAATCGAATGACTTCCGAATTTATTTATATACTCAAGAGAGCACAGTATGATGAAAAGAGAGATAATTTATATAGATCAATTCTCCAGATTCAAATAGATCAATTCTTCTTGGATTTTAATAATTTGCTAAAAAGAGAGATGGAAGTGAGAAGAAAGTGAATTCGTCGACAGAGAAAGCAAGCCGATTTCGATATAGAAAATGGGTAGTTCTGAAGAGATTGTGGAGTAAAACGCGAGAGATATTTTTGAATTTATTGGGAATTTTTTTTGAAAAAGTAGCGATCGTGGCTTTAGCGGTTGATAAACAAAGAAGAAAACCTGTTTCAAAATATTTTTAATTATTTATTTATTTATTTAATTTAGAGATAAATTTGGGAAATAAATTTTAAAAAAAAAATTCTAAAATTTGTGGATGAGACACGTATATAAAATGATGAGTTATTAATCCGAGAGTGATTTTAGGAGTCTCTCTCTGACTTGTGTTTTATATGTATAGGGATGTGAAATAGTATAATTATTTAATAGTAAGATAAGTATTTGCATCTTGAATATAGATATGAATATATGTTTGTTCGCATGTATATATATGATACTAGTTTTTTACCCGCGTCCAGCGCGGACATTACGATTTGTAATAGTCATTTTCTGAATAAAGTTTTGTATTATATAACTTAAAATTTTTGGTTGTATATATGTCTACTTTTTACATTTATATCAAATAAAGAGAACTAAAATAGTAGATATTAAATACTAACATGTTTAGCAATTTATATTGTATATAAATCTATCAATAATTTATTTATTAGTAAATTAAAAGGTACTAAACCCTAATAGGTGAGGCTGAACCCTCATAAAATGTATTTAGAATACATACCTATTTATATTTATTACAACTTAAGAGGCACCAAACCCTAATAGGTGAGCCGCAAATGCACGTAAATTACTAAACAATTTAACTTAAGGGGTACTAAACCCTAAAAGGTGAGCCTAACCCCTCACAAAAACACGTAAAATACGGAATAATTTATATTTTTCGCAACTTAAGGGGTACTAAACCCTAATAGGTGAGCCTAAACCCTCACAAATGTATGTTAAATACTGAACAATAGATATTTCTCGCATCTTAAGGGGTACTAAACCCTAATAGATGAGCCTAAATCCTCACAAATGCACATAGAATACTAAACGATTTATATTTCTTGCAAATTAAGGGATATTAAATCCTAATAGGTGAGCCTAAACCCTCACAAATGCACGTAAAATACTAAACAATTTATACTTTTTGCAAATTAAGGGGTACTGAACCCTAATAGGTGAGCCTAAACCCTCACAAATGCACTTAAAATACGGAACAATTTATATTTCTTGCAAATTAAAGGGTACGAAACCCTAATACGTGAGTCTAAATCTTCACAAATGTACGTAAAATATTGAAAACAATTTATATTTTTAGCAAATTAAGGGGTACTAAATCCTAATATATGAGCCTAAACCCTCACAAATGTACGTAAAATATTGAATGATTTATATATACTGTATTACTTATGGTCGATTTGATTCGGTTTGTCGGTTTTTTATTTTTTGGGTTGGAAATATTCTATTGAAACTAACTGAAACAAATCGAATAAAACTATGATTCGCTTCAGTTCGATTATGGAAAAGTTAGGTTTGTATGTAATGTTGCCGAATATAACTAAAGTGTTAATTCGATTAGGTCCACAGGCAGCGGGATAAGAATATGAAAGCCGACTTGCTAACATCGGCCATACCTTCGTAGGGTGGTTGGTATAATATGAATTTTTAAAAACTGATATAGTTTTTATTTAAATATGAAAATCCGATTTATAATTTTATATTTTTAGCAAATTAAGGGGTACTAAAATCTAAATAGTGAATCTTAAACCCTCAAAAATACACGTGAAACATTGAAAACAATACAAAAATTTACTTAAAGTTTAGATATATTGTGTTAGTTCGGGTCGGCTCGGATCGGCTCGGTTCTTCAATTTTTTCGGGTTGGAAATATTCTACTGAAACTAATCGTATAAAACTATGGTTCGGTTCAGTTATGGAAAAGTTCAATTCGAATGTAATGTTGCCGAATTAAATCAAAGTGTTAATTTGGTTCTTTTTTTTTAAATGAAAATTTCGGTTAATTTCGATTAATTTCAAGTAGTTCGGTTAATTTTAGTTAGTCCGGTTAATTTTGATTAATTTAAATTGGTTAACCAATGAAAATGAGACGCATAATTAGATTTCAGGTAAACGTTCGGGATTTTTCTCGGGTCTTGTGGTAAAAGCTAGAAGTTACCGATTTCCGAGTGGAAGTGGGACATGATCACGATGGATTTTGTCACGGGTTTACCGTTGTGTGACGGTAAGGATGCGATTTGGGTCATCGTGGACCGATTGACCAAATCGGCACATTTCTTGGCAGTTAACCGTAATGACAGATCGGAGAGGCTAGCTGAGATTTATGTGAAGGAGATTGTGCGATTGCACGGAGTACCGGCAAGCATTATGTCTGATAGGGATTCTAAGTTTGCTTCGGCTTTTTGGAGGGTGTTGCAGAAGCGGTTTGGAACCAAGGTTCACATGAGTACTGCGTATCATCCTCAGATGGACGGACAGTCCGAGAGAACGATTCAGACTCTTGAGGATTTGCTAAGGGCGGCAATCCTAGATTGGGGTGGAAGCTAAACATATGGAAGAATTTGAAATCTTCTTTTTGAAAAATGAGTTTGGATGCAAAAAATGTGAAAGGTGTGAGCTTTAGTGTAAAAAGAAAGCTTTTAGATGCAAAAGAGTTTGAGGAATGAGAGAGAAGAAAGAGGATTTCTTTTTGAGGGTTTTAGAGTAAATACCGGCTTGAAATAATGTTTAAAATAAAAGAAAACCGGTCTAATCCAAAGGAAACGAGTCAACACTTAGAAAAAAGTCAAAGAAAACTTACCTTGGCGGATGCATGCTGCATCGACGTGTCCCATCGATGTGGTGAAGATACCAGGTCGATGCAGCACACACCAGGGCGATTTTTGAGCTATTGTCCATCTCATCGACTTGGTGCATTGACATGGTGCATTTGGCTGGTCGATGCAGGCGACATGGTACTCCAAAGTACCATGTTTTCACCCCAATTGATCCATGCTTGATCCTCTTACTTCCTACAAACTCAAACACACTAAAACACAAAGAAAAATAGCTAAAACATAGATAAAAGTATGTACAAGGATACCAAGGGATTGCCTTCCTAGTGCGCTTGCTTAACGTCTCTAACCTTGACGGTTTGAGGAGATTCTAGTTGGATGTGGTGTGGGAACCATCCATAGTGCTTGGTCCCCAATCCGTCAACTCAATCTTGAAACACTCCTTGATAGCCTTCTTGGCTTTGTCAACTTGGTCTTTTTTCATACCGGGAGGAAGAATAATCTTAGCCTTAGAGAATGGCTTGAAACCGCCTTTACACTTAGTTTTGCATTCAATTGCTCCTTCAACCAACTTAATGGGACGTATGGTGAGGGTGGGTTTCTTCTTTACACTTGGTGCTTCCTTTAGATCAATAGGTGCCATAGCCTTTGACACCGTTTCTTCTTGGTTTTCAAAGAGTAAGTTTAGACCATCTCCATCAAAAGTCTCTTGGAGATTCTTTTCATTCCCTTTAGCAAGGATTTCTTGTTCAATAATAAAAGGCACATCCTTGGTCTCTAAATTCATCAATTGACCAACTTCTTCTTCTCCATAGGAGATTGTGCCACAAAGCTTTCTTGAGATAGGGAAGATTGGATAAGAGACATAGGGGCTCACATTGTAGAGAATAGCTTTCTTGTTGAGAAAGTCCATTGTTACTCCTGTGGTTGCTAAGAAAGGTGTACCAAGAACGAGGGGCATCCTCTTAGCAGAGTCTATTTCCACAACCATGAAGTCGGTTGGTACAATGCAATTCTCTATCTTTACCGGATAGCTCTCGAGAATTCCAATTGGACACTTAGAAGAAGGATTCGCAAATGCGATGGAGCTAGTGTTACCTTTCAAATTCTTAACGTCCAAAGTCTCAAATATATCATAAGAGATAACATTGACGCTTGAACGGAAATCACATAATGCATCATCGAGTTCCAAATCTCCAAGAGAGCATGGAAGAGAAAATGTACCCGGATTTTCTTCCGTAGTGAGGGTTTTAAGTACTTGTGCCTCTCCACCTTTGTCCTCATAGTTCTTCATAACATACATGACCTTGCCATGGTTAGGTAAGACATCCTTGATGAGTTTCCTATGGATGGAGATTTGAGCAATACCATCTCCTTTGGGTAACTTTACTCCAACTTCCTCTAAATTATTCGTGAACCTTGTGAGAACTTTCTTTAGGGTCTTGGTAAAGACCGGGCGAGAAACTGGAAGTTTTGGTTCATAAGGAGAGGGTTCAAAACTGGGGGTTCCTCTCTCTTAATGATCTTTGGAGCTTTTACCTTAAGCTCTTCATCGTTCTTAACAAATTCTTCAACATAAGGGCACTCAAGTAGCTTAGCCAACTCATCCAAGTAGAGCTCATCTTCTTCAAATTCTTCCCTTGTCAATGGTCCATGACGAGCTTCCCAATGTTTTTCATCATCTATTATCACAACATTGCAAAATGACTTGGGGTTAGACTCGGATTTACCCGGTAGTGTACCACTTGGAGCCTTAGAACTTGAAGCCATTTGTGCCATTTATAGGTCAATGGTCTTCACGTATGATGCCAAGCTTGTAATCTTACCATCCAACTCTTGGTACATGCTATCAATTCTATTGTTGACCTCTAGAAACTTCTTTCCAATATCCGCGCTATTTTTAATTTGACCTTCCAAGATCCTTTGTACTAAAGCCTTGATCTCATGGTCTTGTGATGAGGGTTGAGTAGAAGCACTAGCTTGTCATTGGAAGTTTTGAGCAACTTGGTTAGGGAAAGTGTATTGTTGCTTAGGAGAAAAATCTTGTTATAGAGGGACAAATCCTTGACCTTGTTGTTGTGTGACAAACCCTTGTTGTGGTTGAAATCCTTGTGGTTTAGGTGGGTAGACTTGGTCTTGTGGGTTTTCCACATTAGTGCTTCTATAGACAGATGAAACATCAGTTTCTGACGAGGTGAATTTGGCTGTCGAACCAAATATGGTTGCCGAAGCAAACTTGGCTGATGAAGCAAATGAGGTAGATGACGAGGCAAACTTGGATGAAGCGAACGCGGATGCCGCGGAAAATTTGGCTGCCGAATCAAACATAATGGGTGACTTGGATGTCCACCACCCCGCGAACCGTCTCATTATCAAGGTCCATCATCTTGTCCATGATCCCCATTCAGATGTCCCTGAGGCAAAAATTTTGTTGCCTCCTGGTAATATTAAGATCGAGCCTGAAGACCTTATTATCGACGAGGCCGAGGCAAGACGGTTGGAGAGGCTATTTGGCAGTTACCAAGCCGGTCCATCGAGGAATGCACCTGGTAGACGAAAATAAAAAAAGAAGAAAGCCGACCCACCCGGATTGATCTTGTCGACTGAAGAGTCCTTATTGTTGTTGAGGCAACGGTTCGGGATCTCCGAGGAAGTTGAGTTGATTGTACTTCCTCATCAGACCGTCCAGGTAATCCTCCACCAAACCAGTTCTGCTTGAACGAAAGTTTTCTATGCGAGCCTCTTGTGGTTTCCGATCCCAGGTTTGATAGTGTGATTCTTTAAGAAGCATGGGTTAGCCCTTAACCAGATTACGCCCTGGGGGATGTGCCATCTAGTCGGCATTTTGGTGCTAAGTTATGAGTGCGATGCCGAAGTGAGGGTTGGACACCTTCAACATCTCCTTGAGTTTCAAAAAGTCCCAAAATCTCCGACGTATTATAACTTTCCCAAGAAGAACTGCAAAATAATTGAAGGGTTCAAAAGCAAGGACAATGATTGGGGGAGTTATTTTTTCTATGTTCCCATAATCGACGCGGCGATTGAGGAAGATTGCCTCGGCAAAGTCAAAACAGACTGGGGACCCATTGGTAGTCGACCCTAAGACTGCTCCGATTTTATTTCATTTTTTTAAATTTTCTAATCTCTCCCTTCTTTCTGCAGTTCGTCATCTACTCCTGTCGTTTCCAGAAGACACCTACTTACTCAGAGACACCCTTGTCGGTGGAAAGACTCACTAGGATAAGTACTTCTCCTTAGATCGTGTAGAGAAAGCAAGGGCTCGCTTTGCTGGTGTTGAAGTATCCACTAGCTCAGATTCTTCCATTGCACCCCAATTACATATCGTTTAATTAGTGGGCAAGCGGATGACAATTCGTGATAAGCAGGTGCTAAAGGAGAGGGAAATGGAGACGGCTCGGAAGAAAAATATTGAAGGAGCCGATGCATCTCTTAAGGATGTCGAGGTGACGTCTGGATTGGTTAGGAAGGTTGCTGATACTCCAATCCTAAATGAGGATAAAGTTATTGATGGCGCTGCTGATGCTAAGGCAACTTGAGATGTTGCCGAGCCAATAGTCGAAGATACGGTGAGGCAGGTCGTGTTTGGTATTCCTTCTAACTCCATTCCTCCTCCTACTCTGTGTCAATCTAAGGATGTCAGGCCGTCATCGTGGAAGCGTCCTGCTTCTAGTGCTGAAAAAGAGAAAGGCATTGTGGAAGAAAATGCCGAGAAGAAACAAAAAAAGAGACGACTCTTTTAATCCAACTCCTCGACATTCTCAACAAAGATGATGCTCCAACCTTGGATGTCGAGGTTGGTAAGCTGTCTGAATGGAGAATCGATCTGGCCGGGGCTCATGAGGAGTTTAAAAGGATCAAACATGAGGTAAAGAACGAGCTGACTATATCTCATATCTCATCTTATTCGGTTGATTCGATGCTCCCCGGCGAGCCATTCGAGAATGCCGCGGAGGCTATTGGTATCAGAGATTTCTCTAGATCCAATGCTGGTACTCCCGTCGCTAACCGTACTGTCGAGGAAACTGTAGATCTCAGTCTCCCTTAAGCTCTGCTATGTTGTTTTTTGTTGTTTGTTTTTTATTTTAAGAACGGAATGTCTGGATGGCTATATCCATTAGTATGTTTAACGGATTTTTGGCTAACTTTCGGCTCATTTCATTTTAAATCCGAACCGAAGCGTTATGTTACGAGATGTCAAAGACCAGTGAAGGAGTATTATTGGGTTTTTGAATGCTTACTTTGATTTACGAGCACATTTCCTTCTATGTACCCGCTCTGATAGTAGACATGAGAATTTTGTATAGCGCGCTTAGATCCGTAGATTATGTAGTGGTAAAAAATCCAAAAAAAGATGTAAGAGTCCGTCGTTGTGGCCAGCAATAAACGAAAAAAAGAACTAGTCTGTTTTGATAAGACTTGATGTTTTGACGAGGCGATAAGTATGCCGAAGTGTCTGATAAGATTTGGTGTTTTGCGAGGTGATAAGTATGCCGAAGTGTTGATGCATCCAAAAAATCATTTCAATATATGGGAGTATAAGTGTATACGTACGTACCCACTCCCCCCCCCCCTCTATGGAAGGGGGCAGCTGAAACCATCTTTAGATGGATTGCCTACGTACCCCTTTCGGGATCAAGCCGCCTCGTAGTTCATTAATGGTTTAGCTTAGTGGTAGTATTTTTCAAATGCATTGTGTTCCAAGACCTTGGTATCAGAACGTCAGACATGTTAACGAGCTCGTACACTCCTGGGCAGACTACTTTGGTGACTTTATAAGGTCCTTCCCAGTTGCTCCTAGCTTACCGGCGTTTCTTTTTTCTGTGTTCTGGATAACTTTACGAAGAACCGAATCCCCTTCGTTGAATTTGCGACTCCGGACGTTGGAGTTGCAGTATTTTGCCGTCACCTGCTGGTAATTCTGAATCTGGATTAACGCTTGATCTCGCAGTTCATTTATCAAGTCTAATTCATCGAGTAACATGAGATGATTCAATCCTTCCTGCCATTAAAGAAGCCTGCGGTGGACTCCAGGAAATTCCACTTCGGGTGGAATTATGCATTATGTGCCATAGATAAGGGCGAATGGTGTTTCTCATGTGAATCGTGGAGGAGTTGTCCGGTGAGACCATAATACTCCTTCAACGTCCTTTTTTCGTCAAGGCATTTCTTCAGGCCATCAAGGATAGTCTTGTTAGCTATTTCGGCTTGCCCGTTTCCTTGTGGATAACGTGGTCTGGATTTGCTAAGCCGTATCTTCCATTTTTCCCAGAAAATATCGAATCTTGTAGAGATAAACTGTGCACTTGGCAGAAAATTTCTCGCAGTCTTTTACCATAGTTGGCCAGTAGTAGCTGTGACGCTTGATCTTGATTGCTAGTGCCCTTCCGCCAGAATGACTGCCGCAAGATCCGCTATGGACTTCTTCCATGACTTTTCTAGCTTCTTTTCCTTCCACACAAGCCATCAGTGGCTCCGAGAACCTCCATTTGAAGACGTTCCCGCCTAGTATAACATATCGAGCCGCTTGGACTCTGAGTTTTCAGGCAGCCCATCTATCGGATGGTACTTTGCCATCCATGGCGTATACGCGAATTGCTCCCATCCACTCTTTGTCGCATCCATACTGCATTTCCACTGATTGTTGATCTTCCTCCATCTCAACTGCTTCGTCTTCAGGTGGGGGTTCCTCGTTTTGGTCTTCTTCCATTGTGACGATGGTATCAATGCCATCTTCTATTGGGATAACCCCTTCGGACATGTTTTTTGCTTGACTAGCTGCTTGGGAGCAGATAACCGCGTTAACGGTGCCGAAGAGATTGATGCTTGGATGTTCGATGAATTCCACCGGGATTATCCTTTTCAGGTATGGGTCGGAGGTGGATGCGAGTGCTGCTAGTGCATATGCCGAAATGTTTTCCCATGATGTATTCGTGTTAACGTGAATTCTTCGAACTGTGCGGCTAGCTCCTTAACGATTCGTAGATAAGCTTCCATCTGATCATCCCTGGCTGTATACTCGCCACTGACTTGGTTGACCACTAGTTGTGAATCACAGAAGCCATGGATATGTGTAATCTTGAGTCCGCGAGCAAGTTTCATTCCTGCAATCAGGGCTTCTTATTCTGCTTTGTTGTTGGATGCGCGAAATCCCAAGCGGAATAATTGTTCGAGGATTTCGCTCGTTGGAGAGGTTAATCGTATCCCTACCCCGGAACCTTGTTTTAATGATGATCCATCTATGTGAAGCTTCCATACTAAGGTTGGAGTCGGTTCTTCTATTTCCTCATCCGGGAGTTCAATCAGGAAATCTGCTAGGACTTGAGATTTTGCGCAGGTTCGACTCCTATACTCGATATCATACTCACTCAGTTCGATTGCCCATTTAGCTAATCTACCAGATTGACTCAGACTATGCAAGATAGATCGTAAAGGGAAGATGGTCAGGACTACTATAGAGTGCGACTGAAAATATGGTCTTAGCTTCCGGACAGACATTACAACTGATAGTGCTAGCTTCTCCATCTGCGGATATCTAGTCTCTGCGTCGGTTAGAGTTTGACTGACGTAAAAGATGGGCTTCTGCTCACTATGTTCTTCTCGAATGAGTACTCCGCTTACTGCTGTTACGGAGACAGCTGTATAAAGGAATAATGGCTCGCCCTCCACTGGTTTCACGAGTACTGGAGGACTGGTTAGGTATTCTTTCAGCTGCTGGAACGCTCGCACTTTTCTGTCCATTCGAACTTCTTATTGCCGCGTAGAGTATCGTAGAACGGTAAGCATTTGTCGGTGGATCATGAAATAATATGGTTCAGCGCCGCAACGCGTCCTGTTAGTCGTTGAACTTCGCGTTTTGGTTTTGGTGAAGTCATTTGTATCAGACCGTTGATCTGTTTTGGATTTGCTTCGATGCCTCAGTGGGTAACTAGATACCCAAGAAATTCTCTGGATGTCACTGCGAATCTGCACTTACTCGGGTTGAGCTTCATGTTGTGCAAGTTCAACTGTTCGAAGCATTCTGCCAGGTGGGCAACGTGATCCTTCTCCTCGAGGGACTTTACCAACATGTCATCTATATACACCTCCATCGTTTTTTTGAGCTGTCGTGAGAACATTTTGTTTACCAGACGCTGATAAGTTTCCCCGGCGTTTTTGAGGCCGAATGGCATTACTTTGTAACAATATATCCCACGATCCGTTATGAATGTTGTCTTCTCTCTGTCCTTGGGATTCATTAGGATCTGGTTGTATTCCAAGAAAGCATCCATGAATGACAACAGCTTGTTCCCGGTCGTTGCCTCTACTAAACGGTCAATGTGTGGCAGTGGGAAACTATCCTTCGGACATGCTTTGTTCAAGTCGGTGAAATCCACGCACACTCGCCATTTTTCATTTTTTGTTTTTCTTTTTCACTACGACAGGGTTGGCAAGCCAGTCTGGGTATTTAACCTCGGTGATTGGCCCGACTTTTAGCAGCCGTTCTACTTCCTTATTCACAGTCTTTTCCCTTTCGGGGCCTAGCTTTCTCCTCTTTTCCTTTATTGGTTTGGAAGTCGGATCTACGTTCAGCTCGTGAGATGTTACGTCGATGGCAATGCCTGGCATATCTTCTTCTGCCCAAGTGAAATTAAGTACGTTCTTTTTTAAGAAGGAGATCAATTTTTTTTTAATAGCTTCGTCTAGTTTGGCTCCGATCTCGACGCATCTTTCTGGGTGATCATTGTCGATGCCGACTGAGACTACGGGATTGCAAGGTTGTCTGTTCTCTTCTTCGCAAGCCTCGGTTATCTAATTGCTATAAGAGTTTAGCCAGGTTTTTGCCTCTTCTCGGTTCATATTCAACTTCCTCCGCTTTATCTTTGTACTTTGCTCTGTCACCGATTCCAAAGTTTGTGCTTAGCCATAAAGCAAATTCGGGACTTCTTATGATTCCTGCGAATGGTCTTGATCCTGTTCGGCATCGGGAAATTTACGCAAAGGTGGTAGGTTGACAGGATATGTCTCATAGAATTTATCCAAGGCGTTCCCATGATGACGTTGTATATGGCGTAGTGACCAGCCACTGAAACTCTACGATTTTTGTTACTCCGCTGGCTCGGACAGGTAGTTTGATCATGCTGAGGGTCATTGTTATTTCTCCCGAGAATTCAGTCAGTGGCTTCGGAGTTGTTGTTACTTCGGAGAGACTTATCTCCATGCGCTTTAAAGTTTCATGGAAAATAACGTCAACAGAACTTCTCATATCTATCAATATTCTGGCAAAATCATGGTTTACCACAATCAGTTCGATGACAAGCGGGTCATTTTGAGGTTGTTCGATGACAAGCGGATCATTGTGAGGTTGTTTGATGCCAACTGATTCCTTCTGCTCAAATGAAATCACATCGTTCGGAAGATTGGCAGGTGTGACCCAGTTGGTGCTAGCATCTGCTCGGTGCTGAAAAGCTTTGATCACGGAGAAGCTGTCCATATAGAATTGAGATCCTCCCATTATCATGTTAATTCTCCTTCGGGATCCCTGTTGCATTGCCTCGTCATTTGTCTTCCTCTCTTAGTGGGCTCGTCGGCTCGGTTTTCTTGGTGAGGTTGTTTTGCCTCGTCATTGCGTTCAAAATCCTTCAGGCTGACTGCGTCACCTAATTTTCCTTCCGCAAGTTTTGCTGCGAGAAACAAGCCGAGGCTTCTGAAGTTTGCAGTAAAGTGTCCGTACTGGTGATGATGTTTACAATAAGTTTTTTCGTCGTACGTGCTGGTATTTCTTTTCCAAGTGTTCCAAGGTACTTTTCCGCGACCGGCTCCCACCTGATAATTGTGGGCGCCTCCAAAGCTAGGTCCTTCGTGATGAACGAAACCACTGTTCTGAGGGTTTTTCCTGAAGTTTGATGGATTCGCGCTGGTACTCTGAACATTACTTCGCCTCGTCATTTTTGCTTAGCCGAACCTTTGTGATAGGACTTTCATTTCCTCTTCATTGACGATAAAGTTCGAGGCCCGGTGCATTGCGTCATGGATCGTCAATGGCCGGTTCAACCAATTTCCTCTCTGAAATGCGACTCGTACCACAGTGATTTCCCCAGGGCAGTCAGAGCGGCTTTGTCGCTTACGCCGTCGACTTTAGATATAATCATTTTAAAACGCTCCATAAAACTTCGTAGTGATTCTGTTGGGCCTTGAGATAGGATCCACAGGTCGGCATCGGAAGTTCCACGATCCATAATCATGGAATAATGCTTCAGAAAAGCAGCGGATAATTGATCAAAACTATCGACAGAATTACGGTCGAGACGTGAAAACCACTCCAGGGCCGCTCCATTGAGATGTTCTACGAACATGAGGCAAAAAACCGGCGTCTCTCTCATTTTCGCTGGGATTGGCTCGTCCCATTGTTATGTGGAATGCCATTATGTGAGCTTTTGGGTCGGTCGTCCATTCGTATAATGCGATTCGAATTTTTCTGGGATTGAATACTCTTGCTCTAGTTATTCGAGCTGTGCATTGTGTCTTCTGCTTTTCTTCCAATACACGGCCTATTTCGGGTGCCGAGCTAATCGTCTTATGCACCTGGGATTTGAATGCTTTCACCTCGGCAGCAGCTCGAGCCAGAGAAGCGCAAATTTTGTCAAGTTCCCTACTTTGGTCTTGGCTCATTGTCCTCGGTGTCATGGTCTGTCCGGGGGGCCTTGTCTAATTCATCCTTCGCAACTCGTCTTCGTATTGTGCTTGGTGTGCCCAGTAAATATATTCTTCGTCCGTCGAATTCCCTAGTTGAGTTGTATTATTTCCTCTAGCTAATGGTGCTGAGGCAAAATCTGCATCGGTTAGGTCCTCAACGGCTCGGTTTCCTACAGCATCGGTTGAGCCATCTAGTCTTTCGTTGTTGTCGTTGCTAGCGAATTGGACATGCCTATCGGTGGTTTTGGTGGCTCGGATCACCTCGGGCGGTTCATTGGTTACCGTTGATCTGATGGTCACTGGAGTTTACTCATCTTGCCGAAATGGAGGTCGTAGATCTCCTAACGTCCTTGGTGCATCGTCCATCATATCACGAGGAGTGGACAGATTGAGGGGTGTTGGATTCATGTCGAAGAGTTGCCTTCGGAACCTTCTTGCCGGAGTTACTCCTGGTACCAAGCTTCCGGTACGGCAATCTCGGGCTTGCTACTCCGACGCTAGCGCATGAAGTTTCTCGCTCAGCGAGTTGTTTGCTTTATCTTATTCGTCTACCTTCTTCAGCAGTGTGGATAGCATATTCTTCATCTCAGCTAGGGATTCTAGGATGGCCTCAGTGTTTCCTGGGGGATCTCCTCTTGGAGGATTGGTCGTAGAGTTATATGCGGTGTTGGTGACTTGATCTCCGTCGGTCATCTTTTTAGATCTCGATCTCGGCAATCCAAAGAGTAAGAAAGTCTCAGAGTCCCCACAGACGGCGCCAAATTGTGGGATTTGAAACTCGCACAACTAAACTTGGTTATGGCTTTTAAGTGAACAGAAACTTGTAAGTATGAATTACAGAAACAGAGATCTAAAGATGGTTTTTATTGCTGATTTGATAAACTTTCGAATACAAGATTTTGCTAAAGAAAAGAGTAAAGCGTTTTGCTATTTCCAATTGTGGATCCCTTCTTCGAATGCCTCCTCCTCCTTTTATAGATGCGAGACTCCACCGCCTAAGCGAGGATATCAGCATATTTCCTTTTTCTTCTGTGACTGATTTTTCCTTTTTCTTCTCGGATTTTGCTTTTTGCCTTTTTTCTTTTAACCAAGTTTTTAGACGTTGCTTCGGTCCGCAAGAGTTTTGCCTCGATAAGAGAAGGCTTTTCCTCGGCCTAACTGAGTTTGGCCTTGGCCCATGCTGTCGTTTGCCTTGGCCCATGCTGTCGTTTGCCTTGGCCCATGGTGATCATTCGCCTCGACCCATGGTGATATTTGCCTCGGCCCATGTTGTCGTTTGCCTTGGCCCATGGAGATCATTCGCCTCGGCCCATAATGATATTTGCCTCGGCCCATGGTGATATTTGCCTCGACCCATGCTGATACTTGCCTCGGCCCACGTTGATATTTTCCTCGATCCATGTTGAAGTTTGCCTAGGCCCATGCTGAAGTTTGGCCAGCACAGTCATTTCTATGTTGATCTTTGTCAAGGTGAAAACTGTGGGTGAAAACTGACCCCAACAAGCAACACTCTCGTTTGTGTTCTTTGTTTCCCAATAAAAAGTGATCCCAAGTATGGTCCAAACTGTGTTTGTAATTGTAGGTCATCCTCGCATTATTCTGGATGTCTCGAGTTTGACGCTTCTGTACTTCTTCAATTTGAACCGTAAGAGCTTCAATTCCTTGAATCTGAGTTGAGAAGAGTCAAACTTCTCCCAAAAAAACGAACTAAAGAGTTCTAACTTAGCATCAGAATCTTGGATAGATTTTTATTGATCTTCCATGAGTTGTTGGATCATGGCTTCAAGTTTACTCTCATGAGGAGCCATGGGTACTTGATCAGAGGCTGGTAGTGGTTTTTGTAGACATGTGTAGTGATGGTTGAACTAATGGTGATAATCTTCATGATCAAAGTTGTCTCAAGGCTGATTTTGGTACATGCAAGGATGGTACCAATTAGTGTGGAAGTATGGCGGTTGAAAGTTCATGTGGCAATGGGATGTAATCCCCAATGGTATCATGATGAGTAGGCGCCATCCTTCTAGTTAGTGTTCCATTGATGAATCCCTGAAACACACAGAAACAAAATAAAACCAAAAAATCAGAAGTAAATAAAAGAAAATCAAATCTTATACTAAATTCTTATCAAAAATTTGTAAGACTTATACATCAAGATGCAAAATCTTACAACTTGGTGAATAAGACATCTTTCAGGCATCAAACTTTCTATGTTTATTGAAAAACTTATACATCATGGAATAAGTGGTTGTTTGCAATAATAAATGAAAATAGCAAATTAAACGGTGTGAAAATTATTTAAAAGCAAGCGTTAGATCAAGGGCAATTCGCAGGAATTCAGAGATCATGAACAAGACAATTATTCAGGGAACAATAAGTGCAATCTTGAACTCAAACATGAATGTTTAACCAATCCACTTTCGTGGTATCAATTACTTTATCTAGCAACCTAAGAATCTAAACTGTCGTTTGATCTTAGAATTCTAAACAAGCATTAACGAGCAGGTTTGATATGTTCACGAATTACCTTAACATCAGCTTTCGTTGGCTAAGGACAATTCGCTCACCTATGTTCTATCAGGCAATCTATAACACTTTTGATGAATAGATTAAACCTTAAATCAGAGACTAGGTGATCAATTTAATATAAACAATGAGAATAACGATAGGTGAAGACAAGATGATAAATCCCTATCTATGTCTGGCTCAATGATTCATAAATTTCTTTGAAACCATAAACCTAACTATGAAACTACTCAGACATGGATGCAGAGAAACAACAAGGAGATGAAGAAAAACTCATGATCAAATAAATAGAAATCCAAAGGGGTTCAAAAATATTCTCAAAGACGTAGAGTCAGAGCTTCGTCTCCCAAAAGTTTTACAAATTGCAGAAACCAAAAAGTCTGAATATAATAGAAAGCGTGTGTAAAACTTAGCCCAAACAAGGGCTCAAACTCGAATATATATAATAAACACGTTCTGGTTAAAATTAAAAGGCAAAATCCGGTGAAATAAGGAAATTGAAAATTTCCTTTTTGTGGTCGATTTTGGCTGGATCGATCGATCTGAGCATGGAACGGTCAATTTGCTTGAATTTGGTCGATCTGAGCATGTTGGATTCAACCTAGATCGATCGATCTGGACTCCATTGATCGATCCAAAATGTTACGGTGGAGTTGAATCGATCGATCCAAGTGTAGATTGATCGATCTGATTTTTTTTTCTGCACATGCTTCTTTTGCTCGCCATTATGACATGTCTTCACTAAAAATTTCATAACTTTCGATCGCACCGTTGGAATGACCTAAATTTACTTCCAAATGAAAGCTAACTCGATGCTCTAGCTTGTATCAAAATTTCAGGTCGATCCATTGGTGGAAAGTTATTCAACGAGTGCCAAATTTCTGACCTTTCCGTACGATCCTGCATCTTCACATATCCGTTTGCAACCAAAACATCTTGTTTTCTTCCAAAATAACTTAGAACCTGAAAAGACTCGATAAGGAGTAAAAAAACTCGATAAACAATGAATATCATGGTTGAAAACCGGTAAAAATCATGATATATCAATGGATGAAGCTTACATTTGGTGACAAGATAACCACATATGTTAACTTTCATATGCAAGTGGTTTCAAGTCATTTGGAGTTATAGTTACAGATTTATGCTCGTTTAACTGAAGACTAGTAGGTTTGGTGACGAAATGAAGCAAGTTGAGGAATCAAGGCCCCAATCGATCGATCACTCATCACTAGAAGCCCCTACCTCGAAAGTCAGAGGCAATCGATCGATCCCACCAGGGGTGATTGATCGATCACCTCTCCGAAAAAATAGAAATTTTGTCTTTATCAGGAAATCTTCCTAAATTTTCAGGGATTTATGTAACCCTAGCCCAAAGAACTAAATTCTTGTATGAGTGTTAGAAAATTGTGGACCATTCATTGATCAAAAATCTCTTTATTAAATAATGTTTAATAGCCACATTACAAAATGTGGATCCTATTCACCACGTCTGCGGAAGTCCTCTCCATTGCCTGCTATCTCCTCCACTTGTGCCATATATCATTTGCCGGCATGGTTTGCCCTATGAAATTGTAACAGATAACAAGTCACAATTCATATCGAAGAGATTTGAGAGGTTTGTGAAGAGTGGAAGATTCATTTGAGTAAGTTCACTCCACGATATCTACAAGAAAACAGGTAGCCCGAGGCTGCGAACAAACTCTCTGGAGTCCTTTAGGCATGTCGCATCATCCCGCATCGGGCAACCAATGAAACTCCGTTCTCCTTAATCTATAAAACTGAAGCAATAGTCCATGCTGAAGCATTGGTGTCAACAAAGAAAATCTATAAGACACACTACACGTAATCAAAACGGGAGGGGAAGTTCAAATGTTAATGGAAAGTTCCTTAAGTAAAAGATCTTTACTTAAAAACTGGGTGGGGAGGCTAACTGTTGGTGTTGGGAGGGGGGCTAACTGTTCGTGTTAGATTCAAATAATCCGTAAAATAGACCCATTTGGAGAAAACATCAAAAAAGAATGACAAGCCCAAAAAAGGTCCATCAGAATGATTCATACTCAATCAAGGGAAGAGAAGATGTTTTTAAATAAATGAAATTGATGGATCAATGCCACTAAATGAGAATCAATATGATTAATGGTGGAGTAAATGAGGTTTTGAAATATAAAAGAGAAAACGAAGAACAAGAGAGAGACATATCTGAATACATACACATTTAGCACTAAAATTCTTACGTGTTCACACCAAACTCATCATTTGTATTTTTATAGTCGGTAATTTTTACTCCGAACTCAACTCAATCGATTTCAATACATCATTTTGTTTATTACAGTCTATTTATCTTTTGTTTAGCATTTGATTTTTTGTCGTTCAAAAATAAACAAGTTCCTTAAATCTAATTCATAACTAAAATCTTGATTGTTGAACTTTGTATACTAACAATGGCTCGAAAGGTGAGTTCTTACCAAATATAGAACTAAGCTGAGTTGATCATTGCTATTTTTTTTTTTCTAAATATAATAATTAGTTCAAAGAAGGGACAAAGGCGTCATCAGTGATGTGATAAGATTGTTCTTATCTCATCAACAGAAATGGATGGGGAGCCACCGGTGAAATGTTTCTGGTCAAATTGAAGTGTGGAGATATTAAAGTTTCTGAAACAGAAATATTTAATTATTTGTTAATAAAACAAAATATCTTCCAAATTAACATCTTAAGTAGTTGCCTATCAATTTACGCATCTTCCTCCTCCTCTATCTTACTGTTAAGAAACTAAATATAGCATTAAACCAAATTCAAATTTACAATATTCTTTTTTGGAACTATCTTATGGTTGGGTCGGGTCAACATCCGATTGTATATGTACTTTATTAATATAGAACTAAGATAATATAACTTTATTTCTCTCTACTGCGTATATTTTCATTCGGATAATCGTACGGTATTAAAATAGTTTCAGAAACGAATAATTTGATACCAAACAGTAACCAATTATTGGTGGATAAAAACTATGATAATTTTGTTGTTCGTCTTCTGATTCAAACTAGTATAAGAGGGTGGCTGCTCAAACCATTTTCTCTTCTCTCTTAAAAAAAAAACTCAACTTTCTTCATTCTAACTTATATCTTCTCTCTTCATCTTCAACACCAATAAAAAACAGTTTGGCCAGAAAGTTGAAAACTTTGGTAATTTCTGAGGAAACCCAATAGATTGAAATGGATTACGAGGTATCAAGAATTGGGGAGATAGTAGAAGGAGAAATAGAAGAGTCAGAGCAAATTGATTTGCCACCTGGCTTCAGATTTCACCCAACAGATGAAGAACTCATAACCCACTATCTAAAACCCAAGGTTCTAAACACTTTCTTCTCTTCTGTAGCCATTGGTGAAGTCGATCTCAACAAGGTCGAGCCTTGGGACTTGCCCTGTAAGTTATATTTCTTTTCTTTTTTGGGTTTCTCTCTCTGTTTTTAAAATTCTTAATGACTCTGTTTCTTTTTTGGTGGAGCAGGGAAGGCTAAGATTGGGGAAAAAGAATGGTACTTCTTCTGTGTAAGAGACCGAAAATACCCGACCGGTTTAAGAACGAATCGGGCTACTAAGGCCGGTTATTGGAAAGCTACAGGAAAAGACAAAGAGATCTTCAAAGGGAAATCTCTTGTGGGTATGAAGAAAACTTTGGTTTTCTACAAAGGAAGAGCTCCTAAAGGAGTAAAAACCAATTGGGTCATGCACGAATATCGTTTAGAAGGCGAATATGCCATCGACAATCTCCCGAAAACCGCTAAGGTAATATAACGTGTATTCATACTTGTGTGTAAGAGTTCTCTGTTTTTGTTGTCAAGTTGGATTTGATTTCTGAGTTTTGTGTTGTTTGTGGATGTAGAACGAATGGGTTGTTAGTCGTGTTTTTCAGAAACGGGCAGATGGTAAGAAGGTGCATATCTCCGGTTTAATGATGCTCGGTTCTGTGGTTAACCAATTCGAACCGGTCGGTTTACCACCGCTGATGGATTCTTCTCCGTACCTCAAGAGCAAAGGAGGAGGAGGAGACTCTTTTGCCGGATCGTTGTCTCACGTGACCTGCTTCTCCGACCAAAAAACCGAAGACAAGAGTCACATATCTGAGTCTAAAGACGGTTTTAACCTTACCATGTTCGGTTCTTCATCGACTCACTTGATGCCGAACATCGGTTCTCTACTGTACTATGATCCTCTGTTTCTGCAAGATAATTGTTCGATACTGAAGATGTTGCTTGACAGTGAAGAACCCCAAATTAAGAAGAATCTTCAGGATTACAGTACATCGGATAACGAATTAACTGTGAATTCTTGGCATGGTCATGATCCTTCTGCTTCGGCCAATCCGGTTGAGGTCGATTGCTTTTGGAATTTCTGAATTTGGAAACTGGAACAGATCGAAAATTGGGGTATATGGGGAAAACAGTTAGGAGGTATTTTAGGGTTTTACAGTGTTTGTGTTATGTGATTGCTCTAAATTCTAGACTCTACAGACTCAAAGATATTGAAAGATTCTTGTAACGTTTTGTAAAAAGAACCATTATTGTGAATATCGATTCTCTTACCATTTGGAATCCATTGTGGAGTTGATACTGGATCCAATCCAAAAGGACCTGTGTTGACTATTCAATCATTTTTTGTCGCTTGGGTTGTAACAATTCAGATGATCCAAATTAGATACTAAAACCAAACAATGATCGATTGGCAACAGAAATATATATATTTTAAGATTATTAGATTAGTTAAAAACCTAAATCTGTTCAATGCTACTCTCATTTTTTTGTTTGACAAAATTCAATGTTTATCTCATTGAGCAAAGTTTAGATGTCATTGAAAGTGTCTTAGGCCACCAACCAACAAAAAACAAAAAAATTATGAGTGTGTATATATTATATCTACCAGTGTGAAAGGTTTCTCAAATTTGTAATTGATTACGCGAATAAATTAAATCTATACTATTAATTGAGAAGAAGTTTTAGAAAACTAACTTATATTACAAAAAATGTCGTTAAGAAATAGACAATTTTAATTATCTTATTATAGATAGAATATTCAAACCATTTTCAAATTAATTTATTCGTAAAATACAATATCTTTAAATATCTTTTTTTTTTTAATATTTCTTTTATTTATTTGAAAAACTCTTATCAAAATCTATTTTCAATCTAATTTTTTTAAATAATTTTTTTTTGTCAACGGCTTTTTAGATCTATTATAATGTTTCGGTCATCCAAACTGGGAGAACAAAATGAACATACATAACTTCGTGGGATAAAACACATACATATTTTTTAATATATTTGTATATTTAATTTTTTACTAGAACAAAATCTTATCAAAACTATTTTCAACCTATTTTTTATAAATAAATAAATAAAAGACGAAAATATTACTTTAAAAACATGAATATCATAAATCAATATTAATAAATTCGTAATCTAAAAGTAGAACAAAATGAAAAAAATATATTACTTGATCAAAAATTTAAAATATGAAATTATAAAGTTCAAATATTATAAATATTTTATCTTGATAAAAAAAAAAAGGATGTCTTGGAAATCTCACTTCAGCTATAATGATGGGTGGTTACTGAGAAACATATTATAATAATGATCAAAACTTGTTTTTTTTTCTAACATTGGACTACAACAAGTGAGTTCATTAGCCTAATTCCTACATTAACAGAGAAGGGAACTCGATCCCAGGTATGATGATGTATGTTCTAAGTGAACTTACAAATGGTAGTAGACTATTATTACTTCACAAATGATCAGAACTTTAAAAATATGAATTATGGTTTAATAAACGTCTAATTTTTAATTCAGTTCTTTCATGTTCCTTGGATTATTTACAAGCGGGATTCAATTTTAGTTGAACTGCATTATTAGGTTGTATAATAAGATAGATATTATATATATATATATATATATATATATTAACTTGATAAAAAATTATACATAATTTTAGATAATCTAAAATATAAAATGTAATATATCATATTTAGATTTGAACATGTATAGAAATTAAATTAGTAAATATTGTTCTACATTTTAAAAGCATTAAAAATAAAATAAAAATAACTTTAGAATCCGTAGATAGGGGTGAAATTATTATCCGGGATCCCAGATCTTATCCAGAATCCGAAATCCGATCTGAGCTCCGCTCTGATCCTTTCCGAAAATTAGGATATTCGGATCCGTATAGTAAAATTACAGATCCGTGAAAAAGGATTCGGATAGTAAAATTTCAAAGTATGGATAGTAAGTTATTTTTATACATATTATATATATATATATATATATATACTGATTTTAGTTTTTTCATAATATATGAGATGTTTTTGAAAAATATTATTCAAAATTTTAATTTTTTTAAAAAGAATTAAGTTTTGAATATTTTATTTTAGTTATTTTAATTATTTTATTTTTACTTTAAGTTCCGGAGTTGGATATCCGCGGATATCCTGATTTTTGGTCAGATACTCGAAGTCCGAATATCCAAAAGCCACAGATCCGGATAGTTTTGTCACGGATTCGGATACCCAGAAATTCTATGATATTCGGATCCGTCCCAACCCTACCATAGATCAATATGTAAATTAAACACATGTATGACAGGACTGGTTATTATTGATATTTTTATGACCATAATTTTTTGCGTGCTTACCCACCAAAACACGGAAATATTTTAACCCGATGTGAGATCCATTAAATGAAATGGGTTATCCCGTTTTGACACTTCTAAATATGCATTTGTATTAATATTGAAAACAATCGCAAATATGATTAAACCCTTATAAATTTACAATTTTACTAGACACAAATACAATTGTAACTATTATTTGCAATTGCATAATAATCACATAGAATTGGAATTGCAAATAAACAATCTATATATATTCTAATTGCATTCATATACAAAACAATCAAAAATAAAATAACTGAACTTCGCTTCGTGCATAGCGCTAATAAAAACCTAGTCAATTATTACGATCCCACAATCTTCTCATGTGCGTTTCTCGATTCCAACAGAAATAACAAAGGATCTCTCTCTGCCTCATTCAATCCTCATCATCTTCTATTTGTCTTCTAAGTTTGAGAGTACACACGAATCCAAGGATTCGTCAACTCAAAAACTGGTGCAAGTTAAAAGATTTGTGCAATTGTATCATGGAATTCGAATCACCACAAAACTGTCTCGCAATTAAGAAACAAAATATGCCTCAATTCTGAAATTCTCTTCCCAATTCCAATATCGACATTAATCTTGTTGTATTTTTACAATTTCAGTTTATGTATTTTCATTACAATTATCAGTTTTGCTCGTACGTAAAAATTTGGTTTCTACAACATATATATAATATTAATAATTTATCAAAAGAGTTCGACAATTATAGTTACTTCTGAAATATATTTTTCTATTAACAAGGTAAATTTAATTAAAATGGTGGAACAGTGCCTAAAAGACAGTTACCATAAGAATAAATCCTAACATGACGGGTTAAACAACAAATCTTATAATTTAAACATGAGTAATATAAAAGAGAAACATAAGAAACAAAAAGCATATTCGTTGCGACAAAAAACCTCTCTCTAAAAAATTGCTCTATCTTCTCTCTAACAAAAAAGAGATTCACTCGTTCAACAACTCCGGCGGCTTCCATAGCGTAGGAGTTGTGCTTTTTCTTCTGTTTTCCTTGTTTTGTCGGTTCTCTTTTCTGAGAACCGCCGCGTTTTAGCTTTTGACACTTTCTATGGTGGGCTTTCTCCATCTGATTTCGTCGGCGAAATCCGGCGAATCCTTAGATAGAAAGCCTAGATCCGGTAAAGTGATGAGGTTTGCGGTGGGTCTCCTCTGTTTTTTATGCCCCGTGGTTGTAGATCTGTTTTTTGCGGTTTTGTCTGTGGTTTTCCTGAGATTTATCGGAAACATGTTTAAATCCTTTCTTCCTCGGTCTTGTTTCTCTGTACGGTGACCCCTCTTCAGATCTGACCGTTTTCATTATCGGCAGTGGTGGATCTCAAAAATGGTTCTTTCTCCGCCTCGGATTGGAGGCTTCACCATCGTTGGCTGCATCTCCTTGCGATCTGTTTAATAGACGGTTATTTGCGTCTCAGGGTGTTATATTCGTCTATACCACTTGCGGCAAGGAGAGTCTTGATTCTTAATCCATTTGGGTGTTGCTTCTAGTCTCGGATTTGGGTTCTATTCTAAGGATTATGTCTCGGTTGTTGATATACTATATATTACACTGCCTTTCATATGGTTTTTATTATATTTTATGTGCATTTTATTGCTCTAGATGTAGTTTTCTTGTATATCTGGATTTTAAAGTTTTAACAGGTTAAAACATAAAAAATGATGCAAAAAGATCAAAAAAGAGTGTTAACTAAGCTACAGCTATTCATTCAAGTAAAATGAATCAACACAAGTCACTATATCTTCAAGATAATACAATTTCTCAAGTTGGATAGAACATATGTACCAGAAATTTACCAACATACGAAGTATCAAATCAATTTTGAATTGGATGAAACTATGTGACAAGATAGACCTTTGAGTTAGCTTTCCAATGGAGTTGGAATCATGTCATTTGGAGTTATGGTTGAAAAGTTACACCCGATTTATTGAAGACAGGTCTGTCTGCCTCGAAGCTGAAGCATGTCCAGAATGAGTCTAGTATGGGACCAGACCGTGGACCGGTACCACAACCCAGTATCACCACTTGGGAAGACACTTTTGAACCCAGTACTGGACGGGAAATTCTTCCAGTATCCGTGTCCAGTACCAGACCATTAGCACTAAAGTTCTCTTTGTACCCTAAATCAAACCCTAGCCGACTTAGGGCTTATGTAAGCCCATATATACTTGTTTTTAGCCTCCTCTCTAGAATAATAAGCAGCCCCTATTATTAGAATTAACATATACACGTTTTTACTTTGTTCTTCATTGATTTTTGGATCTAAGAGTTTTTAAGGGAAGATCTTGCCTTGTTCTTGAACTTAGAGATGATTTCTAACCCTATACTCTTTTTATCCAATCGATTTATGATGTTTATGCACTACTCTTGCTGATGTGTGTTCACTTTAAACATGTCTGAGTAGTTTGCTTGTTAGATTTTAGGTTTTTCAGAGATTACATGTTTATGCACAATTGAATATCGAAATTGGTAGGGTTTATCTAGTGGATTCTTCACCTTTACTTGTATGCAAAGCCTGAGCTGGAGTAGCTAACCAGTGATTGATCTTAGATTGATATACTCTCCAAAAGTTTGTTATATCGCCTGAACTAGTATTTGGTGAGAAATGCGTCATAACAAGTCGAAAGCAGAGTTACGGAGTATTGTGAACAATTGAGTCTTGAACGAGTTAATGCATGTTTTCACCTTGTAATAACCTGCGATAGTTGAGTCTATTAGGGTGTTAAAACATAGTGATCGGAGCTACAACAGTGGAAAGATTATACCTTAGTGATTTGAGTTCTAAAACGGTCCTTATTACAACCCTAAAATCGATATCTTTATGTGTTTCATGAGTTTTATGAGATAATTCCCTAGAAAAGACATGCTGGAATCTTATCGTAGTCGCCACCACGAGACTATCTACCTATCGATGGAAAGCCCCGTGTCTCAGCTTTCCATAACGCTCAAGATCGTCCAAATCCAAGACCTATTATAAAAGTTATTGCTGTTTTTCCTCATCTGCTACAATCTGCTCGAATCTCCAGTCACTTTAGATCGGACCAGTTTCGGTAAGAAAGAAAATCGGACTAGTAAAACTTATGTGATTGATCTGAAACTTGGTAAGAACATCCCTGACCCTCATATATAATTATTACCGAAAGCGGATCCACGTTTCGAGCTGTGATTTCAAAGTTATAGATGTTTTTCCAGACCTGATTTATGCAGTTCGAATCTGCGACCAGACAGAGGAGATGTTGCGCTGCAGATTCTCAGTAATCCAAATCGAGCTAATTTTTGGTACGGGTATTCCTAACCCAGATACCTATCTGCCTGTAGAAAATCTCTGTGATCCATTTTGTAGTTTGGGAGATATGATTTAATTACTGAGACTGTTCTATGCAGCGTTCATACCAGATCAGTCTGTTGGGATGAGGTGTTTAGATAAGAAAAACAATCCAGATCAAGCTGAATCTTTGCAGACACCTTACAAACACATAGATATAGCTCCCAGTTGAAGTAGAACTGATTTGAGCTTCAAGAACATAGGAAAACATGCTCTCAAATTCAAGGCAGCGAATCTGTCCAAAACCGGTGAAAAGAGTAGCGAGTTGTTCTTCATCATCAAAGTAACCAAAGTGAGGTTTGGGATCTGTGGAAACATAATACATATTTTCTTCTATTATATTACATGATTCATGACATGTAGGTTTAGATCTGATAGTTAGACATAGGTTATATGATGGTATGCATGATGATATTTTGATGATATGATAAGATATAATATGCTATGATATTATGATGTATGAGAAAGGAAGAATAAAGCCACAAGGACCGTGTTCTTTCTATATGTTGGTCTACAGTGGATTGAATATGAACCGCTGGCGAGCCTAGTATGGGAGTGATCTGTGCGACAAGGGCAAGCCTCCACGCATGAGGTTTAATTATGTCATCACAAGGATGGCTGAACCTAACATTGTTTGTATGTATTGCATAATAGCAAGAAAAATGACATGTGTTATAGCTTGGTAAGTAAAACAGGCTATATGTTTGCTAGTGTCTAGGTTTATATGAATTGATGATTGTTTTATAGTAGTAAAAATATGTTTTATGTTTCGGTGGACAGAGGTGATCTCCTCACTGAGTAATTCATTACTCACCCCTCTCTTTTCCCCTTTTAGTGTGTGCAGGTGTGTTTCTTGTGGTTCAATGTAGGGCGCGAGACTTAGGGCATAAGATGACTGGGTGATGGGTATCACACTCGTCCCACGTCCCACCTAGTCCCAATACCGGACAAAGACGCTGACCGGTGCCACGGTCCGGTACCAACACGTCCCACAGTCCGCATCTCCCTCGTCCCACCAGGACCCAATACTGGACAAGACGCTTGACCGGTACCGCATTCGGTACCACACCCAACCCAGTCCCGCGTCCCAATCCCAGCCGGTACAAGTCACGCGACCTAGCGTCCCACTCGGTACCAGCCAAACACTCGCCATGGACCATGGCCACGGACCACCCGGTTCGACCCGCAGACCAAACCACCGAATCGCCTACCTAACCATGGTCCGGTTTAAGGTAAAATTTCTTGGTTGTCTCTTTTAATTATTCAAAAACCATTTTTCACTTATAATTCACAAAATTTTGAACCAAAATTATTTTTAATTTTGCATCTTCATGAATTAATCTTTTAAATCTCTATGCTTAATTAAATTCATTATTGGAGAGATTAATTGATTTATGATATTATGCATTTTTAAATTGAAATTTTTGGTTAGATTAATTTGATTTTGGATGATTTACACATCTTGACAATTGTCCATCCATTTCACTTAGTTTAGCAATTTTTTAACACTTTAGATTCATTACTGGATTTATTTTGTTCATTATATGCTCTTTTACTAATACTTGGACTTAGAACTCAATACACAATATTTAGAGCTCTAGCTCTAAGAAGCATTTAACAAGTGATTTCAAATATTTTTGTAAGGATATTTTGTACTTAAACATGATTTGCAGTAAGACCATTTGTTGTGGACACACAATTCAATCGTGTTAAGCATGATCCACACCATTCAAAAGAGATGTGCACCACAAAGAGAAGAAACAAGAGAGTGGCCTTTGGTACTGCCGTATAAAGGACAGGATATGAGTTTTCTCGAAGAAAATCTCAGTTTGCCCGAGCCAATTTCAAGATTTCTCGGTCTTATCTCACAAACGGACCACGAGGAGCACTTTTATGGGACATACACCAAACCACTCAAGCAAAGGACCTCATAATTCACCAACTGGCCTAAGGAGAGTTGGAGAGATTTTCAATGATTCTCGAAGAAAGATCTAAGTCTGGGGGAGAAAGGCATCAGAATGTGGTTGGAAAATTGGGGACATCAACATGTCCATTCTCTCTTGCGATTTTGCATAATATCTCGCATCCGGAGTCTATGGTAACCCTAAATACTTTTAACCTCACCGCTAAAATCAGCATTCTTATTACCTATTGCCATCTACCTTGAATGATATCTTTGATGAGAAATTCACGCCAAACTTAATGAATGTAGAGAATCGAATGATTTGAAGTTGATATTTTTGTTGGTTTGAGATTTAGAGTATGGAAAATGCTTGTGAAAGTCATGGTGGAAGAAGAAGAGAATGTCTATGAACTGATTTTGTCTACTGATATATCATGGTTTTCACCGGTTTTCAACAATGATATATGTTGTTTTATCGAGTCAAAGTGTGTTTTTAGAGTCTTTTATTTTGTTTATCTAGTATTTACTGGTTTTAAGTCGTTTTGGAGGAAACACGGCATTTTGGGTGCAATTGGACTTATGAAGATGTGAGATCATGATGAAGCTTTGGAAACCTGGTGTTATTTTAAAGGCTTCCCTTGATTGGATTGCGATGAAATTTAGAGATAAGATAGCCACTTGAGTTAGCTTTCATTTGGTGGTGGTTTGAAGTCATTCCGATCAACGGTTATAAAGTTATGCCATTTTTAACGAAGATATATCAATCTAGCGAGCAGAAGAAGCATGTGCAGGAGATGAGACCAGAAGGAGAAAGATCGATCCATCCAAATCTGGATCGATCCATCCAGACACATATGGCGTGCATGAATTTTCCAGACCAAGCCAGATCGATCCATCCAGACACATCTAGCGCACAAGAATTTTCCAGATCGAGCCATATCGATCCATCAAATTCTGGATTGATCCATCTGCTTTCCAGACGGAAAAATGCAAATTATGACTTTCCTTTTTAGCCTCAGAATCATCCAAACTCCACCAAATCCGACCCTAGACCTATATATACTTATTTTAAGCCACTTTTGGAGGGGACACGTTTATTTTCTACACAAGTTTTTAAACACGCTTTCTTTTCTATTCAAACCTTTGGCTTTGACGAAGAACTTTGAGACAAGATTTCGAACCTCTGTTTCTATTTCTCTTTTCTGATTTATATGATATCTATCTTATTCATGTCTTTGATTTCAATTGATATGTGTGAATAGATCCCTTGTTAGGTTTAGGGATTCTCATTAGGAATTTCATGGAATGATATATTGATTTATTGGTTAGGATTCAAACTCGATAGTTCTTCACCTAGGTTGCACTTAAAGCTAGTTCTGGATTGATCACCTAGAATCTCGATCTTAGGTTGTTAAATTGGCATGACAGTGTGATTTATAATCTGATTAAAACATAGAGTGAGCAAATTAGATAATTGCAAAGGAATTTGGATTAGATAATTTGTGAACAAATCGAACCTGCGCTTAATGCTTGTTTAGAATTTAGGATTCGCAAAAGAATTTGGTTTCTTAAGGTTTAAACATAGTTAATTCTCGCAACGAAAGTTGGTTTATTTTACATTAGTGATTTGAGTTCTGGACCTTGTTCGTAATTCGATTTTAACCAATTAATTGATCTTTATTACTTGATTTCCTGAGAAATTCCCTAGACCTGACGCTTTCCCCATCTGATAAAAAAACCGTTTTAATTATTATTTGCATTGTTATTTAATTTATTTCATAATCGCTTAGCTGAATTCGAAATGAAAAAGTCTATCGTGAGGTTCTTAAGTCCTTGTGGATTCGACCCCTAAGTACTGCATCGATCTCTTAATTTGAGAGAGTAGCTCTAGGGATTTAATTTGAGCATATCAAACTTTGGTGCCGTTTCCGGGGACTCTTTTGAGTTTCCGATAGATTTAAGTGTAGAATTTAGACTAAGTTTTTATTTTAAGTTTTACTCACATCGTTCTATCTTTTTGTCTTGTGTGTTTCAGGTGTATGCCTAGTCGGGTTACCAGGAGCAACAAGGACAGTCAACTTTTGTTTCTTCCGAATCAGGAGCTTGCGAGGTTAGAACGAACGAACAGAAAAGAAAAGAAGCCAGTGGAGATGGTTAATCCTGTGATTTTACGTTAGGACGAAGCTGGTGTTATCACGGACCAAGAGGGTCATGTTTGCAACGAGCAAGGCTAGAGATTGGATGGAGATGGAAACCCCATCGTGCCAGTTGCTATTGAAAATGCGCAGGTACATGCGCAAGTTGGGAGGATAAAGACGCTTGGGGATTACAACAGACCTGATGAGTTTTATGCGAATAGGTCTGCGATCAAACTTCCTAGCTTTGATAGGAACGATTTTGAGTTGAAACCGTCCTACTACACGCTGGTTGGTCAGCATCCTTTCCATGGATTGGCTCATGAACATCCTATGGACCATATTGAGAGGTTCGAGGACTTGGTGACTAGCATGAAGCACAATGGAGTCAGTTATGACTATCTCTTTTGTAAGCTTTTCCCACACTCTCTTGGTGGTGAAGCAGCTTATTGGTTGAAGCAGTTACCAACAGGATCTCTCACCAATTGGAAAGATACCAAGAAGGCATTTTGCGTAACTTCTATGATGATGCGAGATCAGAGGATTTAAGGAATAACATGTCTCAGTTCACGCATAGACCGACTGAAGCATTCAAGGCTACATGGGTGCGATTCAGAGCTTACCAACGAGATTGTCCACATCACGGTTTCAATGAGGTTCAGTTGCTGGGTATTTTCTTCAGAGGCGTGAATTGGAGATATCAGATGGCTCTTGACTCTGTGAGTAATGGGAACTTCAACACGAGGTCCCCCGAAGAAGCTTATGTGTTGATTGAGAACTTGGCGTCTAGCAATAGCACCAAGAATGCTGATTTCGAGAGGCAGAAGCAAGCTGAAAACATTGATAGAAAACAGATTGCTGAGTTGAAGAACAAGTTGGATTCAGTTCACAACATTTTGGTGAACAAGAAGTCAGTTCAGTTTGCTGCAGAGGTTGAGACTTTCGAGCCCGAAGAAGGAATTGAAGAGGATGTCAACTACATAGGTGGGACTGGTTTTCAGAGTCAGAGATTTGGAAATCAACAAAGTCGATGTGGTTACAATGGTTACGGTCAGATGAGTACCTTTACGGGTAATCAGAACTCGTTTGGGTATGTCTCTAAGCCTCAGTATCAGAATCCTTTCCAGAGCAACAACAATTTCAGCAGGACTTATGGATCTTCATCTTACCAAACACTTCCTGCACTAACTGAGCAAAGTGAGATGAAATCTATGCTTGAGCAGATACTAGAGGGACAACAGAAGATCACCGTTGACTTTAATGGGAAGATCGATGCCACGTACACTGATTTGAATGGTAAGTTCGAAGCTTTGAGCACTTATGTCAAGAAACTAGATACTCAGGTTGTTCAGACCGCAGAGTCAGTGAAAATACAAGAAGGTTTTATTCCAGGAAAGACCGACATGAACCCAAGACAATATGTCAATTCGATCACTCTGAGCAGTGGAAAAGAGGTGAAACCAGTGTTTGGAAAGGGTGTGAATGAAGAGGATTTCGTTGAAGAGGACAATGATTTTAATAAGAACTCGTCTTGTAAGATTGTGTATTGTTGCAGGAACCCTAAGGACATGTTTGTTTCCTTATGGCATTTTGGAAAGAAACTTGCACCTCAAGAAACCGTGGATTATCCCATTAGAGACGCTGTTAAAGAGTTTAGTGAAGGGAAGTTTATAGGTGGATCGTTTTGGGAGCATGTGTTGGAATATTGGTACGGAAGCAAAGAGAACCCGGAAAAGGTCTAGTTTGTTACGTACGAGGCACTCAAGAAGCAGACCGAAGTTGAGCTAAAGCAAATCGCTGCGTTTCAGAGAAGAAGAAGGGAAAGAAATGTTGTAGAGAAGCTTCTAAGGTTGTATAGTTTTGAGAGTTTGAGTAATTTGGAAGCTAATAGAAAAGGCAAATTGCCTGATGGAGTTTAGACAAATGCTTTCTTTAGAAAAGGAGAGATCGGAGGTTGGAGAGATACTTTGACTAAGTCGTTAGCAGAGGAAATTGTTAGAACCATTGAAGACAAGTTCCGAGATTCTGATCTGATCTTAAATTTTCTTAGATAAATCTTTGAAACTTAGAGTGTTCTTATAGTTTTGTTCTTCAATAATGATGTTCTCATCAATCTCATGAGCGAATAGATTTTTTATTTGGGTTTTTTTTGTTTTCCCCGGTTTGTAACATAAGACTGTAACATGTACATACAAAATGTTGCCAAAAAAACATTATTTGTTTAATACAATTTTTTTTTGTTAAAATTGTTTAATACAAATTTCACAAAGTTGTTATTTCCTTGGCTCCTTAATTCCGTTTAACAACTTTTAGGGAGATTTTCGGTTGCAAAATCCCATCCTTAGATCTCATCTTTTATTGTAACGTCTAAAAGACCCTTTGACAGTTTATATTATCCTATTATTTATTTCATTTTATTATTGTCAACCTAATCAATCCGCATTGATAAGCAATCCACTCCACTCAGGTAATCTTTTATTTCGAATGACGATGTTAGTAATATGCAGTAAAAAAAATACGATTAATCGACTAAGAAATTAAGAAAAGATTAGATTAAAGAAACAGAAAGGATTCGTGGGGAAAAGAGAATTTCAGGAGATTACTGGCAGCAGAGACATAGTAACCCGAATCGAATCGAAACGGGTCGGGTCATAAGCAGCAAAGCGGATCCCTAAGTTTTAATATATGCACATCAAATTAATTAGACAGATCCCCGATTTTTCATATTTGACGGGGAAGTCCCAGTACTTGTGCAATCATACATACACCATAGCCTTCGATAGTTAGAAAAACAAAAACAAAATAAATAGACAGAAAATGAAGAAAACCAGAAGCAGAAACAAAAAGACGGAGAAGAAGGAAAGAAACGGCTGAAGAAAATTACGATTAAAAGTGTTTCTGGTTCTTGAGAAAGGGCAGATACATAAACTTATATATAAACTTTAGTAAACCCTACTTTTGTATGTGTATTTTCGGGCCTTTCTGGGCTTCTTATGTAATCTTTTGGGCTTTTTCTTAAGCTAATTGGTTTCGCTCAAAATAACATAGCTCATGGTTGTATTGTTTTGTTTTTTTTTACATATTTGTTCTTTTTTTTTATTTAGAAAACAAATGTCTTCTCTTTTTATTATTTTAAGAGAATGAATATGTTAAAATAAAGAGGATATTTGTAATACATTCCAAATTTTTATGTATTTTGAAAACTAACTAGAGGTAAACGTTTGAGAACTCTTTGTTTGAGAACTCTTTGTTTTTACATTCAAAATTACTATATAAAATATTTTACACCAAATTTTATTATTTTTGGGTAATTATCTCGATTATAAAAATAATTTGAAATATATCTATCATTTTACGTGATTAATTAAAAAAAAAAATAAACGTTAAAAATAAAATAAAGAATTCATAAAAATCACACACATGTGTAGAGATTAAAATTTGTGAACTGCATAAAACATATGCTTATGTTCACGTTATCTGATATTTGGTTCACTCGATTCAATTTCTCATAAATAGTTGATTATAAATAGAGGCTTTAGAGCAAACATTGTTGGCCCTTAAATATAAAAGATATTTTAAAATAGTGGTATAATATATTATAAAGATAAATATAAATAATGAAAAAATTATACCCGAAATAGAACGGGATACTGATTAAAGAAAGAGAGAGAAAGTTTCTTTCAATAATATTTTTTTTATATGTTGTAGTGAATTACAACAAACGATTTCGTTCGTTTATATAGAGATGAAAAAGCAAATTACTATACATGCATAGTGATGATGGGTTCCACACAAATTATTATTTTACACCGGTCATTTAACATGTGTTGCATAATTTTATGACTTTATGAGAATATCTCTTTTGCTGACTTTCCATAATACTCCCCCTTGGACACCAGTGTCACTATTATCTTTTGCGTTACGTATTTGTTGCCTCGTTAAAAACCTTTTATGGAAAACCCAGTGGAAAAAACCTTAACAAGGTAGAAAGAGTACAACCACGCAAGTTCCCCTTCGAAGGATCAGGTGTCATCTTGTAAGTCTCGTTGATGACGCATTCCAATGTTATGGACATGTTTCCTGAACATAGTGGTAGGTAGTGACTTCGTGAAGATATTTACGGCATTGTCACATGATCAGACATATCTGATTTCGATGACCTTATTCTTCTCAAGTTCTTGAGTGTATGAAAAAAACTTCGGAGGGATATGTTTGGTTCTATCACTTTTGATATATCCTTCCTTTGTTTGAGCGACATATGCAGCGCTGTCTTCATATAAGATAGCTGGCTCCGTATTTACGTGGATCCCACTGCTCGATTGGATGTGTTGGTTTATTGATCTCAACCATACACATTCTCTACTTGCTTCGTGGAGGGCAATGATTTCAGCATGGTTCGATGAAGGTGCCACGAGCGTCTGCTTCTGAGAACGCCAAGATATGTTTTAACTGGAAATAGGCGCACTAAGGCGACGAGGTGTTGATGGTGAGCCCCATGCCTAGGCGCACGCCCATGCTCGCCTTTGATACCTGAGGCGCAGCCACACCACAAAACAGCAAGTTTAGTTCTCTTACTTGATTCCAAAAATATTTTAACACCAATTGTGATTCCAAAATAATGTTAGAAACTTAGAAACAGAAAATCGATTGTCATTTAAAAACAGAGAAAAAGCCAATCCAACATAGTCTTAAATAAAAAGCCTAAAACTCTAAAAACCCATGTCATCATCATCAACATCATACTCATCATCATCCACAAACTCTTCATTGTCCTCATATCCTCCAAAATCATCTTCAATTTCATCCTCATCAACCAATGCCATAGGAGATGGCCTTTCAGATGCTCTTAGAGTGGAGCTTATGGTTAAAGGAATACCCTTTCCTTTCTCAACTCTACTTTAAGATGCTGTTGATGCTCTAGTAAGATAGCTAGGTTTATTAGCTCCAGAAGCCTTGCTTACAATATCCCACGTTAAATCACCATCATTAAATAGTAGATCGTTATACTCATCATCTCCATCCATTTTTTCTAGCAGCCACTCATTACTATCATCAATATCTTATAAGAAAATGGGATCAATTGTGTCTTTTCTCTTGTAACGGCATCTCAAAGCACGATTATACCTAGCAAATACCATGTCATTCAATCGACGTTAAGCCAATCGATTCCTTTTTTTTTGGTATGGAGCTGTTAGAAGTGCAAATTATAAGTAATATGACAAAATGAAATGATCTGATTTTGTAATATAAGGCATTAGGCACTTAGTCACTTACATGTTGAAATACACTCCAATTCCTTTCACAACCAGTCGCACTACAAGTGAGACTAAGAATCTTAATGGCAAATTTTGTAAGTGTTGGAGTAAATGCTCCATAACAAAACCACCAATCAGCTGTAAAACATTTAACATTGACAAGTTGTGTGATTAGACTCATTTTATCATACCAACAATGTGAAATATTCAAGTTATTACCTGGTGATTTTGATGTCCTTTGTCTAACTACCATGGGATGACCAAAGAGTCCTTAAGCATTTTTAAATGCATCCAACTCTAAAAGTATCTTGTCTTGAGTTTCTTTAACTGGAACCAACCTTCCAATAGAGTCATATAAACCCTTCACAACTTCTTCACAACTCACCGTAGACAGTTCTGAATACTAGAATTCAGGATTAAGAAAATACCCAGCAGCATACAAAGGGTGATGGAATTGACAATTCCATCGCTCATCAATGATCTCATATGTACGTTGGTATTGATATTCTCTCATATTGAAGGTCTTAGCAATGGTCTCTTTAGCCCTATCCATGGCTTCAAAAATATACTCCATAGGTGATTTCTTATCTCCGTCAATAATCGTAAGTACTTTAACGAGAGGCCCCGCCAATTTAAGTGCATAAAGCACGTCCTTCCAAAAGATGTCTTGCATAATGAATTGTTTCACTTTCTTTGCTCCTGATTCCTTTGGCCACTTAGAATCAATCCATTCTTGAGAAGTGACCATAGTCCTCAAGTTTTTCTTTTGCTTGTGATACCGTGAAAGCGTGATAAACGGTGTAGCAAACCGAGTAACTGCCGGTCTATGCAGATTTCTTTGCTTTGTGAATCTCCTCATCATATTCACAAGCGAAGCCAGAATATATGTGGTTTTTTTGCCATTAGTAACTTCCCTACAAATTAAGATGGCAAAAAATCAGATTCATTCAATTAGATAAAATCACATTATTAAAAAAAAAAACATATTCTCATATAGCTTTAAGGGTATAAAACTTACTTGTTTTCACATAGTTTGAAACGTTGTTGATTACCATTTGGACAACATTTGATTCCCCAACTTCCTCCACCATATGATCAAGCATATTAAATAGCAAATTCGAATCTTTCACCACCTCTGAAATATCAACTGATTTGATGAAAACTGATCCCTTTAGCGAGTTAACAAGGAAGTTAATAATATCTTTCTACATAACTGAATCACGCCATCCATCAGACATTAGTGAACAACCTTTAGATGTTCACTATGTCTTGTGCTCCACCATGTCACGGATTGATTTCTCCCGAATCGGTACGTGCGGCCTTAGCACCTTTCCGCCCCTTGCGGTTGCTAAGTCAGCCTTACTCAAACTCGGACCTTAGTACTTAGAGAGAGAAACTTTCGTATCTTAGAGAGAGAAGCTTTAGAGGAATGTTTATATTGTATTTTGCTTGATGATTACAAATGAGGATCTCACCTCCTTTTATACAAGTTCACCTCCAAAACGGACGGTGGAGATTAACTCAATCTAACGGTGGAGATTAACTCTCACCAACTCTCACCACTAACTCTACCAACCCATTTTCACCAACTTCACCAACTCTCCCCACCAACTTCACCAACCCATTTCCACCAACCCATTCCCACCAACTCTAGATTTATGGGCTGATTTCGTTTGGGCCTAAAATGGGCCGTGACATCCTCCCCCACCTAATTCGGTGACGCCCTTGTTGGGGTCAGATTCCACCTCTTGAAGATCAACAATTGGAAAATGGCTAAGTATAAAAAAGTACTAGCAGCGGGATCCCTAACCATGAAGAGTTGGATCGGGACCCCTAACCGTGACAAGGAGGTGAATCGAGATCCCTAACCGTGACAAGACAAGTTGGATCAGGTACCCCGAACCGTGATTGGAGAGTTAGATCGGGACCCCTAACTGTGAAGAGGAGTTGGATCGGGATCCCTAACCGTGACAAGAAGGTGGATCGGGATCCCTAACTGTGAAGAGGAGTTGGATCGGGACCCCTAACCGTGACAAGAAGGTGGATCGGGATCCCTAACTGGGAAGAGGAGTTGGATCGGGACCCCTAACCGTGATTGGAGAGGTGGATTGGGATCCCAAACCATGATTGGAGAGTTGGGTCGGGACCCCTAACTGTGAAGAGGTGTTGGATCGGGATCCCTAACTGTGAAGGGAGAGTTGGATCGGGATCCCTAACCGTGACAAGACAAGTTGGATCAGGTACCCCGAACCGTGATTGAAGTAATTGGATCGGGTACCCCGAACCATGACAAGGCAAGGTAGGTCGTGTACCCCAATCCATGGTACGACAGACGGATCGGGGTCACGACCCACGGTGAAGAAGCTGGGTCGTGTACCCCGATCCATGGTACGATAGACGGATTGGGGATCACGACCCACGGTGAAGAAGCTGGGTCGTGTACCCCGATCCATGACACGACAGATGGATCGGGGGTTACGACCCATAGTACGTCATCCAAGCCGTGAACCATGGCATCATCCGAGCCGTGAACCATGGTGTCACCCGAGCCGTGAACCATGGCATCATCCAAGCCGTGAACCATGGTGTCACCCGAGCCGTGAACCATGGCATCACCCGAGCTGTGAATCATGGTTAGAGATTGGGCCGAGACGACGAGCCCACAAATTCAAGCCCACAAAAGAGATGACAAAGACAGCCCATGAATCGAAGCCCATGACGATGATAGGTTTTGCTAGAAGGAAATCCCGAGGAATTAAGATATCTTCCTTATCTCTTTAGATATTAACTTAGCCAACTTAAACATATATATATACTCATGTAAACCCTCTGAAAAGGGGATCCACAATTGACCTAGCAGAACTCTGTACTTTTGCTCTTATACAAGAAAGCGTTCTAAACAGCTTAATAAAAACACCATCTTTGGATCTTCGTTTGTGTGTTTTGGTGGTTTTTACTCAGAAGTTTCGGATCTCGCTAAGAGACATAACGAATTCAATTGGCGTGGATTTATACTCCCACAATTTGGCGCTAGAAGGAGGGGGATTGAAATTTTCTTACACCGAAGAACCACCACAAAACTGATCTGAAGACGATGACCAACGACGGAGACGATAGCGCTGCTGACACCAGAAACACCGGCGTGGAGGATTAGGCGAACCAATCCAAAGACGCTAGGGAGACTTCGACAACGCTCACGGAGATGAAAGCCATGCTGGAGACACTGCTCAAAAAGGCGGAGGAGCAAGACAAGCTGAACAACACGATGACGGGCGAGCTGAAGGCCCTGACAACGGCAAGTCGAACCCGAGGCACGGGATCAGGTCTGGATCCAGCAAGACGAGTCGGGAGGCGTATCAACCCAACGGCCCTGGACTTCACAACTCCGCTCAACCCACCGAGGACCCGAGGAAGACTGTCACTACTACACCAAAGCTCAGCAAACCTAGCCTCAAGAGTCCAAGGGGCAGACGACACGCTAATCGAAGAGGAGCCTGCACCAATCATCAATCTAGAGGAGGAGAACCGAATGGAGCAAAACATGGAGAGCCATGACAATCCTGAACACCTAGCAACTGGTCAAACCCGAACCGAAAGACGCGAGGCCATCCCAGAAGGAGATCAAGAGCTGACCGAGGAAGAGGAGAACATACTCTGGGCTGAGCAAGCACGGATGAACGAAGAGCGCCGAGCAGGAGTCAGAGCCTAGAAAGAAGAGATGGCTATGATGCGAGCAGATATGGATCGGGCAGCTGCCGACATAAAAGCTGTCCGGTCCATGATGCACAAAGCAACTATCAAGGTGCCAGAGATAGATCGTGCACTGGAGGAAGCACAGAACACCCCATTCACAGCACGGATAACTAGCACGAGAATTTCGGACCCTGGCAAGATGAAAGTCCCGATCTATGAAGGAAAGACCGATCCGAAGGAGCATCTGACGGCCTTCGCTATAGCCATGGGACGCTCAAATTTCAAGGAAAACGAGAGAGACGCTGGACAATGCCTTCTCTTCGTAGAGCATCTGAAGGGACCGGCGCTCCAGTGGTTCTCAAGACTCGAGCGGAATTCCATCAACAGCTATAACCAACTATCTGCGGTATTCTTGAAACATTATTCCATCTTCATGGATCCCGGAACGTCTGATGCCGACCTGTGGACCCTAGCTCAAGGGCAGAACGAAACACTCCGGAGTTTCATTGGAAGGTTCAAAGCTGTTATGTCAAAAGTGGAAGGCCTGAGCGACAAAGCAGTCCTACTAGCCCTGAAGCGAGCACTCTGGTTCAATTCCGATTTTCGCAAAGAAATCGCGCTGAACACCCCCACAACAATACATGATGCTATGCATCGAGCCGCAGACTTCATCACCGAAGAGGAAGAGATGAAAATCATAACCGAGAAGTACGGGAAGGCCAAAACAACGAACCATACTCCCCAAGTTTCAGCCCCTTCCAACACTAGGAAGAACAACCAAGGCTTCGGCTATATCCAGCACGAGGGAGGCTTTCGAGGAGCTCATAACTATCAAATTGACGCTCCTGGATTCGGTCGAGGAAGATGCCGAGGAAGAAGCTCATGGAGCACATGGACCAAAAGCGAAAGTTCCTATGACGAGACGGCCTACTGCGAACATCACCACATCTACGGACATTCTACCGCGAACTGCCGAATTCTAGGCTTGAAGCTTGCTTAAAAATTAGCAGCCTCAAGGATTTTGAGATGGACGTAAACACATCCGGTCCGACAATAACAAAAGAAGATCACACCAAGCACGATAGAAGGGATGACGAAACACCGCCCTCTGGATCAAGCAGAAGAAGGATTAGCATGATAATGGAAGGATCCCACTATTGCTCAGATACCGTCTCGTCAATCAAAGCATTCCAACGAAGGGCAGACGTCAGCATCAACTGGTCTAAACCATCTAAGTTTCCAAACGACGTGATATCATTCGAGAAAAGAGAAATGATCGGAATCGACAGACCTCATGATGACCCTCTCGTGATCGAGTTGATCATCAATGACTGCGACATTGCACGCGTATTGGTAGACACTGGGAGCACCGTGGACGTAATCTTCCTCGAAACTCTCAGAAGAATGAATGTGGACCTGTCCAAAGTGATATCTACCCCCAAACCCTTAACAGGATTCTCTGGAGAAACCACCATGACTACCGGAACAATCAAACTACCTGTCCAAGCTGGCGAGGTGATGAAGATCATCGAATTCTCTGTAGCGACCACCCGGCATCTACAACGTCATCGTGGGGACCCCCTGGTTAAATTCGATGCGCGCAGCCGTTTCAACCTACCATCTCTGTCTCAAGTTCCCTACACCAAATGGCGTGAAAACGATTTGAGGAAATCAAAAAGAGTCTCGTGTCTGCTTTCTCGCCGCACACAAGCTCAGAAACCCGGTGACTGATCCGACGGCAAGTTTAAAGCGTAAGAAGATAAAGACCGACAGAGAACCGGTGAAAGAGCTTCCGAAACTGTTATAGCAGTTACAGATCGCGGTGGATCGCGAAGAAGAAGTGTCTAAACCAACTTGCGACCCCGTCATATCAGTCTGCATCGACGACAAACATCCGGAGCGATGCGTAGAAATTGGAGCAATGTTAGATGGAAAGACCAAAGAAGAACTCGTGGCATTCTTGAAGAAAAATATCAACACCTTCGCATGGGAAGCAGAAGATATGCCTGGCATCGATATCAGCATAACAAGCCACGAACTGAACGTGGACCCAACTTTCAAACCAGTAAAGCAGAAAAGAAGAAAACTTGGGCCAGACAGAGCTAAAGCGGTCAATGACGAGGTGGAGAGACTACTGCGCGTCGGATCGATAACTGAGGTGAAATACCCGGACTGGCTAGCTAACCCAGTGGTGGTCAAGAAGAAGAACGGCAAATGGCGTGTGTGCATGGATTTCACTGACCTGAACAAAGCCTGTCCAAAAGATAGCTTCCCCCGTCCACATATCGATCGTTTAGTCGAAGCAACGGCAGGGAACGCACTCTTATCTTTTTTGGACGCCTTCTCAGGTTACAACCAGATCTTGATGAACCCCGACGATCGCGAGAAGACCGCTTTCATAACGGACCGTGGGATTTACTGCTATAAGGTGATGCCATTTGGCCTGAAAAACGCCGGAGCAACGTACCAGCGGCTGGTGAACAAGATGTTCGCTAATCAACTCGGAAAGACAATGGAGGTTTACATAGACGACATGCTGGTGAAATCACTAAAGGAACAGGATCACGTCACTCATCTCAAGGAATGTTTCTCGCAGCTGAATTTTCACAACATGAAGTTAAATCCGACCAAGTGCAGATTCGCAGTCACTTCGGGAGAATTCCTCGGTTATCTCGTAACTCACTGCGGCATTGAGGCAAACCCTAAGCAGATCGACGCACTCATCAATATGACTTCACCAAAGACAAAAAGGGAAGTCCAGCGTCTTACCGGGAGGGTAGCCGCGCTTAACCGATTCATCTCACGATCCACCGACAAATGCTTACCGTTCTACGATACTTTGCGAGGGAACAAGAAGTTCGAGTGGACGGACAAATGCGAGGAAGCTTTTCAGCAACTCAAGAACTATTTAGCTACCCCCCCAGTTCTCACAAAACCAGAAGCAGGAGAACCACTTTTTTTGTACACCGCAGTTTCTGCCACAGCAGTAAGCGGCGTGTTGATTCGAGACGAGCGCAGAGAACAGAAGCCGATATTTTACGTAAGTAAAAACCTTACAGATACGGAGACGAGGTACTCGCAGATGGAGAAATTGGCACTATCCATAGTTATGTCAGCAAGAAAGCTAAGACCATACTTTCAGTCTCACTCAATCGTTGTCCTGAGCACCTTTCCGATAAGGTCCGTTCTGCACAGCCCAAGTCAGTCAGGAAGGCTAGCAAATTGGGCAATCGAACTAAGCGAATACGACATTGAGTATCGCGGACGCACGTGCGCTAAATTGCAAGTTCTGGCAGATTTTCTTATCGAACTACCTGAAGAAGGGATTAACGGCGAGATGCAGAGTCAGCTGTGGAAACTCCACGTCGACGGCTCATCCTCCAAAAATGGTTCGGGAGTGGGGATACGACTGACTTCTCCAACTGGTGAACTACTGGAACAATCCTTCCACCTCGGCTTCCATGCATCCAACAATGAAGCGGAGTACGAAGCCTTGATTGCCGGGATGAAGCTTGCTTATGGCCTAAAAATCGAGCAACTCCATGCATTTTGCGATTCCCAACTAGTTGCGAATCAGTTCAGCGGTGAATATGCGGCAAAAGATGATCGAATGGAAGCTTACTTGAAGATCGTCAAAGAATTGTCTGCACAGTTCAAACAATTCATCCTAACACGCATTCCGCGAGGCGAGAACACCCCAGCCGACGCACTTGCAGCCCTTGCATCAACTTCCGATCCAGATCTAAAGAGAGTAGTCCCGGTAGAATTCATACGGCACCCGAGCATTAGTCTTGGCGATTCAGTACATGCCATAACCCGTTCACAAGCGGCCAGACAAGAAACAGACGTCACGACCAGGCAAGAAATGGTGGAGGAAATACAGGAAAAATTGGCTAACCAATCACCCGCAGAGCCAGATATTGCCCCAATGGACGAAGATAATCGTGAAGAGTCACCAACCGTGGAAAGCAGCAACGACACCGTCATTGAACCCAACGAGGGAGCAAACGAGGTCAACAACGACGCAGAATATGGCTGCGACAAGGAATGGCTAGGCGCAATCAGAAGTTACATATACGACGGCATCCTACCAACCGAAAAATGGGCAGCTCGCAAGCTTCGAGCCCAGGCAGCACGATACGTGTTACTCGATGGAAATGTCTTCAAGTGGAGATTCTCAGGACCATTGCTCAACTGCGTGGAAGGAAAGGACGCCAGGAAGATTATGGAGGAAATTCACAACGGTTCATGTGGAAATCACTCTGGAGGGAGAGCACTAGCAATAAAAGTCAAACGTCACGGCTACTATTGGCCAACAATGATCAAAGATTGCAAGGTGTTTTCAGCCAAATGCGAAAAATACCAATGTCATGCGCCAATGATTCACCAGCCAACAGAAGTTCTTTCGTCAATCTCGTGCCCGTATCCATTCATGCGATGGTCTATGGACATCATCGGACCGCTGCATCCATCAAAATAGAAACGTTTTCTTCTGGTTTTGACAGACTATTTCTCAAAATGGGTCGAAGCCGACTCCTATGCCAACATTAAATATGCGCAAGTGGAGGCCTTTGTCTGAAAAAATATCATATGCCGACATGGAGTACCATACGAGATCGTGACAGATAATGGCTCGCAGTTCATCTCAAATCATTTCGAAGGTTTCTGCGAGAAATGGAGAATCAGACTCAGCAAGTCTACTCCAAGATACCCACAAGGGAACGGACAAGCTGAAGCAATCAACAAAACAATCCTCGATGGCCTGAAGAAGCGCCTTGATGAGAAAAAGGGACGTTGGGCTGAAGAACTGGAGGGAGTACTTTGGTCTCACCGCACCACCCCACGACGAGCAACGGGAGAAACC
Source organism: Pseudoturritis turrita (assembly GCA_900406555.1). Lineage (NCBI taxonomy): Eukaryota > Viridiplantae > Streptophyta > Magnoliopsida > Brassicales > Brassicaceae > Pseudoturritis > Pseudoturritis turrita. The sequence goes on along the minus strand of OVBL01000460.1, from coordinate 181,591 downwards.
CCATTCGCCCTCGTATACGGAACTGAGTGTGTCATCCCCCCAGAGATAGATTTCCCAGGGATTCGACGGAGGCTATTACCCGAACAAGAAGGGCTCAATCACCTATTGATGCTTGACGAACTGGACTTGATCAACGAAAGAAGGGACCAAGCTTTGATCAGGATCCAGAACTATCAAAACGCGACCGCAAAATACTACAATTCCAACGTTCGAGAACAAAGATTCTACGAAGGAGATTTAGTTTTGCGGAAGGTTTTTCAGAACACAGCAGAACCAAATGCCGGCAAAGTAGGAGCAAATTGGGAAGGACCCTACAAGATCACCGAAGTAATCAAACCTGGAGTTTACAAACTTGCTAACATGACAGACGTTCCAGTACCGAGATCATGGAACGCAATGCATCTCAAAAAGTACTATCACTAAGCTACTTTACATGAACTACAGGGCGACTTGATCCCTGCAAAGGGTACGTAGGCAGCTCGTCTTCGGAAGTGTTCAGTTGCCCCCCTCCTTTCAAAAGGGGGGGAGTGGGTACGTATATGTATACTCGTATACTCCCATATTTGTAAACGACTCTACGATCTATCAAAGCAAAGCTTTACTTAAACACATTTCAAGAATCATTGTCTTAACAAGAACAGACATGCTCATACAAATCAAAGCTATAATGGGCACTACACCACACCTCCCTTACTGTTGGCCACAGTAATGAAATCTTGCATCCATCTCGGATCTACACTATCACATCCGTCTCAGGATTAAAAGCGCGCTATACAAATACTTTGCTCATTGTCGGAGCGGATGTGTTTACGGTAACATATCCGTAAACCGAAATGTTCATCCTAAACTATACAAGCATATGTTCATTATCGGAGCGAGTACATTTATGGTAATGAACCCGTAAACCGAAATGTTCAAAAACTAAACTATGCAAAATTATGATCAATTTCGGAGCAGAGAAGTTTACACTAACTGTACGCCGAATCGGTCATCTCGAATATAACTACTATGCAAATTCAAACCTAGAATCATTCGTCTAAAAACAGCTACATCTAATCATTCGGATTTGTCATCAAACGGGATAAGCATACTTAAGTATCTCCTCACAGACATGTTTATCAAAACACAAGGCATTCTCTAATAACAGCGAGCAATAAGAGAGGAGGCTAAGTTCATAAAATTACTTGGATAAAGCCATCCAGGCATTAACAAAAAATGAAAAAGAGTTTTAAAACTAAACAAAGAAAAGAGGATCGTAATCCTCCACTATCTCGGGAGTCATAACCGCCTTCTGCTCTGACTCCACTACCCACTCAGCTAATTCACCTTCGGGGGCCTTGTCCTCCTCAAGAAGCGCCTCAGCAAACTTTGCAACCTTTTTCTCTAGCGCCGGATCGAGAGATTTCGCAGGAATGGGTTCGGAGACTGTATCTTTAACAAACTCCATCGGACTGAGATCAGCCAAGCCAGGCGTTCCCTTGTTAGAACTAGAAAAATCCTCGATCCCGACGCTTGCAGCAGCAGTCTCCATGGGCTCCCCGTCATTGAGCTCCTTGAGAATGTCAGATCGGATTGGAGACAGTCGCATGATTCCTCTCATTCCGCCACGAGTTGAGCAAATGCCTCGTGAGATCCCGACAAGCCCTCCTTCTGCTCAGCTAAAGTCTTCACCTCGGCATCAAGAGATGGCGGCTCATCACTTTGGAGCAGCCCAATAAATTGAAGACTGCCTTCAATCTGGGCAAGATCAAGCATGTTCTCCTTTGGCTCACCATCGATCTGGTCAAGAAGCTTCGTAGCTTGGGAAACTTTGCCTTCGAACGTCGTCATGGTCTCGCGTCTGGCCTCCAGAACAGCTCGCTCGACCTTGCTCTCAAGAAGGTCATTCGCAGCCTCTAGCTGCCTTGTCAAGCTAGCTATATGAGCATCCCGCCTCACTTTTCCTGACTCTAGCCGCATGATCCGCTCGTCAGCTTCTTTGATGTGCTTCCTGCTCCCTTCAGCATCAGCTTCAAGGTCCTTAATCCTTTTCACGGCTTTTTCCTGTTCGGCAGCTTGATTTGCCTCGGCTTCTTTGAGCTTCCCATCCAGCTCAATGGCTTTTCGCCTAGCGTCTTCGACCTTCTCACGATCCCTGCGGGCGTCAGATTCATATCCCATCACCATCCTATTAAGATGGGATATGAACTGCACAACGACGAGAAACACTGTTAAAAAAAAAGGGCTGGAATGGATCGGGTGATGAAAACAAAACAAGTAAATGTCACATACCTTGACGCCCCGAAGAGATACTTCGCTATAGGCCTTGTCCCTAAGCAGAGTATCAGATGGCGGAAAATGATCACCTGGACATGTGATTCTTGAAAGATAGCTGCAGAAGCAGAGGCATCATTGTAAGCCCCTTCAGCGTTTACCGGAGCGGCAGAGAGGGGTATTGCTTCAGGGATGGCTCGAGGCAATTCAGTACGTCGCAATCGCTTCGAGGCCTCCCCCTTGTCGTCTATTGGCTGGCATTTTTTGCTCGTGGCTTTCTTCTCCTTAGCCTTCCCTTTGCCTTTGTCTTTATGTGGTACAATTTGAGAGTCAGCTGGACGAAGCCCCATGATGACTCCTTTAGGAGCCGGTTCGTGAGGGTTATCAACAGAAGTTGGCTCGGGGACGGTGGTAACCACGGTTTGAGAGCTCGGGGTGCGAGATTGACTAAACGATTTTGCCTGCTTCGCTATCTCCTTGGCTTCTGCCTCCGCTTTGGCTTTCGCGGTAGCCCGATCCCTAAAAGTAGGTCTTCCCATCGTATCTCTTGAGGAGTGAGAATGGGACGATTGCTCAACTGATTGTCCTTCTGAAAGGACTCGTGCTCTCTCAACTCGGTGAAGATTGAAATCTCTAGACCAATTACACTTGCGAGCTGAAAGCACTTCGTGAACCTTAGACAGATCGGGAGGCAATGAAAGACGAAGATGACGAACTGCAAAACAATAATATTTATGCAAGGTCAGAAAAACCTAAAAAAGAAAAAGGGAACTGCTAAATAATGGAAACCCGAGCTGTGGCCCAAGTCGAGCAACGGATCGGCTACCAATTTCTCCCCAGCCAGACTTGACAAACTGAAGGCGCCTCTAACCCACCGACGCTTCAGAAATAGGGACGAAAAAGAAGTAGTCTTCCCAATTATCGTCTTTTGACGGGAAGCCTCTTATGATATTTCTCCTAGCTTTGCCCGACACATAGTACTTCAGCTCTCTCTTATTACGACACCTAAACTCCAGCAAGTGTGTCAGGTGCTCAACGCCAACTTCTACATCGCACTCATAACTCCTGATCAGAATACCAATCATATGCCTGATTCCCCGAACATTAACTTGAGAAATAGCCAAGTTGTACTTCCAAAGGAACTACAGAATAACTTCAGGGATCGAAAACCATAACAGGCAGCGGTAGAAGAAGCTTTCGTAGAGAGTAAAGTGGTTAGGGGGAGGATTGCTGGCTCGGTCTGAGGGCGAAGGAAGAACAAGCTCGACTTCCTCAAAAATGCAAAACCTATGCCTAAGGGCAGATGGCGAATCCAGGGTTGAAAGGGTTGAACCAGGTGGATCGGGTCGTTTCCTTGTTCTCTTCTTCCTTGAAGTCTGACGGTTGAGACCCATCAAACGTTTCAACTCCTGTCTGGCCACAGCTAGATCAAAGAACCAGTCTTCTGGTTCAACTTTTGGCGGATCGGGATCAGCTACATCAATAAAGGGGTTTGCCGCCTCGTTAAAAGGGGAGTCGTGAAGTTGGGGTACTTCAAATCTCAGAGGACTCCTGGAATTGCTGCCTACTCCCGAGGATTCAGAGAGCACCATTTTTCTGCCAAGGAGGGAGGGTCTAACCCCCGAACCGCTTGGATCATCTAGGTTTTCTGAAACATGTGCACCAGACGAATCTTCCCGACTACAGCTCCGGGCAAGAAACAGATCAGGAGAGGAGGATGGTTCGGGAAGCGAAGACTGTCCCGAAATGCCAAACAGGCGGGTATATGGATCGGGAGACGCATAAACAGATGACTGAGACATTTCGTTGAATTCGAAGACGGATCGGGGTCTTTAGAGGATATGAACAGATCGAGATCCTTAAACAACTCGCGAGAATCTAGAGTTTCTAAAATTCACAAGACGGATCGGGGTTCTCAGCAGCTTATCAAAATAGATCAAAACCTTTAAAAGATGAAGAACAAGTCGAAGATCTTTTTAAGAGTAGCAACTCGATCTAGATCTTCAAAGTAAACTGCCGGAAAACTTGAAGACGGCAACGGAGCTAGTTGGAGATGGATCGGGAAATTCAAGCAGATCGGCGGTGAAGGAAGAACAACGGAGTTTCGATAAAAATAACTTAAGCAAAAAACCTAGAGAGAGAAAGAAGAGAGAGGTTACCTACTTTGAAGAAATTTTCGGAGAAATGAAGTGGAGAGCAAATGAGAAGTATCGCGAATTATATAGGCAAATGGTGACGTCATTCACCTCGGGAACCAGCAAAAACGCTTGCACTCCCCGATAAAGGTATCAAGGCAACAGAACCCCGAACTGAGTTTGCGTAGGAAGTCATACCCGAACTAAATCAGCAATGCTACAAAGAAATGATTCGGGGCTATCCATGGATCATGGTTCGGGATCGTCATCAAAAAAGACAGTTCGGGACGACCACAAGAATCGTTGATCTCACTCGACCACTTACAGCTCGGCACTAACATTACTGATACTGCCAAGCTGGAGGGCTAACTGTTGGGGTCAGATTCCACCTCTTGAAGATCAACAATTGGAAAATGGCTAAGTATGAAAAAGTACTAGCAGCGGGATCCCTAACCGTGAAGAGTTGGATCGGGACCCCTAACCGCGACAAGGAGGTGAATCGGGATCCCTAACCATGACAAGACAAGTTGGATCAGGTACCCCGAACCGTGATTGGAGAGTTGGATCGGGACCCCTAACTGTGAAGAGGAATTGGATCGGGATCCCTAACCGTGAAGAGAAGGTGGATCATGATCCCTAACTGTGAAGAGAAGTTGGATCGGGACCCCTAACCGTGATAAGAAGGTGGATCGGGATCCCTAACTGTGAAGAGGAGTTGGATCGGGACCCCTAACCGTGATTGGAGAGGTGGATCGGGATCCCGAACCATGATTGGAGAGTTGGGTCGGGACCCCTAACTGTGAAGAGGAATTGGATCGGGATCCCTAACTGTGAAGGGAGAGTTGGATCGGGATCCCTAACCATGACAAGACAAGTTGGATCATGTACCCCGAACCGTGATTGAAGTAATTAGATCGGGTACCCCGAACCGTGACAAGGCAAGGTAGGTCGTGTACCCCAATCCATGGTACGATAGACGGATCGGGGGTCACGACCCACGGTGAAGAAGCTGGGTCGTGTACCCCGATCCATGGTACGATAGACGGATCGGGGGTCACGACCCATGGTGAAGAAGCTGGGTCGTGTACCCCGATCCATGGTACGATAGACGGATCGGGGATCACGACCCACGGTGAAGAAGCTGGGTCGTGTACCCCGATCCATGACATGACAGATGGATCAGGGGTCACGACCCATAGTACATCATCCGAGCCGTGAACCATGGCGTCACCCGAGCCGTGAACCATGGCATCATCCGAGCCGTGAACCATGGTGTCACCCGAGCCATGAACCATGGCATCACCCGAGCTGTGAATCATGGTTAGAGATTGGGCCGAGACAACGAGCCCACAAATTCAAGCCCACAAAAGAGATGACAAAGACAGCCCATGAATCGAAGCCCATGACGATGATAGGTTTTGCTAGAAGGAAATCCCGAGGAATTAGGATATCTTCCTTATCTCTTTAGATATTAACTTAGCCGACTTAAACATATATATATACTCATGTAAACCCTCTGAAAAGGGGATCCACAATTGACCTAGCAGAACTCTGTACTGTTGCTCTTATACAAGAAAGCGTTCTAAACAGCTTAATAAAAACACCATCTTTGGATCTTCGTTTGTGTGTTTTGGTGGTTTTTACTCAAAAGTTTCGGATCTCGCTAAGAGCCATAACGAATTCAATTGGCGTGGATTTATACTCCCACAGCCCTCGTCGCCGTATATGCCTTGAGGTCTTCCCGGAATTGCCACAAGTCTTGTTCCGGTTCCCACGTTGCCTCTGCCTCTGGCTGTCCCTTCCACTTGATGAGGAAGTGATTTTGACGTGGAACGCCTCGTTTCCGCACTTCCTTGGACGCTAGCACTTCTTCGATCTCCTTATCATAGGACTTGGTCATGATAGGTGGTGCCCGAGTGGAAACACCTCGATCTTGATCCTCTGCGTCGCCATGATATGGCTTAAGCATGCTCACATGGAAGACCGGATGAATCTTAAGAGTATCCGGTAAGTCCAATCGGTAGGACACCTTTCCCACCTTCGCCACAATCTCGAACGGTCCTTCGTATCTTCAGATTAAGCCTTTGTGTAGACTCCTAAATGCTTTGAATTGTTGGGGAAGGAGCTTCACAAAGACTAAGTCACCCACCGAGTATTCGGAAGGCCGTCTCTTCGCATCCGCCCACTTCTTCATTCGTTTCCGGGACTTCTCCAAGCATACCCGGGAAAAGTCGGCGTGTTTCTCCCATTTCTTAGCCATTGTGAATGCCCCTGGACTTCTTCCCTCTGTCGCAGGCATAGCCAATGTGTGCGGGGTCAAAGGTTGCTGCCCCGTTGCGAGTTCGAACTGACTCCGTCCCATCGATTCGCTTCGTTGCAAGTTGTACGAGAACTGGGCAATATCCATCAACTTAGCCCAATCTCTTTGGTTTGCACCCACGAAGTGTCGGAGGTAACACTCAAGCAAGGCATTCACCCTTTCCGTCTGCCCATCTGTTTGCGGGTGAAAGCTCGTTGAAAAACTCAGGTCCGTCCCAAGCATCTTAAATAATTCCGTCCACAACCGCCCAGTGAAGCGAGGATCCCGATCACTCACGATGTTCCGAGGTAATCCCCAAAGCTTCACCACGTTCTTGAAGAATGCCCGCGCTACCTTCTCCGCGGTACAGTCCTGATCGCAAGCCACAAACGTCCCATACTTAGAGAATCGATCCACAATCACCATGATGGATCCAAACCCTTCTGACTTTGGTAGCGTGCTGATAAAATCTAGCGAGACCGAGTCCCATGGTCGCTCGGGTATTGGTAATGGCTCCAATAAACCCGCAGACTGCTTGTTCTCCGTCTTATCTTGTTGGCACACAAGGCAAGTCTTCACATAAAGCTCTACGGTATCCCGCATCCGTGGCCAAAAATATCCCGCTTCAACTAGGGCCAACGTCCTCTTCTGTCCTGGATGGCCTGTTCACCGAGTATCGTGGCATTCTCTTATGATGTCTCGGCGGAGACTCTCCCACTTCGGAACATAGAGTCGTCGACCCTTTGAATAAAGCAGGCCATTGTAGACCCAAAATCGATGTGCCTTACCCTCTTCTGCTAACTTCATCAACTCCTTAGCAACAGGGTCGCGCTCGAGCCCTTCTAGAATCCGAGCCAAAATGTTCCCCTCGACTTGGCTCATGGCTGCTAGCTCTGCCTTTCGGCTTAGCGCATCGGCTACAACATTCGCCTTCCCCGGCTTATACTCCAATGTGTAATCAAACTCGGCCAGGAAGTCTTGCCATCGCGCTTGTTTTGGGGACAACTTCTTCTGGGTTTATAAGTAGTTTGTCGCCACGTTATCGGTCTTGATCGTGAAATGTGATCCCAGAAGATAGTGTCTCCATACCCGCAAGCAATGGACAACGGCTGTCATTTCTTTCTCTTGCACCGTGTACCGCCTCTCGGTATCCTTGAGCTTGCGGCTCTCGAACGCGATCGGATGCCCCTCTTGCATCAAGACTCCCCCGATAGCAAAGTCGGATGCATCGGTGTGTATCTCGAATGGCAAACTGAAATTTGGTAAGACGAGGACAGGTTCTTGACTCACCGCGATTTTCAGCTTTTCAAAGGCCTCCCGGCAATGTTCGGACCAATCCCATGGCTTCCCCTTCTTAAGAAGGTCCGTTAGCGATGCCGCCTTCTTTGAATATCTCTCGATGAACCGTCGATAATAGTTCACCAGTCCAAGGAAAGAGCGTAACTCTGTTACCTTAGTCGGAGCTTCCCACTCCATAATCGCCTTCACCTTGGCGTCATCCATCTTGAGCTTTCCGTGCCCAATGATGTGGCCCAAGAATTGGACTTCTTTGGTGGCAAAGGTGCACTTTTCCTTCTTTACAAACAACTCGTTTTCTCGGAGAACTCGGAAAACTATCCGCAAGTGCTCCACATGTTCCTCCATTGAGTTGCTATAGATGACGATATCGTCTAAGTAAGCCACCACGAACCGATCCAAATATGGCTGAAAGATCTGGTTCATAAGGGTACAAAATGTGGATGGGGCGTTTGTGAGGCCGAATGGCATAACCAGCCATTCAAACGACCCATACCGCGTAATGCACGCTGTCTTTGGCTCATCTTCCTCAGCGATCCGGACTTGATAATATCCCTTTTGCATGTCCATCTTTGTGTACATCTTTGCTCCTCCAAGCCGATCAAATAGATTCGCGATCAAAGGGATAGGATAGTGGTTTTTGATCGTTACCTTATTAAGTGCCCGGTAGTCCACACACATTCGAAATGACCCATCATGCTTCTTTTGGAACAAAATCGGTGCGCCATAAGGTGCTTTGGATGGCCTTAGTTTCCCCGTGGATAAGAGTTCATCGAGTTGTTTCTGTAACTCCTCAAGCTCGGATGGAGCCATTCGGTAAGGCGCCATTGCTGGCGGTTTGGCTCCCAACTCCAACTCGATCCGATGATCCACCTCCCTCCTTGGGGGTAACTTTTCCGGAAACTTTGCGGGCATCACGTCCTTGTTCTCCTCAAGGACTGTTTCAATAGCCGGTAGAATTAGCTCAGCTCTCCCAAACTCGTCTTCCACCTTCATCACGGCCAGAAACGTCGGTTCACCCTTCTTCACCCCTTTAGTGAACTGCATTGCCGAGAGTTGCCTTATCCCCTCGGACTTCTCCTCTATGGTTGGAATCATGCACTGCGATCCTTTCTCGAGGATGTACACTGAACTTAGTGCGGGCAGAGGGATTGCCATGACTTGCCTCATAAAATCCATACCTAACACCACTTTGAAGTCGTCCATGGGTATGACCGAGAAGTTTACTGGTCCGCTCCAACTGCCCAGTCGCATCTCAATCCCTCGCGCTACCCCATTGACGGGTTGGGCCTTTGCGTTCACCGTCTTCATCCAACCTTCCCTCTTGGTCTACTTTATCCCAAGTCTCATGGCTTCATCTTCAGCCATGAAGTTATGAGTGGCCCCCGTGTTAACGGGAAGTCAACCATAACTCGGGTTGACTTCCCGTTAACACAGGCCTCCACGTACATGAGCCCCTTGCTCATTGGTTTAGACGATGGACTGGCCTTAAGAGCGTTAAGGAGTTGTAATGACCCCATCTTGCCCGGCTCCACCACTTGGGTCTCACCTTCGTGATTCTCCATTATTGCGGACAACGACCCCATCTTCGGACATTCCCTCATTGGGTGTGGCCCCTTGCACACAAAGCACCCACCTTTTGGGACAAACGTCTTCTTCTTTGCCTCAAACTCCTCTCGTCCTGATCCCTTCTCATAATGCCTTGAGTTGGATGGACGGCCACTATCTCGTCTTTCTCCCCCACCTTTGGTCACGATCTTCTCCTTTCTCTTGAAGGACTCGGAGGGACCTTGGGTACGAAAATCAGTCAACGACTCAGCCACCGCAATAGCTTCATCGATGGACTGAACTCCCCTTCACTGCAGCTCTTGCTTTGCAGCCCGTCGGTGAAGTAGAAGACGAGATCCTGGTCGGACATGTTAGGAATTTGTAGCATAAGAGTGGTAAACTCTTTAACATAGTCGCAAATTGTACATTTTTGTCGAAGTTCCCTTAACTTCTTGCGGGCTTCATACACAACATTCTCCGGTAGAGCTGCCGCTTAAGTTCCTTCTTGAACTCCTCCCAAGTCTCGACTCGGCAAGTTCCCCGCTCAATGTCTGCATGTTTTCTCCGCCACCACAACATCGCCGTGTCCGTCAAGTATGACGTCGCGGCTTTAATCTTCGCAGTCTCATCCCCAAGATTGAGATTGTCAAAGTATTGCTCCATCTGCCAAAGGAAATTCTCAACTTCCTTAGCATCCCTTAACCCGTTGAACAACGACGGTCTCGGGAAATCAACCCGACCGCCTACTGCCGCAGCAACGGTTCCTCCATTTGCGCTTGCCCGTTTGCATAGCGCCATATCCTCCTCCACCACGACAAACCTTGCCTTCATCCCCTTGATGTTGTCTTGCAAGGCCCAGATGGATTCGGTCACTAGTTCTTCCAATCGAACGAACCGAGTGTCTAGATCGGCGCCGTTCCACTTGACTTCCTCCAGCCCATCAAACACATGATTCTCTAGTTCGGAGACGGTGTGCTCGATTATTTCAAGCTTATCAGTCATTTCACCCACGGCCACTCCCAAAGCGTCACATGAAACACTCTTTTCCCGCTTGCTTCCTGCTTGGCTGGCCGTGGATTCTCTTCCACGTTCGTCATGGGCGTCGGACGAAGCGCTCACATCTTTGCTTCCCTTAGCCATTCTCTCGGATAGACTTCTCTTTAGCCCCGGTCGAACTTCGCTCTGATACCACTTGTCAAGGACTGATTCCTCCCGAATCGGTACGTGCGGCCTTAGCACCTTTCCGCCCCTCGTGGTTGCTAAGTCAGCCTTACTCAAACTCGGACCTTAGTACTTAGAGAGAGAAACTTTCGTATCTTAGAGAGAGAAGTTTTAGAGGAATGTTTATATTGTATTTTGCTTGATGATTACAAATGAGGATCTCACCCTCTTTTATACAAGTTCACCTCCAAAACGGACGGTGGAGATTAACTCAATCTAACGGTGGAGATTAACTCTCACCAACTCTCACCACTAACTCTACCAACCCATTTCCACCAACTTCACCAACTCTCCCCACCAACTTCACCAACCCATTTCCACCAACCCATTCCCACCAACTCTAGATTTATGGGCTGATTTCGTTTGGACCTAAAATGGACCGTGACAACCAGCTGACTTTGAGTTTCATCCACTTCTTTCTTAAGAAGAGAAATTCTTAGTTCATGCATAGTTGGTGGCTTAAAGCCGAAACCATATTGTCCAACTAACTCGAGTGCCTCTCTAAAACTCTCATGATTAACAACATTAAATGGAATGCCAGCATCATAAATCTACCTTGCAATAGCTCTGCATGCTTTGTCCCTAAGCTCTTTATCACAAACTCCAAAAATATCTTTTCTGTCCTTTCTTCCTTTCAAAACATCTTGAGGAGTTGGAGTAATAAACATGTCCATTGGACCTTAGGATTACCGCAACACCAGCCTGGCCTTTGTAATTACTAGGATGAGCTTCACAATTAACTTCTTCCTCATAATCATAATCATCGACTTGTTGAGGGATTGGTGGCATCATCTGATTAATAGCTTTTGCTTCTGCCTTTCTAAGCATGAACATTCTTACTTCTTCCCTCACATGATCTGGACATCTAGGACATGCAGTCACATTCCTAAAACCACCAACCAAATGTTATTTTTGGCGCCGAACTCCACCTTTTTTATTTTATCACAAAGGCTACACTTCCAATTATGTTTGTTAGTAGGATTTGGTGTTGCGTACTTCCTTAATGGATCTATCTCATTATTAGCTACCAAATCAGAGATGATGAAGAAAGAATACACACTAAAGCACTAGAGACTAGCGTAGACGTGAGATGAGAGAGGAACAGAATTGTCTGTGCGAGTTTGAAGAGATGAATGAAGATGAAGAGGCAATATTGAAGCGTGAGGTTTAAGATATGGAAATAAATCTTTTTGGTTTTTAAGTATAAACGGCATAGAATATTGTGTAATTAAGTTTTGAAAACCTAAAACATCTTAATGCATCTAATAATTTAGTCATTTATAGAAAACTTACCATTTATCTCCAAGGCGGGCCTAGGCGCGCCTCACGCTTCACGTCAAGGCGGTCGGATGCACGCGCCTTTGAGACATAGCCTCGCCTCAGCAAGCCAAAGCGTACTCACCATCGCACCTTATCACCCGTCGCCCAGGCGTTGCCTAGGTGCGCCTTTTAAAACCATTGCCTCTGATCTTAAAAATGTATCCAGTTTGTGATCAGGCTTTATGTGGATCTGAAAAATATCCTGCATCTGCAAAACCAATCATTTGATCATTTGAATTCTTAGGATAAAATAAACCTGAATCAGTAGTCCCTTGAAGATAACGGAAGATATGTTTAATCTCATTCCAATGTCTTCGCGTAGGGGACGTATTGAATCTTGCCAAAACATTAACGACAAATGATATATCAGGTTTTATACAATTCGCAAGGTACATAAGGGCTCCAATCGCACTCAAATATGGTACTTCAGGACCAAGTATTTCTTCATTTTCCTCATATGGTCGAAATGGATCGCTTTCAACATTAAGTGATCTAACGATCATAGGAGTACTAAGAGGAGTTGCCTTATCAATGTTAAATCTTTTTAACACTCTTTTAGTGTGTGTGGATTGATGGACAAATATACATTTTTGGAAATGCTCAATTTGTAAGCCAAGACAATAATAGTTTGTCTGGCTGAGATCTTTCATCTCAAATTCCCCTCTTAAATAGTTTGATGTTTTTTGTATTTTCCCTTAAGTTCCTATTATGTTTAGACCATCAACATATACCGCTATAATCACAAATCCGGATGTTGTTTTCTTGATGAAAACATATGGGCATAAAGGATTGTTCACATATCTTTCTTTTGTTAAATGTTCATTGAAACAATTATACCACATGCGTCCATATTACTTTAACCCATATAAAGATCTTTGCAATTTTATTGCACATAACTCTTTCGATTTGGAACTTAATGCCTCTGGCATCTTAAACCCATCTGGAATTCTCATATAGATATCAGTATCTAATGATCCATATAAATGCGCTATAACGACATCCATGAGACGCATCTCTAGATTTTTGTTAGCAGTTATACTCATTAAGAATCTAAATGTAATCGAATCCATAACGGGGGAATATGTTTCCTCATAATCAATCTCGAGTCTTTGAGAAAATCCTTGTGCCACAAGGCAAGCTTTATACCTCATACGTTTTTCTCATTTCGTTTTCGAACGAATACAGATTTGTATCCAACCGGTTTCACATTTTTGGGTGTGAGTACAATAGGTCCGAATACATTTCTTTTATTAAGAGAATCAAGTTTGACTTGTATTCCATCTTTCCATTTCATCCAGTCATGTCTGTTTTGACTTTCATAAACCAAATTTGGTTCTGGATCTTCGCTTTCCTCATTTATTTCCTTGGACACAAGGTATGAGAAAATATCATCACACTACAAGAAAACTGCAGAAGAGTGACTACTTTTTGCGACTCTTTTTTTAGTCGTAAAATATTGTGACTCTTTTGTGACTATTAAGCGACTTCCACATATTTGGAGGCTATATAGTCGCATATTTACGACGAATTTTAATAGTCGTTAAGTAGTCGTAAATATGCGACTAAAGTAAGACTATTCGCAAAGTAGTCGTAAAGAGAGACGAATTAGTGACGAAATTATTAGTCGCAAAATTTAGTCGCAAAATTGGTCACAAATTGCGACTACTTAGCCACTGGTTAGGAGCGTCACATTTCAGTCACAAAATGGTAACAAACGAAAGTAGGTGGAAACGTGCAAAATATGTTTGGGAGGTAGGTATACCTAAATTTTGTGACTCTTTTTGGGTAGTCACAAAGGAGTGACAAATATTTTCCTATTAAATAACTGACGTGCTCACCCATTTCATCACAGAAGAAAATATTCAAATACATTGTGAGATTTTTTTTTTTTTTTTTTAAAGAGAGAAAAAGAGAGAAAATTAGAAAAAGAGAGAGAAAAAAAAGTGGAATTCATCCCGAGAGTGGATGTATAATAGAATCGATCCACGTACAAATAATCTCTTGACTGAGTTTTTGGAAGGGGTCGAGCAGTTCATGAATTACGCAAGTAGCCAGGAAATAGCTTTAAGCAGTAGAGATAAGTTTTACCGCCCTTGTGCTAAATGTCAAAATTCAAGTTTAAAGCTAGCAAGAACAGTTTCGCAGTATTTGCATAGTAGAAGATTTATGCAAGGATATTATGTTTGGTCTAAACACGGTGAAGATTATAATGTCGTTGGGGCAGGCACGAGTAGTCATTATGCTAATGTTTATTTTAGTAGTGGTAATCAACCAATAAATTATGATGGGGGGAATGTATATGCTGGGATGGTAAATGATGCATTTCATGGTTCTACGGCATTTAATGAATATCATGATCATGAACATGATCAAAGTGGAAATGATCATGTTCATGAAGAACCTACCCATGAGGCAAAATGGTTCTACGACATGTTAGATGCTGCAAATACTCCACTTTATGATGGTTGTCATGATGGTCATTCGAAGTTATCATTAGCTTCTCGGTTCATGAACATTAAGGCAGACCATAATTTGTCTGAAACATGCATGGATTCATGGTCCGAATTATTTACGGAGTATTTACCAGAGGGTAATCAGACAACCGGTTCATACTACGAGACAAAAACATTAATGCGAAAGCTAGGATTACCGTACCATACATTTGATGAATGTGTAGATAATTGTATGCTCTTCTGGAAATAAGATGAGGACTTGGAGCATTGTACGTTTTGTGGAAAACCAAGATATAAGGATAGTGAGGGATGAACAAAAATATAATTCAATCGTATGTGGTATTTACCTATCACTGACAGATTGAAGAGGATGTACAAATCAGAGAAGACTGCATCATCGATGAGATGGCATGCTGAGCATGTGTCAGAAGACGGAGTAATGTGTCATCCATATGATGCGGCAGAGTGGAAGAATTTCAATCAAATGCATCCGAGTTTTGCAGCAGAAATGCGAAACGTTTATCCTGGATTATGTACAAACGGTTTTAATCCTTTTGGTATGTCAAAAAACCATTCGTTGTGGCCTGTGATCATGACATCCTACAACTTACCCCTGGATATGTGCATGAAAAGCGAGTATTTATTTCTTACGGTTTTGAATTCGGGACCAAATCATCCACGAGCCAGTCTTGATGTCTTCCTCCAACCACTGATCGACGAGTTAAAAGATTTATGGAATAACGGAGTTTAGGCATATGATGTGTCATTAGATCAAACCTTCAACCTTAAAGCTGTTATGCTGTGGACGATAAGCGATTTTCCGGCATATGGTATGTTGTCGGGATTGACGACACATGGAAGATTGTCGTGTCCAATTTGTATAGATGAGACAAATACTTTCCAATTGCCGGCTGGTAGAAAGACATGTTGGTTTGACTGTCATTGAAGATTTTTGCCCATCAATCATCCGCTGCGGGAGAATAAAGTAAATTTTCTGAAGGGAAAGGACGCAAAGAACGACTATCCACCTCAATCATTGACTGGTGAACAAGTGTTATATGAGCGTATACGTCATGTCGAACCACCTAAAACATTTGATTGTGGTGGAAATGGGCATACAAAAAAACCAGACGGCTATGGGGACTGGCATAATTGGCATAAAGAAAGCATATTTTGGGAGCTACCGTACTGGACCGATCTCAATCTAAGACACAATCTTGATGTGATGCATATCGAGAAAAATGTTTTCGATAACATCATGTATACTGTTATGAATGTTAAAGACAGATCAAAAGACACAGTTAAGTCAAGATTGGATATCGCAAGATTTTGTGCTCGAAAAGATTTGCATGTCGATGATCGAAGGAGAGCTCCATTTCCTATTTGGAGGTTAACTTCAAAAGCGAAAGAATCTTTACTACAATGGGTCAAGAATGAGGTTAAATTTCCAGATGGTTATGTAGCAGATTTAGCAAGTTGTGCAGACATCAATGGTGGAAAGTTTTCGGGAATGAAAAGTCATGACTGCCATGTATTTATGGAACGGTTGCTTCCGTTTGTCTTTGCAGAACTTCTGCCCCGTAACGTGCACCAAGCATTATCAGATATATATATTTATATATTATCATTTAAGTGTTTCTATTATTGGAACTTATGTATATTAATTAGTGAATTTTTTGTAGGGATTGGTGCATTTTTTCATGACCTAAGCAGTAGATCATTGTATCAAACCCGCGTCCAAATTCTGAAAGACAACATGCGATTCCGCATGTTCAATCTCTGAATCTTCATTATCTCTTCCGATTACCTTTTGTTTCTTCTTCTTTATCATCTTTAGGCTATTCTCTTTGCCGATTACCTATTTTCCAACCCAAAAATCAAACCTTAAATCAAAAACAGCTTCTTTCTCTCTCGATCTATCTATTTTGATTCTTCTTTTATGTTCTTCATGGCTGGAAAAGGCAAACCCGGTCGCGGGAAATGAGTTAGAGCCGGTGGTGGTGGTAGAGGAAACGGCGGAGGGGCTAGATCCACACTCGATGGTGGTGGATCCAACAGCAGAGGTGGTGAAACCTCATTCGGAGGGGCTAGATCCACACTTGGTGGTGGAGCCAACGACAGAGGTGGTGAAACCTCAGTCGGACCTGCTCGAGTCTCAGGCGAAGAAGGAAGACTCGGTGCTGGTGGTAGAGGAAACGGTGGAGGGGCTAGATCCAGAGGCGGTTCTGGTGGATCCAACGGCGGTTCTGGTGGATCCAACGGCGGAGGTGATGCACCATCAGTCGGACTTGATCGAGTCTCAGGCGGAGAAGGAACACCAAGAGTCGGAGCTGGTAGATCCATCGTTGATGGGACCAGTGGAGTCCGTGGAGTATCATCGCACTCCTCTAACCCCTCCTCTCAGGCCACAGTGTCTGTGTCCAGATCAGTTCTCCCGGCTCAGTATCCACCGTCGACAAAACCGAAAGCTCCTCATCACATCCACAGGCCTATGCACAACCTTCAACAGCCTCTGCCGGTTCAAATTCCTGAGCCGCAGCCTCCACCAGTCTTGTTACACCAGGAACAAGAAGAGGATGATGAGTATCCCGACCATGAGCTTGATGTCGAGGAAGAAAACGAGGTTGATGCTCCCAACCCAGAGATGGAAGACTTCCAATAGATGTTGAATGATCTATTTCATCTTCCTGGCCGAGAACAGCTGCCTCTCTTGTCCGAGCATCCAATCCCCCACGTCAATACTACGTGGTAACGTCTCTACTTGTATCAAGTTCTAGTAATGTGTAGTGGTAGTTGTATCATGGTCTTGTCATGTGAATGCTTGTCTGAGTGTCTGCATATTGATCACTTTGTTGTTTACTCACTTGTCTATCAGTCTACTCTACTTGTTAGATAATCTGAGTGTTGTTGGATAACCTTAACAATGTGTTTATATTTATGTAATAGGTTTACCCGGGATCAAGGGAAATTGACTAGGGTGATTGCTGGAATCTTTCGGCGTAAGTTTGATGGTCCTTACTTCAGCTGGAAGGTTACTCCAATTCACGTACAAGAATGCTATTTCAAAACTTTTGCGGTAATGTTTTCATGTAACTCTTTTTTTTTTCAAGTTGTAATTCTTAAGACAGATCGATACTAACCAATATCTTCTTACGTAGTGGAAGTACAATTGGGATGTTGGTTATACAGAGGTTGTGAGGGAGCATTTCTTGAAGATTGCCAAGAACCGGATGAAAGGAATAGTAAGCCAGGCTAAGAACAGTGGTGCAAGGCCATATTGGATTTCCCCTACGCTTTGGACTCAAATGTGGCAGCACTGGGATACTCCTGATGCAGTAGAGAGGAGCTTTACTGCTTCACAGTCCCGCAACTCCGATCGTGGTGGTCTAGGAGCCCACAAGCACGTATCCGGTCAGAAATCCTACTTGAGAGTTCAACAGGAAATGGTAAACCGTTTATACTTCCTTTCTAATTATAAAACACACATATCCACACTAACATGTTTGCCTATCATTATAGGAGGAGGAATTAGGTCGTCCTGTTTTGTTTGGAAAAGTTTTTGTGCGGACACATACAAGGGCCGATGGCTCTTTTGTTGATCACAAAGCAAAACAGGTTGCAGAGTCTTATGAGAAGCACCTACCAGAAGTAATGTCTGAGGATGATCCCAATGGCCTAGAAACTTCACAGAATTGTTCTCAACAATCTTCTCATCGCACCCTCACAATCGAAGAAAAGAATGAGATATTTCTCAAGGTATTTTCCTTTCTCTTCTGCTTCTTACCTTAGGCTAGCTTGTCTTTTTTTGTTGTCTGCTATTGCTTTATGTTTTTGCTTATCAATTGTTATATGAATTTTGCATGATCTTCTGTTTCGGTATCTGATGAACTTGTCCTTTCTCAGTTGTAGTAATACTTTTTGTTGCTTGACTGTCATTCTGGTTTATGGACTGTTACTGAATGAATGCTAGTTTGAATATGTTGTTCATCTTTGACCTTCTTGTTCTGAATATTTCTGTTGTTGGTTAAGCATCATTCTCAAATCACTAAACAAGTCTAAAATATGGTTTTGGTTTTGGGGTTGGTTTAAACAGGTTTGAAACATCTTCATTCTCAAATATAGTTGTAGTGAATCAATCTGGTTTTGGTTTTGAATCATTACGTTTTGAATCATCTAGTGAATCATTCTATGTACTTGGTTTTTTTGCATAATTAAGAACCATAATTGGTGGACTATCTGATTCTTTTTTTTGTTCTTTTACTGTGCTCAGACTGATACCAAGGGAAATCCATTTGGACTTGGACAACTCACTGATCTGATTGGCAAAGGTAAAAGGAAAGAGAGTTATGCAAGCTCTTCTACGACATCGCTTAAAGAGATCCATGAACAACTTGACACAGCTCGTCGTAAAATAGCAGCTCAAGAAGAGGATAATGCTCGACGTGATGACCAGGCACGGCAAGCTCAAGCTCGTATCTCTGAAATGGAGAAGCTGCTCACATACATGAAGAACATTGATCCCCGCATAGCAGCTTACATGAGTGAACAAGCTGGCTTGGATCATAGAAACTCTCCTTCCCCTGCACCAGGCACCATATCACCTTCTGGACCAGGCACCACACCCTAGAACACTATATTTTTAATTTATGCTTCTAAAACTTTACCTCTTATGTGTGTGAACATCTATGTTAAGTACTTGTGTTTCTATTTTGGTCAAAACTTAGTTTGTGTTACTACATCTTAAGTCTATGAATAGATTTTTTAGCATTTCGTATATTTTTTTACTTTTGACTTTCAAATTTCTGAAAAATATATCAATATATATATGTATATTAATATATATATTTTTTTTGGTTACTGAAGTCGCAAAATGGTTGTATTTTTGCGACTGATTTGCGACATTAACACTGAAGGAACCAACCAAAAGGGTCGCATTTTAGTTGTTTATACGCGACTCTTTAACATCTATTTTGCGACTCTAGACGTTCAGTTGCCACTTACATTTTAGTCTGAAAAACGTCGCACTTATACGACTAAAAGAGTCGTCACAAATTAGTCTCTAAATCACGAACACAACACTCTGTCGTATATTAGTCGCACATGTATGATCGTCTCTCTTTAGTCGTTAATTTACGACTACTTTACTTTGTCTTAAAGTAGTCGTAAATTAACGACCAGTTGCAATAGTCACAAAATAGTCTCTCAATTGCGACCATTTTGCGACTAATTTATTTTGCGACCAACATTTTGCGACTATTTATTTTAGTCCCTAAGTAGTCGGTAATTGTCTTTTTGCGACCATTTTGCGACTATTTAGGGAGTCGCTCAACTGCTGTTTTCTTGTAGTGTCAACTACATTCATTTTATTTCGATTCCATTTCTTTTCACTATGAATGTAGTTTATGAAAATCTCATGATTTTCTTCATGATGCTCAACATTGTCGTTAGTCTTATGATTCGTTTCTTCCAAAATACTTTATGTGATTTTGGGATCATTATGCTTATCATCTTCTTTTCGTTTTCTAGGAATTTTATCCTTAGAACCGACCGGTCTGCCACGCTTCAAGCTTGTTCTAGACTCACGTGTATCATCTGCTCTTTCACGTTCATGTGGTATCTCAATACGAACAGGAGCACTTGCAGCTGGTATATGTGATTTAGTTACCGTTTTGGTAACTACAAATGCATCAGGTAAACTGGTTTGCTATACTATGCAAATGCATAATTCGTCGAACTTCTAATTCTTTCTGTTTTGTAGGGGTATCAAGATGTAATAGAGATGGTACACACCATTTTATATCCTTTCTTACTTGTTTATTTTCACCCCTAGAACCGGGAATACTTTCTCATCGAAATGACAATCGGCAAATCGTGTCGTAAAGATGTTCCCAGTTTGTGGTTCTAGGTATCGTATAATTGATGGATAATCATAACCAATATATATTCCCAACCTTCTTTGTTCTTCCATCTTTGTACGTTGTGGTGTTGTTATAGGTATGTATACCGCACAACCAAAAATTCTTAGATGGGAAATATTTCGTTCTCGACCAAATGTTAACTGTAATGGAGAATAGTTATGATATGCACTTGGTCTTATCCGAGTGAGTGCTTCTGCATGTAAAATGGTATGTCCTCATATAGAGGTTGGAAGTTTTGACCTTATGATCAATGGTTTTGCAATCAATTGTAGACGTTTCATTAATGATTCAACCAAACTATTTTGTGTATGAACATGAGCTACAGAATGTTCAACTTCAATCCCAGTTACCATGAAATAATCATTGAAAGCCTAGGACTTGAATTCACCAGCGTTGTTTAGTTTAACTCTCTTAATGGGGTAATCAGAAAACTGAGCTCTCAGTTTGATTATCTGAGTTAGAAATCTTACAAATGCCATATTTCGATATGGCAATAGACAAACATGTGACTATCTGCTGGATGCATCAATTAATACCATAAAATAGTGGAATGGTCCACATGGTGGATGTATCAGTCCACAAATATCGCATTGAATTCGTTCAATGAATTTGGTGATTATTTAACAATTTCGGTTGGCAATGGCCTTATGATCAATTTTCCAAGAGAACGTGCAGCACATATCATTTTATTTTCCTGATATATCTCTTGGATTTTTAGTGGATGACCATGTGAGTTCTCAATAATTTTTCACATAATTGTGGTGCATGGGTGACCGAGACGATCATGTCATAGTGTGAAATCTTCTGGATTTCTTTTAATCACTAGATGCGATTCGATTGTATCTATATAAGTATGATGCAATCCTGAAGGAAGTTTCGGAATTTTTTCCAATATAAGCCTTTTCCGGATATATCAAATGTTATATACATATAATTTTTCCATCCTCAGTCGCACACTGAGTGTCATATCCTTGAAGATATATGTCTTTGAAACTCAATAAATTCCTTTTAGAATTTGGAGAATATAAATCATTATTTATGGAAAACTTGGTTCCATTAGGCAACGTGAAGTTGGCTCTGCCACTTCCTTCAATCAGGTCCGTAAGACCTGATATTGTATTGACAATAATGTTCGTCGGCTTGAAGTTAGAGAAATATCTCTTGTGCTTCAGAATAGTGTGCGTTGTTCTACTATCTGGTATACAAATCTCTTGAACCATTTCCTTGGATATTGTTTCATCCATTTCAGTAATTAACAAAATAATAAATAATAGAAAGTAAATTAATTTATTAGAAAAGAAGTTTAATTAATAATTATACAGATTGTTATTGAAAACCACATTATTAGCTGAGAACCGTAATATATAATAATTATACATGGGATAAGTGGAGACTATTCAACAGTCTCACTACCAGCATTTTTAGTTATCCGCTAGAGCAGCCTCATCGAAGTCATTCGCAAAGTCGGGAGAATCTAGGTACGATGTACCCTCAAAGTATTCTGTAAGGTTTATTTCTTTCCCTTTGCCTTTGCCAGACTCTTGGTTAGCTTGCAGAGATCCTCGGGAGTTCGACATACATTAGACCAATGTCCTTTGGATTTGCATCTGTAACAGATGCTCTTACACTTCTGCGCGGTAGTCTCTTGAGTCTTTTTCCTTTAGGGGTTGTTCATAACGAACCCATTGGAAAGACTTTCTCCGTCGTGGATTGTAATTTCTCCCACGTCCGCAATTGAATCGGCAGCCATGACCCTGTAGGCCGAGAATTGTGGTTTTTGATGAGAAGATCATTATTCTTCTCTGCGATTATGAGTGTTACAATCAATTCAGAAAATTTTGTGTATCCGCAATTTCTATACATTGATGGCAGGACACTGTGTTCTTTATGGAAGGTGAAGTATGTCTTTTAGAGCATTTTTGCTTCGGTGACATGTTTACCACAATATTTTAATTGTGATATTATCCTCAACATTGCGGAATTGAATTCTTCCACCTTTTTAAATCTTGAAATCTCAGGTTTTTCCACTCTTCCATCGCATGAGGGAGATTTATTTTCTTTTGGTTATCAAACCTTTCTTTCGAAGTTTTCCAAAGCTCTGCTAGATCTTTTATGTGCGCGTAATCATGCATCACATTTTTATCTAAATGTTTCCTTAGAAATATAATTGCTTTTGCTTTAGCTTGGGCGGATGAATTTTCTGATTCCATATAGAGTTCTGCAAGATTGTCCATGTTATGTAGTTAGCTCTAGTAATTTTGAGAACTGGGACCTTAAGTTTCTCAACGTTGGCCATTTGATTTTTAAAAACAAAAATTGTAAGAATATTATTAGAAAGATAATATTATTTTATTTTAGAATAAACCTTTTACATTAATGATAACAACAATTATAAAAAAACATTATTGCTTAAAAAAGTAAACCAATATTTATGGTAAACTCTCCGAGAGTAAATTCTCCAACGAATAGACCATAAATATAAGCAAAAATTACACTGACCAAAAAACAACAAAACATTTTCTTAGAAAATGAAAACCAAACAATTTTCTTGTTTAAAATATTTGAGAGAAGATAAAATGTTTGAGTGATTTGAAAGTGTAAAAAGTGAGTGTATTTATAGATTGAAAACACTGTTCACAGCTGTTTACAAAGTAGAAAATTTTTGAAATTTTTTCTTTTTGAGTGTTGGTGATAAAAGGTTAAAAAAAATAATTTGAAAATTTTAATAAGCAATAAGTTAAATTTACCAATTTCAAATAAAAAAATTATATACAGGTGACTAAATCTCCTTGTATAATAATTCAACAACTTAACGGCCCAAGCTGCCTTGTATTCGAGCTCCACTGGAAGACGACAAGACTTTCCATAGACGAGATGGAATGGTGTCATTCCCAAAGGTGTTTTGTAAGCAGTCCTATACGTCCAAAGAGCGTCATCAAGTTTCACGGTCCAATCTTTCCTTGTGGTGCTTACAGTTTTCTGTAGAATGCTCTTAATCTCCCTGTTGGAAATTTCAACTTGTCCACTCGTCTGCGGATGGTAAGAGGTGGCTACCTTATGCTTTACTCCATGCTTCTTCAAAAGACCCTCAAAGACCTTGTTGATGAAGTGAGATCCACCATCGTTGATCACAACCCGAGGCACCCCAAAACGAGGAAAGATCACAGATTTGAACATCTTCAAAACTACCTTGGCATCATTGGTTGGACTAGCCAGCGCTTCAATCCATTTAGATACATAGTCCGCTGCGACAAGGATGTATTGATTCCCATAAGAAGATGGGAACGGACCCATGAAATCAATACCCCAAACGTCGAACACCTCAACCTCCAAGATAAAATTCTGAGGCATCTCGTTCCTTTTGCTGATGTTCCCTTGCCTTTGACATGAATCACACTTAGAGGCGAAGGCATGAGCATCTCTAAACATAGTTGGCCACCAGAAACCAGCTTGTAAAGCCTTAGACACCGTCTTGAAAGTAGCAAAATGCCCTGCATAATTAGAACCATGGCAATGAAAGAGAATACCAGGGACTTCTTCCTCTGAAATGCATCGTCTGAAAACACCATCTGAACACTGGTTGTACAAGTATGGCTCATCCCAGAAGTAGTGTCTGATGTCTCTTAAGAACTTCTTCTTCTTATACCCAACAAAGTTCTCGGGTTCCTTTTCCGCAGCCAAGTAGTTCGCAATGTCACCAAACCAAGGAATCTCAGGAAGTATGGTGTCGCGAGAAGGTGTGTAATGGTCCATGTTCCCAAGGCTGATGACATAAACATGCTCCTTAGGAAGGCAATCATCCAAAGGGAGATCTTCCTCTACACGTAGTCGAGATAAATGATCTGCAACACCGTTCTCTATGCCTTTCTTGTCTTTAATCTCCAAGTCAAACTCCTGCAGCAGGAGAATCCATCGTAGCAATCTAGGTTTCGCATCCTTCTTGGTGCGAAGGTACCTCAAAGCAGCATGATCCGTGTGTACAATCACCTTAGACCCAACAAGATATGACCGGAACTTCTCGAAAGCAAACACTATGGCAAGAAGCTCTTACTTTGTTGTAGCATACTTGCATTGAGCATCATCAAGAGTCCTACTCACATAGTAGATGACATGAAGCTTCTTCTCATTCCTTTGTCCCAAAATAGCCCCTACTGCATAGTCACTAGCATCAGTCATTACCTTGAAAGGTAGCTCCCAATCTGGTGGTTGGATGATTGGTGCGCTAACAAGTGCTCCATTGATTGTAAGAAAGGTCTCAAGACAAGCGGTGTCAAAGTGAAACTTCACGTCCTTGCACAAAAGCTGAGTCAAAGGTCTAGCAATCTTGGAGAAATCTTTGATGAACCTCCTATAGAACCCAGCATGTCCCAGAAAACTCCTAATCCCTTTGACAGAATCAGGTGGTTGCAGACTTGTCATCACCTCGATCTTTGCTTTGTCTACCTCGATACCACTCTCTGAAATTCGATGTCCCAAAACAATCTCATCTCTGACCATGAAGTGACACTTCTCCCAATTCAACACAAGATGCTTCTCCTTGCAGTGTCGTAATACCCTGCACAAATTAGATAGACAAACAGAAAAAGAAGATCCATAGACAGAAAAATCATCCATAAAAACTTTCATTATGTCCTCAATCATGTCAGTGAAAATCGACATCATGCATCTCTAGAACGTGGCTGGTGCATTACACAAACCGAATGGCATTCTGCGATAAGCATAAGTGCCATAAGGACATGTGAATGTGGTCTTATCCTGATCGTCTAGATGGATAGGAATCTGAACACAGAGTTTTAATCCTAAAATATCACTGCAAGTGCACAGCAAACGAAGTAGTATTTAGGGATCGAATCCACGAGAACCAAGTGAAATGCTACGAATCTATATGAGTGAAATTAAGCTAAGATGACAATATGGTTATTTGTTGAAAAGTGAAACAAAATAGCAATGTAAAAACGATGTAAAATCAATTAAAAACAAGTATTAAGTCTAGAGCAATTCGCAGGAATTCAGAGATCATGAACGAGACAATTATTCAGAGAATAATAAGCTCAGTCCTAAACTCAAACATGAATGTTTAACCAATCCACTATCGTGGTATCAATTACTTTATCTAGTAACCTAAGAATCTAAACTGTCGTTTGATCTTAGAATTCTAAACAAGCATTAATGAGCAAGTTTGATATGTTCACAAATTGCCTTAACATCAGCTTTCGTTGGCTAAGGACAATTTGCTCACCTATGTTCTATCAAGCAATCTATAACACTTTTGATGAATAGATTAAACCTAAAATCAGAGATTAAGTGATCAATTTAATCTAAGTAATGAGAACAACGATAGGTTAATACAATATGATAAAACCTATCTATGTCTGATTCAATGATTCATAAATTCCCTTGAAACCCTAAACCTAACTATAAAACTACTCAGACATGTCAGCAAAGAAACAAGAAGATGAAATAATTAAAGACATGATGAAATCAATAAATTAAATAAGAGGGTTTAGAAATCTTCTCCAAATTGTCAATAGGGTTCAGAGATCTTCTCCCAAAGCTTGTAAAGAGAATAAACTAAAAACTTGTGTAGAAAATAAAAGTGTGTAGAAAAAAAGTTTAGCCTCCAAAAGTGGCTTAAAATAAGTATATATAGGTCTAGGGTCGGATTTGGTAGAGTTTGGATGATTCTGGGACTAAAAAGGAAAGTCAGAATTTGCCTTTTTTGTCTGGGAAGCAGATGGATCAATCCAGAATTAGATGGATCAATCTGGCTCGATCTGGAAAATTCTTGTGTGCCAGATGTGTTTAGATGGATCGATCCAGATTTGGGTGGATCGATCTGGCTCGATCTGGAAAATTTCTGCGCGCCAGATATGTCTGGATGGATCGATCCAGATTTGGATGGATCGATCTGGCTTGGTGTGGAAAATTCCTACGTGCTAGATATGTCTGGATGGATCGATCCAGATTTGGATGGATCGATCTTTCTCCTTCTGGTCTCATCTCCTGCACATGTTTCTTCTGCTCGCCAGATTGACATATCTTCGTTATAAATGGCATAACTTTCTAACCGTTGATCGGAATGACTTCAAACCACCTCCAAATGAAAGCTAACTCAAGTGGTTATCTTGTCTCCAAATTTTATCGTAATCCAATCAAGGGAAACCTTTCAAATAACACTAGGTTTCCAAAGTTTCATCATGATCCCACATCTTCATAAGTCCAATTGCACCCGAAATTTCGTGTTTCCTCCAAAACGACTTAAAATCTGTAAAAACTAGATAAAAGAAATAAAAAACTCTAAAAATATACTTTGACTCGATAAAATAACGGATATCATGGTTGAAAACCGGTGAAAACCATGATATATCAACTCCCCCAGACTTAGCCTTTGCTTGCCCTCAAGCAAAACAAAGAACTTAGTTTGTGAAAGAAGCGAGAAAACGCGGAAACTCACCTTCTCTTCAGAGAGTTGTAATGACTACTCAATTCATAATCCACATACTACAAGACCAATCCAAATCGAACCATCATGTACTTCTCCGCAGACATTTGAAGCCTCCTAGATTCCACCCACAATTTTCCAGCATTGTCCATAAGCCTTTCATCGCTGGGTCTCATCGATGATCTCAATGCCAAGAACTTTTAGACTCATTCCCGTACAATACCATGACAAACCATATAATCCTTGGTACTCTTTATCTCCCCCAGACTTATTATGTTCTCATCATTTTTTTTTCTTTTTTTCTTGTCTTTTTTATCTCAAAGGTGTAAGCGAATAATGGTATCACGGGAAATTTTTCTAGCCTCGCTTCCAACCTTTGTGTGATCATTCCTTTCGAAGTAAAATAATGGGATCGCCGGAAATTTTTCTAGCCCTTTACTCGAAAGAAAACCCTTTTATCTTTACTGCTTTTATTTAACTTAGAATAAGGGAGAGGAGTACCATCACTTTTCACAAAAGATGCATTTGTCAGGTATGGATGAGGAGTCAAGCCCTATGAACACCAGTCACATCAATGAGGTAAAAGTAAGAGCTCAGAAATTAGCTCGGGTTTAGTGGATTCTGCTGGAAATATAGACGTCTCTAGTTAACTGGTCAGCCTTTGGATTTTTCATTAGTCGAATCTGAACTGATTCTGCAGCAATGGTCACTCAGATGAAATAGTCACACACTAAACCAAGAGAAAGATCATAGTTTCCAACAGATTTGACTCAATAAACTGACTTGGACTGACTCAAAGAGAAAACACAAGAAAGAAAATAGAGTTAGTAAACGATAAACACCTTCCCCCAGACTTACTTCAAACCGTCCCGGTTTGAAAATAAATCAACAGAAAGGTAAAATAGATCCAAAAGATGAAAATAAAAGAATTTTTTTTTTTTTTTTTTGGGCAAAAAACGTACCTTGGCCCGGATCGGTCGATCTGCCCCGTTTTTGCACGGTTTTTTTTTTTGAAAAGAAACCTGAAACACTTAGAACCAAAACCAAAAGTTAGAAAATAACTGAAAAACAAAGTATGTACGCTTACCGGTGGGTTGCCTCCCACAAAGCGCTTGTTTTGAGTCATTAACTTGACTTCGGTCTCATGTATCAGTCAGGAAGATGAGCATGGGAACTTGCTCGAAAATAAGTTCCCCGATCAGTTATCTGAAACTCTAGAACCTTGCTCAACATTTTCTTCACAGCTTCTGCACCCTTCTCTTTAAACTCTGGAGTGAGAATAGCTCTAACCTTGGAGAAAGGCTTTGAAGTTCCTTTGCACTTCACCTTATACTCAATCGTGTCGCCAACACACCTCAAAGGTACCAAAATCATATGAGAATTTCTCTTGATTCTTTGGCTCTTCACCTTTTCCTTGGCCTTGTTCTTTTGACGGGCTTCCTTGTTGACGATGTGAGGGTCTCCATCCATGACTTTCTTGACCTCACTCTTAGCAACAAGCTCTTTCGTTGTCTCGATTAACAACTTCTCCCCACTGATAATGGTCACACAAGATGCAATTTTGGTTGTTTTATTATTGGGTACGACTTTGTAGAAGACCTTTTTGTCAATATTGGAGAATGAGCCTCTTCTATTAGGCAAATCCACAACTGCACCCACTATCGCCATAAACGGTCTCCCAAGAATCAGAGGCATATCAGAATCCTTAATCATCTCCACCACCTGGAAATCAGTAGGAACAAGACAATTTCCTACTTGAACATGTAAGTCATGAATGGTGCCATGTGGAATCGTGGTGGAAGAATCTGCAAACTTGAGAGATATCTGAGCAGGTCTCATCTTAGTAATCCCGAGCTTCTCTGCAATAGCCTTAGACATGAGATTAATAGAAGATCCATAATCACAGAGAGATTCTTCAAATTCAACTCCTGAAATAGAGCATGGAACCACAAACTTCCTAGGGTCTTCCACCTTAGGCAATATCTTCATAGGAGGTGGTGTATTCCTTGCTTCAACAAAGAGGGCATTGACAACTGTAAGACTTTCTCTGGTATCTCTAGCAAACTTCCGATATGCAGGATCGCCTTTAAATGCATCTTCAAACGAGATATCAGGAGAAAGCTCTTTCACCATCTTATTGAATTCAGTTAGCCTCCCTTTTTCAATACGATTCTTCAGTCCTTGAGGGTATGGAATTCTAGGGATGTACGGTAATAACTCTGTAGCTGCCTCTAATTCTTCTGGTTTAAGTGGTGCTGGTTCAATCTTCATCTTACTCTGAACTGATATTGCACTGCAGTGCTCTCTGGGATTTGTATCAACTTTTCCTAGAAGAGTCCCTGGTGGTCGCTTGGCTGATACCGAGATTTGAGCTACCTGAATGTCAAGCTTCTTCAGGTGAATAGAGAGAGATTCAATCTTACCATTGAGATCATTGTACATGCTGTCCACCTTGACATTGATCTCGCTAGCAGTTTTCTGCTGGTTGAGCAAGAGTTGCTGCATAAGAACCTTGAGTTCTTCTTGAGAGTCATTCGCAGAACTCGTAGAAACTTGGAATGGAGCTTGTGTCATCGGTTGGAAGTTGTTGAATGGCTGATTCTGTGGAAATTCCCCCTGAAATCTGTTCTGGCCCGGATTTTGCACCAACTGATTTCCCTGAAAACACTGAGAGAAGTTCTTCTGGAAACCCTGATTTTGCACGCCATTGTGTCCTGAAAACCCCTGAAAAGCAGGAACGCCCGCCTCTGAACGTTCACTTGCTGTTGGTAGAGTTGATCTTGCGGATTCTCAACATTCGTGCTTCTGTAGAACAGATTTGGTTGATTTATGTTATTCTGGTTGAAACCCCTGTTTTGTACAAAACCTTGCCCATTCACATAATTCACCTCTTGCGACTCATCAGCCCCTTCTTCAGCGAATTCTTGGTAGAAAATAGGGTCTGTTCTATTCTCGCAAAACTGAACACCTCTTTGACCTTGACTTGCCTTCAATAGCTTATTCACCTTCTCATTCAGCTCGTCAATTTTCTGAGACTCGACGCTATTGACACGCTTGGACCTATCATACTCCGCACAGCGATTGTTGGAACTTGCAGCCAAGTTCTCAATCAATTGGTAGGCTCCTTCCTTACTCTGAGTCATGAAGTCCCCATTGCTAGCAGCATTGAGAGCATTCTTGTAATCCCACTCGACTCCATCGTAGAAGATGCTAAGGATCTGCCCATCCGAGTATCCATGATAAGGGCACTCTCTGCGATACTCCTTGAATCTCTCCCAAGCCTCACAGAAAGACTCTCCTGAATGTTGTTGGAAGGTAGTGATCTTGTTCCTCAGCGAAGCCATCTTGGATTTAGTGTAGAAGTGATCCAGAAAAGTCGCTCTGCATTCATCCCAAGTAGTCAACGACCCAGGAGGTAGAGATTTGAGCCATCTTGATGCCTTGTCTGCCAGAGAGAAAGGGAAGAGCTTGCACTTGATGTAATCAGCTGGCACCCCATTCGACTTAGTAGTGCTGCAGATCTCTTCGTAGTTCTCTATGTGATCCATAGGATTTTCAGCTGGTAGACCATGAAACACGTGCTGCTTCACCAACCCGATCATTTGAGGCTTGATCTCGTAATCATGCCTTGCAAGGGCTGGTGGACAGATAGCAGCTCTGTTCTGGTAGAAAGTATGGGGAGTGTCTGCATCTCCAATTGCAAGCGGTCGCTGCTGTTGCAGCAACTGTTGCAACTGCTCCTGTAGCCTCTGAACCTCAGCTGCAGTAGCAAATTTCTCGTTATCGATTTGATCACCCATTGTGATTGGATTCGACTTTGTCTTCATGTTTTTTCTCTCTAACCTTGCAAGTCCTTGGTTGCTGAAGTTGAAAAGGTTGTCAGCTCCTTTGCTTCTTCTTTGCATAAACCTGAAACACACAAGAGATGAAACAATGTCCTTTGGATTTGCATCTGTAATAGATGCTCTTACACTTCTACGCGGTAGTCTCTTGAGTCTTTTTCCTTTAGGGGTTGTTCATAACGAACCCATTGGAAAGACTTTCTCCTTCGTGGATTGTAATTTCTCCTACGTCCGCGATTGAATCGGCAGCCATGACCCCGTAGGCCGAGAATTGTGGTTTTTGATGAGAAGATCATTATTCTTCTCTGCGATTATGAGTGTTACAATCAATTCAGAAAATTTTGTGTATCCGCAATTTCTATACATTGATGGCAGGACACTATGTTCTTTGTGGAATGTGAAGTATGTCTTTTAGAGCATTTTTGCTTCGGTGACATGTTTACCACAATATTTTAATTGTGATATTATCCTCAACATTGCGGAATTGAATTCTTCCACCTTTTTAAATCTTTAAATCTCAGGTTTTTCCACTCTTCCATCGCATGAGGGAGATTTATTTCCCTTTGGTTATCAAACCTTTCTTTCCAAGTTTTCCAAAGCTCTGCTGGATCTTTTATGTGCACGTCATCATGCATCACATTTTTATCCAAATGTTTCCTTAGAAATATAATTGCTTTTGCTTTAGCTTGGGCGGATGAATTTTCTGATTCCATATAGAGTTCTGCAAGGTTGTCCATGTTATGTAGTTAGCTCTAGTAATTTTGAGAACTGGGACCGTAAGTTTCTCAACGTTGGCCATTTGATTTCTAAAAACAAAAATTGTAAGAATATTATTAGAAAGATAATATTATTTTATTTTAGAATAAACCTTTTAAATTAATGATAACAACAATTATAAAAAATATTATTGCTTAAAAAAGTAAACCAATATTTATGGTAAACTCTCCGGGACTAAATTCTCCAACGAAGATACCATAAATATAAGCAAAAATTACACTGATAATTAAAGCCAAAAAACAACAAAACATTTTCTTAGAAAATGAAAACCAAAAAATTTTCTTGTTTAAAATATTTGAGAGAAGATAAAATGTTTGAGTGATTTGAAAGTGTAAAAAGTGAGTGTATTTATAGATTGAAAACACTGTTCACAGCTGTTTGCAAAGTAAAAAAATTTTGAAATTTTTTCTTTTTGAGTGTTGGTGATAAAAGGTTTAAGAAATTAATTTGAAAATTTTAATAAGCAATAAGTTAAATTTACCAATTTCAAATAAAAAAATTATATACAGGTGACTAAATCTCCTTGTATAATAATTATAATATAAACAAATATCTAACGGTGATATTATGGTGACGGAGTCATCCATATAAAATAGTAAATAAATTATTCGGCGGCTTAGCCGTCCAGTAAACATATGGTTATGGTGCGTTGAGCAACCATGACATAAAAGCAGTAAAATACTGATGTGAAAACTGCATACAATAAAATTAAATGAATAGTGGTGTGTTAAACAACCACTGAAAATAATATATTATTCTCGAAGCGACATACTGGCCAATGCAATAATTTATACAGTAATTATATATTTATAGATATTTAATGTAATTATAGAGTGATCTTACTCATAACGTGTTATAATAGTGGTATAATTTATTATAAAGATAAATATAAATAATAATAAAAAAATTATACAAGAAGTAGAACGGGATACTGATTAAAGAAAGAGAGAGAGAGAGATTCTTTCAATTATATGTTTTGAAGATGTAGTGAATTACAACGAACCATTTCGTTTGTTTATATAGAGATGAAAAAAAAAAATTACTGTGTATGCATAGTGATAGTGAACTCCACACAAATTATTATTTTACACAGATCATTTAACATGTGTTAAGTAAATTATGACTTTATGAGAATGCCTCTTTTGCTGACTTTTCATAACAAGATATTGTTTTTTTTTTAATCTTTTGGGAAAAATTTGAGGGTTTTTATTTTTATTTTTTTTTCATCTGGAAATATATATGAGAGCTTTTGTCGAAACAACGTTTACAAACTGATAACATATGAACCTGCAGCCTGCAGAGATCAAACTAACTAAGCTTAGAATCTCAGGAGTCAAAAGCCAAAACATTGGAGACATAAGCAAATAACCGCGAAAAACTAACACGTTAAGATGAAATTAAGCTAACTACCACACTCAAAGTATACCACCGATCCAACCCGAGAACGGAAAACGATTAGACATCGCCGGAGAACCGTCTAAATCCACGCGAATTCAGCTCTTCATGTCCTCTCTGGATATAAGTAGACTTCAAAATTTTTGACAATTGCGATTCCTTAGGATGGCTAAACGGATCCTGCAAAGACTAGCAAGGACCGTTGAGAATAAGCCGGGGTCGGATGTATCGAAGCAGATTCGACAAAGAACCGGTGACAAGGATGCAACTAAACAAACTAGGTCTCGACCAAACCTAGTATTTACTTAGGGTGGAGGAGGTTAAAGATAGCCGCTTAATCGATTCACCAAATCTTCAGAAGGAAGGGATGATGAAGGATGCGATCCGATTAAGACCAATGGAAGTACCAGACGGAAGACTTGAGATAGCAATAACTTAAATCCAAGACATAAACACGCAGCACCAGAACCAAACCTAGGAATTAAAGCTCGAAACCTAAAGAAGATTGACTTAGCTAAAGACATAACGGGAACCAGAGAGAAGGAGATACCAAACCCACCACGGCATCCACCAAAACCCGTCACCACAACCTAACACCTTTTCCGACATTCACCAAAACACCACATAGCCCTCTTCCTCTTCACGCTCCTTCACCGGAGCCACAACGAAGGAACAACCAAGGAGAAGACTTCTGGGAAATGCGAATCAGGCAAGGATGCAATCGAAACCCGTCAAAGACCTCCGTCAAAACCAGGTCCACCGGAAAACAATCCATCGGGACCAGATCTGGGAATCTCCAACCCACCAAGAACTCTAAAACCTTTAGCCACATCAAGCAACACTGTTGGACTCAAAAGCAGCGCAAAGAAGAAAATATAAATTTATCTAACAAGGTTCTCGCGGTGCCGGCGATGATGCACCGGTCACCGGAGAAAAAGCTCGGCGAAGACTGTTTTTTGTTTCCTCTCTCTCTGCAGTGGATTGTTTTTCTTGTAAAGTTAAAAAAGGTGTGAGGGTTTTTATTATAAAGACATATTTTCAAATTTTTAGGCTTTTACTTAAAATTTTGGGGTTTTCTAAGTGTTTTTTAAAAAATGGCCCCTATTATATGTATTTTTGTAAAAAACATGGGCCTTTTTTAATGTAATTTTTTTTCAAAAGATATGGGTCTTGAGCCATTGTTCATTTGTCTACTCTCTACGGGAGAGACATGATTACCAAAAAAAAGTAAACTTGAGATTATTTTGTACAATACTTGTTTTAATATGTATGTCACGTATAAAGAATAAAAGTATTTGTGTAAAATTATTATGGTTTGTCTATCTATGAACATGTCTCAAATTTATATATTGAAAAAATTATTGTTACGTTCTAATATTTTGAATGGTTTTGTGTTGATTACAGGTTAAAAGAGGGAGTTGCAGTCTTGGATAGTCAAAAATGATGAACAAGGTCAAAATATTTGGAAAATCAACCAACATACCATTAAAGTAATGGTGAAACTCATGCAGAATCATGACAAGTATGAGTAACAAGTGCATAATATATTTTTCTGCAGACAACTAATTGAATGCTTATTGATGGAGAAGTTTGTATTGGATTAGGAAACAAAAAATATAGCTATGGATGTTCATAAATTAAGTAACTAACAAAAGGAGGAAGATGTAGACCATTATATTCTCACAATTTTCTCTAGCCGGTGATGTGGATGGGTGTTGGTATATGTTGACTTAGTGAATGATGTAAATTGGACTATGAGAATGTTTTAATAACATATATCTTTGTTTTAACTAATGATAAACCTCAAGTGATCTTGTATTTGACATGGTTTGAGTTTTAAAAAACGGAGACAAAAAATCACATATTGTAGTTAAGAACATGTACCGATACATATAGAATAGAATAAATTACATATATAATAGAATAGACGCGAATACTATTTTGTTCAGTTCACCATAAATTTTACATAACTAAACTTTAAATCCAAAATACTAAATCATAAACCCAAAATGTTAAATCTTTTTACACTTTATAAATAAACTTTAAATCCGAAAGTGATGTATTTTTTTAATTTTGAAAGAGTTAGTGTATTTTATAGTTTCTATATGAAATACAAGTAAGTCTATATAGAATATCCGTGAGTCTGACTATTCTATATACACTGGCTTATTTTTCACTTAGTTACATATTCATTTCAAGTAATTGTTGTTCGTTTTGAAAAATTCAAATCTTAGTATGCGCAAAAAAAAAAAAAAAATTTGGTTGTATCTCGAATTGGAATAAAAAAAATCAAAGATACAAGCCAAATAATAAAAAAGAAGATAAAAAAACTGAATAAAATTAAAAAAAAAAAGGAATTAAAAAAAAAAGGGAAAAACCAAAAAAATTACGTCTCAGAGAGAGAGAGGGAGGGGGGGGGGGGGGGGAGGGGGCACAATCCAAAGTCTTTTATGGTTTTTAGCTGCACACGCTAATTCATGGTAGTAAAAGCACAATCGGTAATATTGTTCGCAATATACCATAGCCAAAGTCATAATTCAGCTAATAATAAACAATTTGGATGCTATTGGGCCTAATTTCCCTTTATTAAATAACATACAAAAACACATCACTTTTTATGGTTTTGCCACCAAATTTTTTGTTTTTGCCAATTATGGTACAAAATTTGGTTATCTACCAAGATAACCCTTCAATTACTGTATTAAACAATTATATACATTTTTTTAAGGATAATTACTCAAATAATCTTGGAAAGTCCCATAATTACTAAAACAATTTTGAAAAAAATGAGTTTATTAAAACAATGCTCAAAAGTTGGTAAAAGATATTTAAACATTTTTTTTAATAACGAAAATGCCATTGACATTTAAAAAATTAATATATATTAAAATAATAATAAAAATTTAATTTTAATAAAAATTTAATTTTTTTAGTAAAAAAAAAAAAATTATGATAAAATGCGTTTGCGATCGCCATTTACAAATGGTGTTTGTGACATGCGTTTGCTATTGGCGATAGCATTGCCGTATGCGACTGGCGTTTGCGATTGATGATTAGCGTTTGCGACTGGCGTTTGTAATTAGCATGTGTGATCGCCATTTGCGACTGAGGTTTGTGACATGCGTTGCGATTGATGATTGCAATTGGCGTTTGCAACTGGCGTTTGCGATTGGCATTTGCGACTGGCATTTATAATCAGTATTTTGCGACTGGCGTTTGTGATATGCATTTACGATTGACGATTGCGGTTTGCATTGGAAATCATGGTAGACTTGTTTTCTAAATGATGGTAGACTTGTATATCAAACGGCGTTTGCGATTGGCGTTTGCATTAGAAATTCGTTGTACTAAAATACAAGTTAACATACAAGTCTATCATCATTGTATTTAAATATACAAGTCTACCATCAGTGTATGTCAGTATACAAATCTACCATCATTGTATGTATACATCCAAGTCTACCATCATTATATGTAAGCATACAAGTCTACTATCATTATATGTAAGCATACAAATCTACCATTGTAAATCTACCGCCGTAGTAACTAATAACTCTACCGCGTCGATAATAAGTCTACAACATATTATAAATCTACCACCACTATAAATAAGTCTACGATCCAAAACACGCGTAAGTCTACCTCCCATGAATTTAAGTCTACCACAAATATTTAATCTACCATCAAATAAAATAAATCTACCACTCAATAATAAATCTACGAGATAAATATACCATTCAACTACTAAGTCTATCACTTGAAAACAAATCTACCACCGTTGGCGTTAACTCTACCGTTCATAATATAAGTTTTACAAACATCTCTACCACCAAATAAAAATAAGTCTATAGAATAAGTCTACCATTTGAATATTAAGTTTACCGTTAATGGACTAAGTCTACAGTCTTAAATTAAGTCTACCGATCATTAAATAAATCTACCATCGTTAGAACGGTAGACTTTTTATTTTTTTTGCGAAAACTTTTCCCCCAACTTCGCCTACGTGTCCTGTCTCATTAATGGCAGTTTCGTAAATACGTTTTTTGTCTTCAAAGCAAGTAAGGGTAAAATGGGTAGAGAAAATTGTTTTAGTAATTATCAAATATGAACATTATTTTTGTCCAAATCAAAATTTTCCAAAGGTTGTTTGAGTAAACTTTTTTTTGTTTTGATTCGGCATTGACAGCGATTAAAGACCGAAAGATTAATTTATATTTGATGAAATAATGGAAAGAATCAAATTCCATAGGATGTAAATTAAATTTACTGCTTTTTGTTTTGGTTGTGAGGAAAATTAAACTTATAATTTACATGCTCTTGCTTCCTCCAAGTTCTTGAAGGAAGTCTTTTATGGTTTTTAGCTGCACACGCTAATTCATGGTAGTAAAAGCACAATCGGTAATATTGTTCGCAATATACCATAGCCAAAGTCATAATTCAGCTAATAATAAACAATTTGGGTGCTATTGGGCCTAATTTCCCTTTATTAAATAACATACAAAAACACATCACTTTTTATGGTTTTGCCACCAAATTTTTTGTTTTTGCCAATTATGGTACAAAATTTGGTTATCTACCAAGATAACCCTTCAATTACTGTATTAAACAATTATATACATTTTTTTAAGGATAATTACTCAAATAATCTTGGAAAGTCCCATAATTACTAAAACAATTTTGAAAAAAATGAGTTTATTAAAACAATGCTCAAAAGTTGGTAAAAGATATTTAAACATTTTTTTTAATAACGAAAATGCCATTGACATTTAAAAAATTAATATATATTAAAATAATAATAAAAATTTAATTTTAATAAAAATTTAATTTTTTTAGTAAAAAAAAAAAAATTATGATAAAATGCGTTTGCGATCGCCATTTACAAATGGTGTTTGTGACATGCGTTTGCTATTGGCGATAGCATTGCCGTATGCGACTGGCGTTTGCGATTGATGATTAGCGTTTGCGACTGGCGTTTGTAATTAGCATGTGTGATCGCCATTTGCGACTGAGGTTTGTGACATGCGTTGCGATTGATGATTGCAATTGGCGTTTGCAACTGGCGTTTGCGATTGGCATTTGCGACTGGCATTTATAATCAGTATTTTGCGACTGGCGTTTGTGATATGCATTTACGATTGACGATTGCGGTTTGCATTGGAAATCATGGTAGACTTGTTTTCTAAATGATGGTAGACTTGTATATCAAACGGCGTTTGCGATTGGCGTTTGCATTAGAAATTCGTTGTACTAAAATACAAGTTAACATACAAGTCTATCATCATTGTATTTAAATATACAAGTCTACCATCAGTGTATGTCAGTATACAAATCTACCATCATTGTATGTATACATCCAAGTCTACCATCATTATATGTAAGCATACAAGTCTACTATCATTATATGTAAGCATACAAATCTACCATTGTAAATCTACCGCCGTAGTAACTAATAACTCTACCGCGTCGATAATAAGTCTACGACATATTATAAATCTACCACCACTATAAATAAGTCTACGATCCAAAACACGCGTAAGTCTACCTCCCATGAATTTAAGTCTACCACAAATATTTAATCTACCATCAAATAAAATAAATCTACCACTCAATAATAAATCTACGAGATAAATATACCATTCAACTACTAAGTCTATCACTTGAAAACAAATCTACCACCGTTGGCGTTAACTCTACCGTTCATAATATAAGTTTTACAAACATCTCTACCACCAAATAAAAATAAGTCTATAGAATAAGTCTACCATTTGAATATTAAGTTTACCGTTAATGGACTAAGTCTACAGTCTTAAATTAAGTCTACCGATCATTAAATAAATCTACCATCGTTAGAACGGTAGACTTTTTATTTTTTTTGCGAAAACTTTTCCCCCAACTTCGCCTACGTGTCCTGTCTCATTAATGGCAGTTTCGTAAATACGTTTTTTGTCTTCAAAGCAAGTAAGGGTAAAATGGGTAGAGAAAATTGTTTTAGTAATTATCAAATATGAACATTATTTTTGTCCAAATCAAAATTTTCCAAAGGTTGTTTGAGTAAACTTTTTTTTGTTTTGATTCGGCATTGACAGCGATTAAAGACCGAAAGATTAATTTATATTTGATGAAATAATGGAAAGAATCAAATTCCATAGGATGTAAATTAAATTTACTGCTTTTTGTTTTGGTTGTGAGGAAAATTAAACTTATAATTTACATGCTCTTGCTTCCTCCAAGTTCTTGAAGGAAGTCTTTTATGGTTTTTAGCTGCACACGCTAATTCATGGTAGTAAAAGCACAATCGGTAATATTGTTCGCAATATACCATAGCCAAAGTCATAATTCAGCTAATAATAAACAATTTGGGTGCTATTGGGCCTAATTTCCCTTTATTAAATAACATACAAAAACACATCACTTTTTATGGTTTTGCCACCAAATTTTTTGTTTTTGCCAATTATGGTACAAAATTTGGTTATCTACCAAGATAACCCTTCAATTACTGTATTAAACAATTATATACATTTTTTTAAGGATAATTACTCAAATAATCTTGGAAAGTCCCATAATTACTAAAACAATTTTGAAAAAAATGAGTTTATTAAAACAATGCTCAAAAGTTGGTAAAAGATATTTAAACATTTTTTTTAATAACGAAAATGCCATTGACATTTAAAAAATTAATATATATTAAAATAATAATAAAAATTTAATTTTAATAAAAATTTAATTTTTTTAGTAAAAAAAAAAAAATTATGATAAAATGCGTTTGCGATCGCCATTTACAAATGGTGTTTGTGACATGCGTTTGCTATTGGCGATAGCATTGCCGTATGCGACTGGCGTTTGCGATTGATGATTAGCGTTTGCGACTGGCGTTTGTAATTAGCATGTGTGATCGCCATTTGCGACTGAGGTTTGTGACATGCGTTGCGATTGATGATTGCAATTGGCGTTTGCAACTGGCGTTTGCGATTGGCATTTGCGACTGGCATTTATAATCAGTATTTTGCGACTGGCGTTTGTGATATGCATTTACGATTGACGATTGCGGTTTGCATTGGAAATCATGGTAGACTTGTTTTCTAAATGATGGTAGACTTGTATATCAAACGGCGTTTGCGATTGGCGTTTGCATTAGAAATTCGTTGTACTAAAATACAAGTTAACATACAAGTCTATCATCATTGTATTTAAATATACAAGTCTACCATCAGTGTATGTCAGTATACAAATCTACCATCATTGTATGTATACATCCAAGTCTACCATCATTATATGTAAGCATACAAGTCTACTATCATTATATGTAAGCATACAAATCTACCATTGTAAATCTACCGCCGTAGTAACTAATAACTCTACCGCGTCGATAATAAGTCTACGACATATTATAAATCTACCACCACTATAAATAAGTCTACGATCCAAAACACGCGTAAGTCTACCTCCCATGAATTTAAGTCTACCACAAATATTTAATCTACCATCAAATAAAATAAATCTACCACTCAATAATAAATCTACGAGATAAATATACCATTCAACTACTAAGTCTATCACTTGAAAACAAATCTACCACCGTTGGCGTTAACTCTACCGTTCATAATATAAGTTTTACAAACATCTCTACCACCAAATAAAAATAAGTCTATAGAATAAGTCTACCATTTGAATATTAAGTTTACCGTTAATGGACTAAGTCTACAGTCTTAAATTAAGTCTACCGATCATTAAATAAATCTACCATCGTTAGAACGGTAGACTTTTTATTTTTTTTGCGAAAACTTTTCCCCCAACTTCGCCTACGTGTCCTGTCTCATTAATGGCAGTTTCGTAAATACGTTTTTTGTCTTCAAAGCAAGTAAGGGTAAAATGGGTAGAGAAAATTGTTTTAGTAATTATCAAATATGAACATTATTTTTGTCCAAATCAAAATTTTCCAAAGGTTGTTTGAGTAAACTTTTTTTTGTTTTGATTCGGCATTGACAGCGATTAAAGACCGAAAGATTAATTTATATTTGATGAAATAATGGAAAGAATCAAATTCCATAGGATGTAAATTAAATTTACTGCTTTTTGTTTTGGTTGTGAGGAAAATTAAACTTATAATTTACATGCTCTTGCTTCCTCCAAGTTCTTGAAAAGGCAAAGGTACAGACTTGAAGGCTCTGTATTTTCCCACATTGTTCAAATGCTCATTCTCCAACCTGATTTGCAAACACAAAGATCAAAGAAAGTTCATCTTCCGATCTTTTTCTTTGATAAAAATATACGAAATCGGGGTTTATGTTAAAATTGAACCTGAAGA
Source organism: Pseudoturritis turrita (assembly GCA_900406555.1). Lineage (NCBI taxonomy): Eukaryota > Viridiplantae > Streptophyta > Magnoliopsida > Brassicales > Brassicaceae > Pseudoturritis > Pseudoturritis turrita. Next base: position 140,387 of record OVBL01000460.1, on the reverse strand, counting down.
AGTTCCAAATGCCACGACGAACAATCTCTAAGCTGCCAACAACAGCAACCAAAGCTCTTTTGTGCAAAAATGGAGCTTCTTTGATCCCAAGAACAGTCTGCATCCACGCCAGCCTCAGTACCACATTCACCACCTTCATTTCACAATCAATCAAACCATTAAAAACCCGCGAAAACGCTACAATTTCAAACCCGAAAAATGCTTCTTTTTTGTTTTTGTTTTACCATGACAATGAAGTATATGCTTTTGTAAGGGACTAAGAGTTTGTCACGAAGCCACGGGTTTTTGGAGTTGCGGTTCATGAGACCCCAATCCTTGAAAATGTCCCAATAAGTATTGAACAACGTGGCAATGCTGGACGTGGTTACAGCTACAGTGAGCCAGTACGTCCCTCTTTTCACCTCAAAGATTGTCCTAGCCGCAACCGCCAATATAGTTGACAGATATTTCAGAGCGTTTAGACCGTGCATTTTGTCTTTCTCATCAACCAACCTCCTTATACACTGCAAATAAAAACAAAGTTTTAAACATTTTCAAAGTATAAAGTGTCGCGGGTTTTAACGTTTTTGAAGCAGCAAGAGTCGCGGGGTTTGATGTAAAGTACGGATTTAAAAATTTTTGAAACAGTAAGAGTCGCGGGTTTGATGTAAAGTACGGATTTTAAATGTTTTGAAACAGTAAGAGTGGCGGATTTGATGTAAATTACAGAATTTTATTAACGTTTTGAAACAGTGTAAGAGACGCGGGTTTGATGTAAAGTACAGATTCTGAACGCTTTGAAGCAGAAAGAGTCTAGAGTTTAATGTAAAGTACGGATTTTTACGTTTTGAAGCAAAAAGAGTTGCGGGGTAATGTAAGTACCTGAGCGAAGCGGAACCAGTAAGGAATGATGGCAACGACGAGGTAGAGTTCTTGGTAAATTTCACTCTCATAGCATGTGTGTGTTCGTTTCTTAAAATCTCCGCCCCATCCATAGTAGCAAACATAAAACAATAAGTTTCTGAATGTTTGCACCTGGGAAACCAGAAACCAAATGATTTTTCAGGAGGAAAACAAACTGATAACCAGGATGCTAGGCCGAGCAACTCGTTACCTGACTTGTCAATTGATCTGCGAGGAAGAAGTCTGGGAGAATAACCTGGCAAAAGAAAACACACTCACAAACTATATGCAAGAAGAAGAAAAACATTAAAAATTAATTGGATTGAACGTTACTTTGTAGAGAGGGCTTAAAAGACAGCGGAAGACGCATCCGATGAAGAAATATCGGCTTGAGCGATATATTATATTGAATGGACAGAAAAGCACAATCATCAAGCACTGCGATCATAAGCAAAAACACATTTCAGAGCTAACAATGCGGATGTATTGTTAGAGATCGGTTTCAATGGTCTACTTTCAAGAGCTTACGAGGAGAAGAGCTAAAGGAACGAGTTCAGTGATGACACTGAAACTTTTGGTTCTCGGATCCATTTCCATGTCGAGATTCGAGATGACTCCTCCAAATGTTAAAACTGCTAGACCAGAGCCTATCAGAAGAACTTCTCTGTAACCAAGATCATTCCCTTGCTCAAACCCGAAGATAAACGGGTAATTTACTCGATATCGACTCCAGAAATATATATCTGCTGCATACATAAACAAATGAACCGCAACAAACACGAACAAGCTGCGGAACAAAAAAGCTTTAGGAAACCGCAGAATTGAATTCCTCGGTTTAAAATGACGAACATAACGTTACAACGGACCTGTAAAGAGGAAAAATGTTCTCCATGTACTGATGCCGGCCCTCGCTTTCTGTTAAGCCTCTTATATGTACAAGAACCGTTATTGCAATGGCAAGAGCCACGGCGCAACCTGACAAGAAGCCTGTTCATGACAATGAGGTGTTAGTCTATGAGAAAGAAGGAAAAAAAGCCATTCTTTTTCGGCGTTAGTCATTACAGAGCTTAAAAAGAAAAATTGAGTACCGAGAAAGTATGTGATTCTGTGTTTCTCCCTCTTAAGTTTAGGCCTTAAACATTTCATTCCTTCTCGGTGATTTCCATTGGCGAAATGCTTTATAAACGTTGCTTCCACTCTCGACATGAGCCTCGAGACCTGAAAATGTAAAGATAAGTTTGGTTTTGACATTAAAGAAAAGAGGATGAGAAATATTAGTAATAACCTCATCGCAGCTGCCCAAATAAGAGTGATCCACTGTATTTAGATAAGGCTTTGATGCATTCCTCAAAGTAGTCTGCAAAACATTACACAGATATCAAATCACAGCAAGAACAAACAAGATGCTTAATTAGAAGATTACAAACCTTGTCATACTTCTTTAGTATCTTTGCAAACGCCAATTGATTCAAGAAGCTGCAAAGAAAGTGAGAGGTGTTGAGAAACAGAGTTTTAGGAAAACCAGAGAAGAAGAAAGGATCCATAGAAAAACATTCTTACCAATAACTCTTTAAGAACCTGAGTTTCTGGTAGAACTCAACAAAAGCGCGGCTCATAAGCTCTTCGGCTCTCTTAAGCTCGACTTTGCTGAAGGTTTGCTCATTTGTGAGACCGAGGATCATGCATTTAAGAGTTGACAATGGAGTTTCAGGCTCGATTTTGAGCTTAATATGATCCAACATTTCTACTGGAGCAGGTTTAAAGACTTTTTTATCTTCTGTCTTTTCCATTTCTCTGATCACATCCATTGGTGAAGTGGCTACAATATCAAACACACACAGAAACTTTATTAGAAGGATTATCTATCTCCAACCAGATTAAAACATCACTTAATGTAGAAAGTTTAAAACTTTACATTAACAAATTAAAAAAAACCTGGAATTTCTAGAATCTTTAAAAGTAATTTGATTCCCCATTAAAAAATTTGTTGACAAAAATATTTGACTAGTATGTCAGCTGAATAGCTAATGGAATAGAGGAATACTGAATAGTAAAATAGTCGAATGATCTAATAGCGAAAATGTCATAATAAGCTAAAAACCGTGATTTCTCGCGTTTTTATGATTATCCCGCAAATAGTTAAATAAGCATAGGACGTAACTAGTATGTGAGATGAATAGTGAATGGTAGTCGAATGATCTAATAGCGAAAATAATCGGGCATAAGATGGATTTCGCAGAATAAAAAGTTGTTGTAAAATTTAGCGAAATCCAGAGTCAATTAGCCATTAATCTACCGAGTTGAATGAAATGGAGCTAAACCTGGAGTCCTGGTGGTTGCATGTGGAGAAGTAGGAGCACTAGAGACGCCATTAATGTTAGGATGAAAATGAACATTTGGATTCTCAACCTTAACTCTAAGAGCAATCAAAACGTTTAGTTGTCTACTAAGCTCATCTGCTTCCTCCATCACATTCTCCACTTTCTGTTTATAAAATCTCAAAACTTTATTGAATTCTCCGTCGAGTCGCCGGAAAAACTGAACCTCCATCTCTCCTCCTTCCTCCGCCGAGCTCAAAAACGTGGTCGTGAAGCTCGTGGTTTCGTCTTCGTTGATCAGAATGACTTGTTCCTCGTCGTCGTCGAAAAGATGGTATTGATGATGATGATGGCGTTTGCTGCTTAGAGGATTGTTGTGTTTATGTGATTTCTTTGGTGAGCCTTTTGCTCTGTTTGTGAGACCGCTAAATGCGCGGTAAAGCGAGATTCTTCTCGATAATCCGGCAGTGCCGGTTCCGCCTCCGCCTCCGCCTCCGCTTTCGCCGCCGTCGTTAGAACCGAGTGGTATCGTTTCTACGGCGGAGTCAGAGGTCGGGAGAGGACGTTGTTGTTTTTGTAGGCGATAACGAAGGATTTGTTTGACAATGGATTTGAGAGAACGATAATCCATGTAGGCTTCTCGCCATTCTTGGATCATCTGCGCTTCAAATTCTCTTCCAAACTTCATTTTTTTTTTTCCCCCTGGATCTGGTTTTTGTCTTTTCCCAGGAAAGATTGGATTTTCCCGGGAAAATCTAGCAAGAAAAAAATAAAATCCTCTGTTTTTTTTCTTATCCTTTCATTCTCCTCATAATCTCTAAAAAAAATTTGGTTATGGAGTTTCTTATTCTGGTAATCAACACTATATATGTGCGTGTATATATATACAAGGATTGTTTAATTTGGTAGAAAGAAAATTATAACAAGAATTGGAAGGAAACAAAAAAGAATCAAAATGGGAGAAGAGAAAAGCAGAGCTATTTTGTGCATCTTCCTTCAAAATACAAATCTCATGCAATTAATAAAAAAATCACTAACATCACATTCGAATCTCTCTGTCTTTTTGTATCCATGCACACTAGATGGATTTAGGGCAATACGACTTTTTTGTTTATGTATTCCAATAATTAATTAAAAAATGTTTGAGAAATCTTTAGTCAAAACCATTTTATCTTTAATTAGAATATAATTTTAAGCTACAAAATCTAACAATATATTGGAACGGTTATATCCGGATAAAATAAATCATTTTATCTGGCAGGCTATTTCCATATTAGTGACAGTATTTTCGAAGTTGCATCAGCGTGGAATTAATTGTTCTGTCTCTTGGCAACGGTGTGGAATGACCGAGGAGAAGATTAATTATGCAATATTCGAATGTCCATATGCAGTACAAACATGGGTTTTATCATCGATTCAATTGGGTAACTAGTTCGATTTACTTCAATTTTGTTGGCGCAATCCAATTTGGAATGATCAAAGTGGATATCAAAAAACGTTTTCATAGATTATGTGGTTTGAAAAACGAGGAATATTTTTTTTTTCCAAGTTGCATAACCGGAACCTCCAAATATTTTACATCATGATGTGAGTGAATTTTCAGTCTGGAATGAAGTACAAATAATAACTCTGCATCTACTTAAGAACCATGAGCCATTAGATCACCAACCCCTGATTACAAGATGTCAAGTAGATGGTTCCTGAAAAGTTTCATATTCGATCTTGGTTTGGGTTGGACCTGTATTTAAAGAGAACGTATAATGCTTCTAAGCACTAGATGTCATAGACAGAGTATGTTTCCTTTGCACTTAGAGATGAAAGTTTTATTGTGGGTTATCTCAATCATCCTAGAGAAGAGAATATTCTGCCAGATATTTGAGACGGATTGTTCACAGCTAGTGAACATCACTAAATTCCTGGAAAAATGACTCACTTTTGCCAATCTTCTATACGAGTTTGATGTGCTAAGTGCTAGGATTTCTAACTTCTCTCTTTCTTTAATTTTCCACTCTTTAAATTTAAAACAACATGTTTTAGCATGTTCAGTTCATGTTAGATTTTATGGGATCGTTTGTAAATTATGTTTCTTCAGATTAATCAATCAATCAAGAAGTTTTTTCTAATTAATACTTGGCTGATAAAAAAAACATATCGAGACGGATTGGATTAAACAAAAAGTTGTAAATCCATAACACATATGAAATCTATAATTCTAGAGTGTTTAAAATTCATGCTTGGATTCCATAAATGTTTGCTAATTATACTAATTCTCGAAATTCTAATTTACAATAGACTTTTTCATATTTCATATTAATAAACACATTAGAACTATATTCCTAATATAATTAAAAGTTTCGATTTGACAAAATAAAAATAAAAAATTCTAATAACGCGTTAGATATAAAAGCCTTATTGAAAATAGAAGGAAGTTGCATGGTAAGACAGATATGTAGGAGAATGACAGACAAATTATATATGCCTTAGGTGACGGTGGTAAGGCAATTCCAAATTTCCAATTGCAAAATTCGTATCCTTTTAAGCCATGGCGGTCCAATTAATTAATTTTATTTAAAGCATTAACTATCATATCCAATGGTTATTCATTTACTCAATTGTTCTTTAATTTCATTTAGCGATGGATGATATTAAAAAAAAATGTAAATCTTCGCATTACTTGTCTCAAATTAGTAAATTACCCAAAAATTCGTGGGTGAGATTTGGAAGGGTTTCTTCTATTTTTGGGTTTCAAGTCTTTTTAGTGTTTTGTAACCACAAGTGTGTATGCTAGTCCCTTTGATTTCTTTTTCTTCCTACTCCAAACTAAACTTTTAAACTCATCAGTTCCTTGTTACACGGAAGCTAATCTAAAACCTATTTGACAAAACCAAAAACAAAGACTAAAATAATATCTTCTTCTCTTTTTAATTCCAACTTTTTTTATTCTTGTTGTGTAATTGAAACATGAATGTGCTATCATCAAGATGTAAGATTCATATGACAAAATCAAGATGGATCATAACGATGGCGACGACGATGATGATAATGACAATAGGAGAATCAATGAGATTGGATCTGGAATCAGGCATCAGCAAATGTATCTCCGATGACATCAAATTAAATTCTATGACTGTTGGAACTTACCATATCGTCAATCCCAACGAAGCTCTCCATCTTCCTCCTTCCCACAAACTCTTTGTCACTGTAAGCTTTTAAATATATAAATTGAGGATAATCGAGATAATCTAGGCTTCATTTGATGCATAATCACATTTTATGTATAGGTTACGTCACCTAAAGGACACAGCCATCATCATGCTGAAAATGTGGAATCCGGGAAATTTGTGTTCACGGCGGACGAAACAGGCGATTACACGACCTGTTTTGTGGCCCCCGGTTATAGGCCTGCGGCCAAATTCGCCGTTGATTTCGAGTGGAAAAGCGGTGTTGAGGCTAAAGATTGGGCCAACATTGCCAAGAGAGGCCATATCAACGTACAAATTTTATATTTAAACCTAACTATATAGTTTTTCTATTATGTATTATATATAAAACGCATATCGATCTAAACCAATTTTCTCCATATCTATAACTTGATACTTAATAATGTGATATGTTTATGCTTAGATGTTGGAGGTGGAGGTGAGGAAATTACTCGACGTGACGGATACTATACATGACGAAATGTTTCAGCTTCGGGAGAGGTACACTTTAGCAATCGACTTTTATTAAAAAGAAAATATGTAACTTATAAATTTCTTTTACTCCACAGAACTATTTATCAAACTAGTATTCGTTTAATATGAAATTATATTTACGATTATAGCTTTTATGTCATAATAATAAAATATATTTAGTAGAATTGATCATTTATATTGTAGTAAGAGCGCCTCTAATATTTAGTAGAATTGATAATTTATATTATAGCTTTTATTTCTGTAACAATTCTTTGATTTTCACAATTTGATCATTCGACTGTTCCATTATTACAATATTTATTTCACATACCATTCAAACCCGCTGAAAATTCAATTGTGAGCTCGCAGTCCGTTTGATGTAGGCAATGAGATTGTTCAAAATTTCGATTTACATGATCAAGTTAGCAAAACAAGTAAAAGCAATTTGTGACAGGGAACGAGAAATGTATGACTTAAACCGGTCGACAAACTCGAGAATGGCGGCTCTAAGTTTATTGTCGTTGGTGGTTACATTGTCGGTCGCCGGTTTACAGCTATGGCATCTCAAGTCATTCTTGGAGAGGAAGAAGCTTCTCTAATCGAACAAGTTATTTCTTTTACTTTTATGTGATTTTTGGTGTTTTCGGTTTAGTTTCTTTAACTAAACGAATCATTTTCTTGATCTTGGATTTTGAGAAAATAAAATTTTATTTTCTGCTTAGCCATCTTGGATTTTGAGAAATTAAAATTTTATTTTCTGCTTAGACCAAAGTCAGATCATACATTTGCACTGATTAGTAATCTTATCTCTCATAATGAAATTTTCAGTTGTGGTTTATTTCTCTCATGGATTTGTTCTTTGGTTTTCGTTTGGTTCTGTTTTGTTGTGTAGAATTAAGAATTGGGTCTTTAGAATTGTGGCTTTTTGGTTAAGTAAGACACAAAAAAGGAACCCTAGTGGTCATAGGTTCCAATAATTGCCTGGAACACGATAGAGAATTTTAAGCATCTCTCCGGAATTTTATGGGAGGCTAAAATCTCGCGGGTCAGCCGTTTAGCCTCTGAAAAATGGTTTTCCTATTGCTCTATTTGCAATTTTGAAAACCAGTGACGGAAATGGGTTGGTCTCGTAGATAACTTAGACCGCTAAATCAGACAGGTCGAGTAAAATCAGACGGGTAGTAGCATGGTAGGTCATTTACAAGTAATAGGCGGATTAGTTAAACCAAAACACATTACTAGAAAACTCAATATGCATAATTTCATGACTTGTGGAGGTCTGATCCAAGATTAGCACAAACGCGAAGCAAAAACAAAAGATGAATTGACATAAACATAGAGAGAAGTGTGAGCGGGTTACTTATTTAGTGATAGAAGGTTTGCGATGCAATCCCTGAGAATGGAAGGCTTTTAGTCATCGTCTCCGCGATGGCCCTTGTGGCCCTTGTAGTGATCCTTCTTCTTCTTCTTCTCATCATCATCACTATGATAGTCCTTCTTTTTCTTCTTCTCATCATAATCATGATGATCCTTCTTCTTCTTCTTCTCGTCATCATAATCATGATGGTCCTTCTTCTTCTTCTTCTCATCATAATCATCATCATGGTGCTTGTAGTTGTCCTTCTTCTTCTTCTTCTCATCATCGTCAGAGTTATAGCCATCTTTCTTCTTATCCTTCTTCTTATCCTTCTTGTTCTTCTCATCATCATAGTCCTTGCCACTCTGCAACATTTCAATAACAATTAGAGCCACATGTTGTTCAAACTCATCCAAAACCTTGAACAGGTGCCTGATCACAATCTCATATCCAGTTAAGTTTGTGAAAACAGCGAGACAATCACGCAAAAACTCATTCAATCCAGAGATAGAAACTTTAAGATCAATGAATGAAACGAAGAACATAGTAGCTAGGACAAAATCTAGATGCTAATAAGTAGAAATCACATAGTAAATGAAAATTTCAATTTCTCTTAAAATCGATCAAACTTACGTGTTTTTTGTAGCCGTGGCTCTCTTTCTTATCGTCATCGTCGTCCTTGCGATGGCCATAGCTGGGTTTACTGTAATCTCCATCTTCATTTCTCCCACCATACCCAGATCCGTGCTCCGATTCAGGTTTCCGGCCATACTCAACCTCCGTTCTCCCGCCGTACCCAGATCCAGGTCTCCGTCCGTACTCGACCTCCGTTCTTCCGCCATAACCGGAATTAGGTTTCCGTCCAAAATCAGAACCACCGGTTCCAGATCCTCCATACTCAGGTTTTCTTCCACCGTACTCACCTTCGACGTGAGCACCTCCGGGTCTGGGTTTGGGTTTAGCGTAGCTACTGTACTCGGTCTTGAGAGCCTGGTCGCCATAAGCAGAAGGGTCATGGTTAGAAGAAAACACGGGTCTCTGGTACTCGAAGGCGTCGCCGGAGCGAGACGAGAGAGGGTAACAAGTCTCGTCGGACGGCGGGATTGATCGACCGTACGTCACGGTGATGTCATAGCCTCCACTATACGGCGTCGGATCGTATTCGTTGAAGTCATCCACCTCATCGTCGTCTTTGGTGTAATACGGCATCGTTTTCAGAGTCTTCTTCTTCTTCTTCTCTCTCGAACTGAAATGAAATGAAAGTTGTAAGATCTGTGACACATTGTTTGCGAAGTTTCTTTCCCCTGTTTACATGGCGACCACTACGCCGGAAAGTCAATAGTGCCACGTGGCTTTTATCTTTGTTGTCTAAGTCAAAGTATCGTATATTCTATCCAAAATTATCGATGTGGCAGTACCGGTCGAACCGGAAAGCCATATAATTATACTCTTACCGACATTCTTGAATCCTATTTTGAGCAATTAAGATTCTAAGGTTACCCAACCAAGTAGCAGGGGATACCTTATGGACAGTTTCGACGTGCAAGCAATCTACACCTCAGAGGATAAAGAGCATTCAAATAATAAGTGGCTTCGAGACTTTTGGTGGGAAGATTACAAAAAGCAAAGCGGATCAACATTTAATCCCCAAGCAATCATCCATTTTTTAGTAGCATTTTTGTCTAAGGTAAAAAGCCAAGTAGTGAACTGCATCATTGGGATTCCAAGTTCATATCAAACGTTCCTAGCCCCGTCAACAAAGGGAGAAGAGTTCCGAATATCATTCCAAACTCTCTTAGAGAGAAAGAAGTTAAAGGAAGTATCATCAATATACTAGAAAGGCATGTTCGCACGGTCAGAGATTGTAATCGTAGTTAGCTCTGCATTAAAAGAGACTTGCCTGTCTGATCTAGCAGATGGTAAAAACCAGTGGTTTCTTCTGAAAACAGAGGATATTCTTACTCTAATGGGAACACCTAGAAGCTGCAGACCAGAAGATCCAAAATACTCAAGAAGCGGACCAAGTGTAATCCAATGATCTTTCCAAAAAGAGATGGTGAATCCATCTCATGGCTCAAACTTGATGAAGCGCAGAGCAGTGGGTCTTAGCTTTAGCAGCTGCCATAACGTCCAAGAGTAATATTGTTGAGGTTTGATCTCGAATAAGCTTCTAAGGTGTAACTTATATTGTTGATGTAGCCAGACCATCCAAATCGAACCACTTATGAAAAAATCATCCAAATAAGTTTCATGCCACAACAAGTATTCCAACAACCATGATCTCTTGAGCCGAGCTCTCTTTGGTTAGGCAATGTAATTGTATCCCAAGAAACTATATGCCCTCCTGAATTGTCAATCAAATTTTGCCAAAGGAAGGGGGGGGGAGAGAGAGAGAGAGAGAGAGAGAGAGAGAGAGAGAGAGAGAGAGAGAGAGAGAGAGAGAGAGAGAGAGAGAGAGAGAGAGAGAGAGAGAGAGAGAGAGAGAGAGAGAGAGAGAGAGAGAGAGAGAGAGAGAGAGAGAGAGAGAGAGAGAGAGAGAGAGAGTTGATGGATCGGATTACACTCTTAGGAAGAAAAAAGCTATGCACCAAAATCTAACGATACTAGCGATAACTGTGGAAATGGGCTGCAATCTTCCTAGCGGTAACTGTGGAAATGAGCTGCAATCTTCCTCTAAAGCTTAGAAATTTTGTTTTCCAAGATTTTAGTTTTATTTTTTTGCGGTTCACAATCCTCCTTGGTTAGCTTCCTTGTGCATAGCGAAAGTCCAAGGTACTTCACTGAAAGGGATGAGGGATGTAGTCCAAATTTGGCGAAGATAATATTTAGTTCTGCATCGGACATAACCGAAACAAACATGTAAGTTTTCTCCAAGTAAGCGACAAGCCCGACACCGTCTCGAAGTACCTTGAGCACTGCATCCATGTAGTCAGGCGAACCATCTAAGAAGACTAGTAAGTAATTCGCAAAGCAGAGATGAGTCAAGTTTAAGCTCTGACAATGCTGATGTACTTAAACTTTCCTTCACACACTGCTTTATTCAACATTAGAAACAAAATATTCATTGTTGCCACAAATAGTAGAGGGGCGATAGGGTCTCCTTGACCGGAGGCCTGCGGTGTTTTTAAAGTAACCCTCCAACTGAACCATTAATGCTAATAAAAAAGCTGGTTGGCAGAAGCAAGCTTTGCACCAGCTTATGAACTTTTTCAGCAGGTCGATGGTCTCTAGGATAACAAGAAAGAAGATACATTTTATGGAGTTGAAAGCCTTTGCAAGGTCAACTTTCAGAATTATCCCCTCGGCTGCTTGATAGGAGGAAAATTACTACTAAGTTTTAATCCTAAATGAACCACGAGTGCATGACAATTCATGTAATACTTAGGGATCGAATCCATGAGAAAATAAGATAGTCACTAAGAATGCAAGATAATTTAGAAGCTAAGCTAAACGATGTTTTGGTTTTTTTAGATATGCAACTAGTAATCTTAAGTGAAATGTAACAAATAAAATGCAAGTAATTAAGCAAACTAGCTAAGTAAATAAAATGGTAAACAATAACAAGGCAAAGAAATTCAATTTAAGCAAAATGAAATCTATCAAGGCCGGATATGGATTATGGGCTAAGGTAATTGACTAGGGTAGATTATCTATTGGGTGTTGGTGCTAGGCTCTAATCAATTCTTTTCCTAAGGCAAAGATCACTAATCATTGACTAATCCATTTCCATGGTATGAATCCCTTTATTTAATTCCATAATTATCATAAACTTTCGTTTGCAATTATGGAATCAAGAAGCAATGTTTACAAGTCCCTAAATCCACAAATCATCTTAATCATCAATGGCTAATTGGCTAAGATGTAAAATACTCATTAGAAATTTTCCTAGACATTTTCACAAATACCTTCCGGGCATGAAAAGACCATGTTCTAGAATTTGATTAGTTACTTCAAATCTAGCTTTATATGCATCTCAAATGAAGGAATATATGCAATATAAGCCTAATGTACCTTAACCCAACTTCTAATCACCCTAATCTACCTAATCCATAATACATAATATCACTACTCACACATGTTAAGTGCAAAAGCAAAAGCATTTAAGGAAATATACTTAATTAGAAAGATAAGAAGAAAATATTAACAAACTTCAATTGATCATCAAAGATTCAAGATCAATCCAAAAAAGCATAAACAAACTTAAGAGAGCATAAACATATCATAAACTCAATTGATCATCAAAGATTCAAGATCAATCCGATCTCTCTTTCCGGTGGCCGATTTTTCTCACCGCCACCGTGAGAGGGACCCCGTCCCCTTACTCTGCTTTTTTCGGTTCCTCTTCGGTGGGTTTTCCCTGCAATTGGCTTTAGATCTGCTAGTTCTTCTTTCGCTAGATTGTGAGGTCGTGGAAGATCTGGGATTTGTTCGGTGGCTCTCGTCGGTGGCAGCTATCACTGGTTCCATCCTCCTCCCGATTTGTCTGCTTAAGGACGATGGATATCTCGAGAGTGGAGTTCTCTGGTGAAGCAGTCGTCTCTGCTTTGGCTCCCCTGATGCTTCCTCTTGCTTTTTTCCAGCGAGCTCAGTAGTTGTGGAGTCTCTTTGGCTTTCGAGGCAAAGACTAGTGTCTCTCTGCTGTGGTTTTTGAGGACGATTCTCACTTCTGAGATTCGCTTGTTTCTTCCTCTTAGCCGAGTTCTATTGGCTTGCAGCGGCGGCTTTGTTAGACTTCTCTTCTCCGGTGATTAGGACAAAGGTAAAGTTTGGTATCATCTGGTAACATCCTCTTCTTTTGTCTATTGGGACTGCCTTCTACCTTCCGACTGCTCTATCTCCGAGGCTTGGATGTTGTTTGCCTTTGTATATGTGTTTGTTCTCTGGTTCAGTTTGTTGCCCCTAGCTCTGGCTTTGGTGTTGGTTTTTGTTCCTGTGTTAGGTGCTGCGTCCGACATTACGGGGGCCTCTTCCTTCTCAGCTTGGAGCCACTACTAATTCTGATTTCCTATTGAAGCTTGAGCTACGATCTCCAGGTTCCCTTCCTTGCTGGTCCTGGAATTAAGTCTTGTGCTCCTTGCTCTGCCAGTAAATTGGGGACTAGCACTCGGTTCACAATCTTTATGTGGTAGTTTTTGCACTGCTTTAGAATGAGTTTCAGGGGCCTCTTTGGTTCGTTGGGTTCTCTGGCCTAAGGCGGTGTAAACACTCGGTTGTTGTTTGGTGTTGGTTGTGTGTTCTGTGTGGGTTGCGGCTTAGGTTGCTTTTGGTGTTTGCAGCTTGATCTTTATCCGGTTTCTGCTAGATAACCTTGGTCTTGTGGTGGTTTATCTTCCTCTCTCCGATCGAAGGTGTTGTGTTTGTATTTGGGTTGGCCCTCTTTTTTGTCAAACGCTTCTCTCGGCATATAGGGGTCTTTGACAGTTTTGAGAGTACTTGTTGGGCTACACTTCTCCTATGCCGCGGTTGAAGATTTGGTATGATTTGCGCCCCTTCTTTAGGGCTGGTATACGGATCCGCTGTCGAGAATGATCGTATATGCTTTTTAGTATCCTTTGTGCAATTAATATAGTTTTGCTATGCCATTACTTATCTTTGTTCTTTTCTACTATTTTTCCAAGATGTAACCGTTCACCCGTTTTTAATAGAATGCTCTTTCTCAAAAAAAAAAAAAAAACTTAGATTGATATACCTCTTCACTTGGTTCCTTGAAACTTCGTGAATATTTTATTATATTCTCTTAATTGCTGCATAAAGTAATATAAAAAAAGAGGGTATCAACATCCTGGCAACTTTAAGGGCTATTAACATCCCTGAGAAATTCATAAATTGGATCTCTCTTTGTATAACGACCCCAACATTTTCCATTTATCTGAATGGAACCTCAGGTGGAGTTTTTAAGAGTACAAAAGGTATAAGGCAGGGAGATCCACTTTTTCTTTATCTTTTTTGTCCTTGCTATGGAGATCTTCTCTCAGCTACTTCTCTCTAGGTATGAAACTGGCTATATCTCTTTTCATCCTAAGACTTATGAGCTGAAAATATCACATCTTATGTTTGCGGATGATGTCATGATATTTTTCGATGGAAGTGCATCCTCTTTACATGGTATAAATGAATGCCTGGATGATTTTTCTAGCTGGTCAGGTCTTTAGATGAACAGGAACAAGACATAACTTTTCTATGCAGGTTTGAACTCTACTGAATCCACTGCTATTGCTAGCTATGGACTCACTAAAGGTTCACTCCCTATAAGGTATCTTGGCTTGACTCTAATGTCTAGGAAGCTGAAAATTTTAGAATACAAGCCTCTCTTGAGCAAGCTAACTGATAGATTCAGAACCTGGGCAGTCAAGGCTCTCTCTTTTGCTGGTAGAGTTCAGTTGATAGCCTCTGTAATCTCTGGGACAGTTAACTTCTGGATGTCAGTGTTCATGCTACCTCGGGGTTGCATAAAGAAGATTGAATCACTATGTTCAAGGTTCTTTTGGTCAGGAAACATAGATAACTACAAAGGGGCAAAGGTAGCTTGGTCTACTGTGTCTTCCCAAGACTAAAGGGGGTCTTGGTCTTAGAAGATTCTCGATCTGGAACAGAGCTCTCTACCTCAGATTTATATGGCTTTTGTTCTTGTGTTTCCCAGGTCCAAGAAACACAAGAATCCCTCTCCACTCCAATGTGGCAAATGCTTGTACCTCTTATGGCTGGAAACTAGCTGCTCCGAGGTCATATGAGCTAATTGCCTACTTGGGTATCTCAGGTCCAAGAAGCACAAGAATCCCTCTCCACTCCAATGTGGCAAATGCTTGTACCTCTTATGGCTAGAAACTAGCTGCTCCGAGGTCAGATGAGGCTCTAAAACTTCATACCTATCTCACTACATTAACAATCCCAAACCAAAACCAGCCAGAAGATCATTATGAGTGGTATTCAGATGGTGTTAGTAATAAGAGCTTCTCTACATACACAACTTGGGAGGTTATGAGACCAAGGGCAGAGGTAAATACCTGGGCTGATTTGGTATGTTACAAGGGTTATGTTCCCAAACATTCATTCACTATGTGGACTGCAAACTTGAATAGATTGCCTACTAGAGCTCGGCTAGCAGCTTGGGGTCTTCCGTATTACAACATTGTGTTGCCTGTGCTCCAGGTTTGATGAAACTAGGGACCACCTATTTCTTAAGTGCGACTACAGTCTTGAGGTATGGAGACTGGCTCTGACAAGGCTTGGACCTCAGCACCGCATGTTCACTAATTGGTCAGAGCTACTTTCTTGGATAAATATGGGCTCTTCAAGGGCTCCTTCTCTTCTCAGGAAACTAGTAGTCCAAGCCACGATCTACCATCTTTGGAAGCAAAGGAATAATGTGCTTCACAAACTCAATTCGATCCCGGCCGAGACGATCTTCAGATCCCTTGATCGAGAAATCGGAAACACAATATCATCTAGAAGACACTTTTGTGATCTAATGTCTCTATACTTAACCACGCATGACTTTTCTTACCCAAAAGAGTGTAACCTTATTTTTTATTTCTTTTTTGTCAAGGTTTGTACAAATCTTAGATTATGCTTCTTGTAAAATTTAACTTTCATTTTTATAATGATATTCACATTTTAGCAAAAAAAAAAAAAAAAAAGGGTATGAGAAAGAAAGAAAAAAGGTCTTCATGAATGTCAGTCAAAGGGCTGTGAATGTGATATGGTTCGTTTTTATTGCATGAACAAGCTTTATAGTTCACTTCAAATGGTTACATATTTAATTAAATATCATATAAGTTGAATAACACTGAATTTTATTTTAAAAAAACAAAAAATTCCAAAATACATAACATCCAATACTCTCTTAATCATTAAATTATTTTTGACTCGGGAAACAGAGAAACACAACGAAACAATTCTAGATTTTCGCTGGTGCATGAGAATTAAACAGGGAAGAGGTCTCTTCACTTGGCGCCTAGAAACTCGTCGTATATTCACTCGTATTCCCTTATTTGCTGTAGAAAAGTAGAAAATAAAATGAGAAAAGAATTGTCAAAGAGTTATAAGAAGGAGCATTGACATCGTATGTTCTTTTCACAGCAAAACACTAACCTCATTTGTGAGAGAAGGTTTGAGATTAGTGAAAGCTTGCTCAAAGTTAACCATCTTGATTGTATTCTCACTGGTTGAGTTCATATCTACGAAAGCCGCAAAACCCGCTTCTTTTACCAAAGATTTAAGATCTGCTCCACTTAGATCCTGGCAGCACTTCATTCTTGCTATGGCGTTCAAATCGACACTCGGATCAATTGGAATATCTCCTCTCACCAGTGATTTCAAAAATCAAATAACGCTGGACAGGGTTTGGGAGAGATACATAGATGTGTCTCCCAAACCTGCCTGACCTTTGAACAGCAGGGTCCATCATATCCGGCCTAACCCAACAAAAGAAAATAAAGAGAGTTAAATAACATGTGACAATCACTAAATAATACTCTACCCTTAGATTAGAGCAAAAACCTAACCTGTTTGTAACAGCAATCACAATTACACCATCTCGTTGTTTTCCGCCACTCAATTCGACAAGCAACTGTCAATTAGCAAATCATTAGTTAGCAGTAAGACATGTTTCAATACAATGAATGAGAATGAGATTCAAAGATAATCACCTGATTCAGAGGTCGTTCAACAACCCAAGCACCTTGCTCTCCACGTTTTGTTGTTAAAACATCCACCTATAATGCTTAAGGCACATCACTGCTCGAGAACTCGTTTTATTTTCAGAACAACAAGTTTCCTAACTTCTTGCAATAATATTTCTCGAATACAGACGATTAGATTCGACTTCAACTCCTCTTCAATACACATGTACATTTTAATTTTCAGATGCCAAGTGAACCTAACTATGTTTATTAAAAAGAAACATCTCACAAACCAAAAGAGACTCAAAGGCCAAAGCCTTGGATCTTGTCTTCAAACAGGTTGAAGAGTCAACATGAACCTCAAGACAAATAATTTCTACTTTTCATTTCTCCAATTTCCATTCCTAAATTAGTTTGAATATCAGGTTAGCTCTTAGTTTATGTCATAAATATAGGCTTTTTCGATTCTTTACTCATGTTACTTTGAAGCACTAACCTCGTCAAAGAAGATTATGCATGATGAGGACATCCTAGCACGACTGAACAACTCCCTAATTGCCTTTTCGGTGTCTCCAACATAATTGCTCAGAGGTTGTGGTCCCTACAAAACATCAACAATATGAAGAAAGAAGAGCAGATTTCAAAGGTTTTCACAAAAAAAAATCACTGAAAGAAAATATGTTCTAAGAATACCTCAATGTGAATAAAATTGGCTCCTGCCTCATTAGCAACCGCCTTTGCAACTAACGACTTACCACAACCAGGTGGTCCAAAGAGCAAAAAGCCCGTCTCTAAACAAATTTCAAATCCCTGAAAAAAGAATATAAGAGGAAAAACTATCAAAATTTTTTGTAGTGAACGCCCAAGTTGCCTAAATTAGATGAACATTCCACTAGGGTTTGCTACACTAGTGAATTCTTCTCAATTATCAAGCAATGGCTTGTCTCAAACCACATTAGGATGAAAAGAAATCAAGTAAACATGAGCTTAAGAAGGAAAATTCTTGTGTGTGTTGTTTATTTAGCTGATTACCTTGCATTTTTCACGAAATTTGAAGGGCAGAACTACATGATGATAGAACTCGTATCTTAGATGTTCAAGGCCGCCAACCTCATCCCACGTTACATCAGGGATGGTAGAGAAACCTTTTCTAGTTAAAGAAGGTTGATACTTTTTTAACGCTTCCTGTAGCAGTAAAGCAAGAGTTAGATATAAGAACAAGCAAAAGAGCAGAACAGCCATAGCATGTTGTTTGACAAAAGATAGCATACATGTACAAGCTGGCTATACTCAAGAGTGATTTAAGTAAATACACAGTTATTACTGTAAAAAGGGCTGAGTAAAAAACGAAACACACGTTTAGGGGAATAAAAGACAATATTAACTTCTTTGGAAGAAATTTATCTCACCTCGAAGTGTGAGGTAGTGAAGAATAGTTTTTTCCTCTCTTCCTCTGTCAATGGAAGCCTCATCAAAGAATCAACATCGGTAGGCAGTTCTGATTTTCTTGAGTATACAATTTCCTTGGATGCCACGATGCCAGCCTTCTTGGCCAAACCATTGAAATCCACACCAACGAATCCGGAAGTCAGGCGAGCAATCATTGCACAGTCGAAAGTGCTGTGCAATGATTGCTCGCCGCACCTCCACTCGAGGCTCAGATGTCCACGGAGATTTTGTCTCCAACGACGAGCCATCCTGCAAATCCCGACCATCAGGACCCAATAACGGGTGAAGCTTCATCTCCGGGTCCTCTGGTCAAGGAAATCCTTCGATCCACTATTGTGCCCATCTTCGGCGAACCTAGTTCTCAAAACCAGCATCTTGTAAGTCCCTCCTCGGTCACGGCTGAAGTAGGAACTAAGGCCTCCCCACCTACTTGGATCGACCTCTTTAAAGGTTCCTCAGGAATGATGAAGAAGAAAGGCTCTCCTTTCCTGCTTGATTCGAGAGAGATTTGTGTGAAGATACCTAATGAGGTTATCCAACGTAATCAAAAGAGATGGGTATCCTTCATTTTAGGCAAGTTCCACGGAAACCTACCCTCTCAAAGTGCGCTTCACGCCATTTTCAATGGGATTTGGAGTAGAAAGTTCAGAGACATCACTGTCTCCAAGTTGGGTTCTAACACAGTCCTTATCCGAATCCCTTGTCCAGCCACGAGAAACAGGGTTTTGGCCCAAAGTATTTGGCACATCGAAGGCCAATCTATGTTCGTCACTGCTTGGCAGCCTGGTCTCAAACCATCTATACCGGCGCTAACTTCTGTCTCTGTGTGGTTGGAATTTCGTGGAGTTCCTCCACATTGTTTCTCTGAGGAAGGACTCGAACATGTTGCTGGCTCGATTGGACATCCAGTTCGCCAGCATCCATCGACATCAAACATGACTAATCTCAAAGTGGCAAAATTCCTAACCATCATCAATCCATTGAAGGCTCTTCCTTAGGTTATGAATATCCAATTCGAATCTGGTGAGCTTCACAGAGTGGAAGTTTCATGTCCCTGGCTACCTCCAATATGTGATCACTGCAGAACAATAGGCCACAGTATTAGGCACTATCCCACAGCTCTGGTAACATGCTCACTTTGCAAGTCAACTGCTCACACAGATGATGTTTGTTTTTGGGCAAAGAAGAAAGTCGCAATGGCTGAAGAACCTGTTGAGGTTGTTGAGGCTGCCGCGGGAATACAATCATCAAAGAGGAAGAATCTAGTAAGAAGAAAGAAATATAAGAAAGATAAGAAGAAGGGAAGTGCTTCTATTGATGATAAGGGAAAGAGTCTCGCCTCTCCAGTAGATAG
This sequence comes from Pseudoturritis turrita, assembly GCA_900406555.1. NCBI lineage: Eukaryota > Viridiplantae > Streptophyta > Magnoliopsida > Brassicales > Brassicaceae > Pseudoturritis > Pseudoturritis turrita. Next base: position 120,732 of record OVBL01000460.1, on the reverse strand, counting down.
ATACCTTCTCAAGGAAAAGAAGAGTCCAAGTAAGTCTTCAGGTGAAAGCTCTTCTGAGGCCAAATCAACAGAATCTTCTGATGCAGAACCAGTAGAATCTTCTGATGCAGAACCATCAGAAGACTTCATCTCCTCGGATTCTCAGTCCGAAGAGGAAGATAACCCAGTGGATGATGCTAGGTTCATGGAGGTAGTCTCAAAGAAGCTTCAGCGTAAAAAGAAAACTCAGTCACCGGGGAATCTCCCCACTCCTCACACACGTGCTAGATGAGTACTGACAAGTTCTCGCAAAGGATGTAGAGTCCTACTCTCTCAATGGTCTTCTTTTAGCTAAGTGACCCGATGTTGCAGCTTTGCAACTTACTTTAATCTTAATTTGGCTTTTTACTCTCTTTTTGGGTCAATGAGGTTCTCGGCTTAATCAGCTCATGTATTAAACTTTCCTATTTTGGTAATAAAATTCACATTTTATCCCAAAAAAAGTTATGTCTAGTGAAAGGTGGGGGCGTACACAAAGAGAAAATCTCTTCCCTAGCCTTCTCATCTGGCACATCGAGGCAGATCTCCTCGTCGAATCGCAAAGCTCTCCTAAACGCAGGATCAAGAGCGTCAGGCCTGTTGGTAGCTCCAATGACAATCACATGTCCAGGCTTAGAACCCACGTCATCAGAGGAAAGTTGCCTCTCTTTTTGCTTCAAGAGCATATAATTCTCATCCATACAACTCAGTAACTGCGTCACGATACGGGTTTCCATACTCTTATGTTGATTATCCCTCTTTGATGCAATTGCGTCAATCTCGTCGATAAATATTATCGAGGGTGCAGTTCTATAGGCTTTAGAGAAGAGTGTCCTGATATTCTCTTCTGATTCACCTAGAACAAGGGATGGCCAATTCAATATCAAACCAATCTAGAGAAAAGTGAAAAAGAGAAAAAAGAAAAGATAAAGAGGGAGTTTTAATTACATACCAGAAACACCAGAAACTAATTCAGAAGCAGAAACCATATAAAAGGGTGCACCAGCTTCGTTGGCGATGGCATAAGCAAGCGTGAACTTGCCACAACCAGGTGGACCATAAAGCAATATCCCAGAAATTGGTTTCATAGTACTATGTCAGGACACAAGAGAGGGAGTTTCACCTGAAACATGAGCTCATCCAAAACACCCTTTAAACCACCCAAGTCCTTAAAGGTCGGTCTTTTTACCTCTACATCATAACCCTTACCTCCTTTTTCACTAGATACAGCTTTCTTCTTCGTTATCTCCACAAGTTGATTGGATTTATTAGAGTAAGTAGCTCGTAGACTCTCACTGGTTATATCAAATTGCATATTATCTTCCACATTACCGCATGAGGAAGCTGAAGAAGGCGATGATGTATTGAAATCCGAATTCCTATGATCTCGCCTCTGTTTCTTCCTACTTTCATTACTTTCCTCTATGATATCTTTTACTCTGGTCATGAGGCTCTGGCGTTTCTTATGACCGCATTCATGATGCTTGGAACGAAAGTCATCTACAATCTCCACCACCGATAATCTCTTCACCCATAATTCTAAAACTAGATTCTTAAATATCCGACCATGAACGCCCCCGTTTATAGCTCTTTTCCTCATCTTCAAAAGATTTTCAGACCATGATTTAGGGTTTCTGGGAATCAAGAAAATGTGTGTTTTAAATACAAAAGTGGAGATGTGTGCCATAATTCTCGAAGCGACAGACATATTTTTCTCAAACACACACAGTCAATCCCCTATATTATGTAACGGTTAATATGGTTAATAACAAAAAAAAACATAATATAAAATGTGAAAATTGGTTTGAGAGATAGAGAGAAATAGAAAGAGAAAAAGAAAGAAATCGGTTAGTTTGTGAATTATGATTTTTTTTTAGTTATTTTACCAATTATCTCATTATGTAAAGGCCCAACAATATAATATATTAACCGAACCAATGACTAACGATCCTAATCAACTAATTTCCGATTTCGGTTTACCAATTTCCCTACCCGTCTCGAAAAGTTAAACCATTGACCAACCTGATTTAACCTTGTTCATTATTGTTTTGATTTCCATTTTCTTGTGACTTCTCCTAAACCAGATCTGTAACGGGGGTAGCCAAATGCAGACGCTTTTCATTGAGATAGTATGTTACTCTCGAAGTTGAAAAACAAATTATAAGAACTTGGATCAAATGTAATGTTCATTATTACCTGTAAACAAGACTTTGCCGTACAAGTCCATAAGGTAAAACTTCACTACAACTCTTAGAGTTTTTTTTTTTTTGAAAAATACTACAACGACCAACAACAACAACTCTTAGAGTTATAATTATCAGCTCGATAGATTAAATTTCCTTTGGAATAAAAAACTGTGCAGCCTTTGCTATGAAACACGAGATCTCATCCAAAAAATTATATTTTCTGTAAATCTTATATAGATTTTCTATAAGGAACTTATGGCGATTAATAGAAGATTTGGAAGAAATAGATATGTATGAATTTATAAGAAAATAAACCAAACTAATAAATGAATGGCCAATTCTCAAAAATACCACAAAAATAAGTTTTTGTTCCAAATATACTATTACTTAGTTTTCTTTCCAAAAATACCACTAAAAGATTTCTTTTTCCAAAAATACCACAAAATTAAAAGTAAACTTTAAACCTTCAAAATTAAATCCTAAACCCTAAAACTAAACTCTAATCCCTAAAAACTAAATTCTAAATCCAAACTATTAAACCCAAACAAAAAAATTTAAATTATAAACCCTTAAAACTCATTTTTAGTGTTTGTGGTATTTTGGAAAAAACAAAACTTTTAGTGGTATTTTTTGGAAAAAACTCAATGATGGTATTTTTGGAACAAAAACATATTTTAGCGGTATTTTAAGAAATTCCTCTAAATGAATAGCATTTGACGATTAATTTTTTTTTTTAACTAACATTTTTATTGAAATGAATATAAGAAACTCGTAAATTAACTTTTATTTTGACCAGTGGTCTAAAACGCGCTAGGCGCTTAGTAGCCGGCGGACAAGCATTTAGTCGTATATACGGAAGTTTAGGCGAGGCGTAGGTGAATAAATGGTTTTAGGTAAAACCTAAATATATTTTAGTTTTAGATAAGAAAAGGTAAAGATATAGTCTCAAATATTAAACTTAATATATTTTTATGTAAGACAATAAAAATAGTTTTAAAATATACAAATAATGTCAAAAGATATTTTAAAAAACAACATAATCTTATAAAAACGTAAGGATAGATTAATATATAGTGTCTAAAACTTGTTTTAATAAATTTAGTTTAGTAGAGTTTCAGGCGTGAGTTGAAGAGTAAAACTTGGTCACTTGGTGAAAATGTTCTAGAGACTATCTTTTTTTTTATATTATTGTATGACTTAGTCTTGTCCTTGTAGATCCTTGAATTTTCATATGCGTCGTGGCGAATCTCATCCAACTCATTCAGATGAATCAATCGTTTTTTGCAGCTATTTTGATGTTGAAATTCAACTTTTTAATCGTAACAGCCCAAACTACTTTGTATTCGATCTCCATTGGGGGATGACATAATTTTCCATAAACAAGAAGGAAAGGAGTGGTATCAAGGGGTGTCTTATAAGCTGTCTGGTATGCCCAAAGAGCATCATCTAGCTTTATTGTTGACATTTAAGAAAATATTATTATTATTATTATTTGTGTTCGCTAAATTGTGGAGAACAAAAAAGTTACATTATTGTGTTTCTTTATTTAGAAAATCATTAATCAAATTAATTTGGTGATTTATTTGTTTCCTTTTTGTAGTAAGGAAATAATTGTTGGAGAATTGATGAGCAGTAAGTGGTTTTTTTGAAGAGCAAGTTGATAAATCTATTATAAAAAAAAAATGAATTTTGTGGTCTAGGCAGACCCAAGAGATGAACCGAACAAAATATGAGTTGTTAAGAAAGGTCTCCCAACTGCTCTGTTTAAACAGAGAGTTAGAAAACAGAGAAGTTACTGGCACAAGAATGAGTTTATATGAGATATCCTTGGGAAAAGGTTGATGCCGCTGTGAGGAGCACGGAGCAAGGACTTCCACAGAAGAAGACATGCATGATTAAGGGGGAGTAAATGTTTTACTCGTGATATCTTAGATCATGTTTATATAGATGTGATTTCTATCTTTTTGTCATTTTGATGATATCTAATAAAATATTTTTGCAGCCGAAGATTAGTGGTTGGTTTGAAAGAACCAACCAACACCTTGTTAAATCGTGTGTCTTCTTATTTAACTTTGAGTTTTTAATCGCTTCCGTAAAATCGAATTATCAAATCTAGCCTCTTCGAAATTCTACATTTATGACCGATATTTCCTTGTTTTGGCCTTTACTGTCTTTGCCGAGATAGTCTTGATTTCTCTGTTGGAGATCTCAACTTGACCACTAGTTTGAGGGTGATAGGGTGTGGCTACCTTATGCCTCACACCATTCTTCTTCAAGAGATTTTCGTACACTTAATTAATAAAATGAGATCCTCCATCACATATCACCACTCGTAGAACACCAAACCTTGAAAAGATGATTGACTTGAACATAATGATGATAACCTTAGCATCAATGGTAGGGCAAGCTATGGATTCTACCCACTTAGAGAGACAGTCAACAACAACAAGTATGTATTGGTTTCATAGGATAAAGGAAAAGGACCCATAAACTCGATTCCCCAAATATTGAAAACTTCAACTTCCTAGATAAGTTGTGTGGCATCTAATTCCGTTTGCTGATGTCTCTTGTCTTTGGCAAACATCAAATTTAGAGATAAAGGCATGCACGTCCTTAAACATGGTAGACCACCAAAAACCAGCTTGCAAAACCTTATAGATAATCTTGAAAGTGGCAAAGTGCCTAGCGTAATTAGCTCCATGACAAGCAAAAAGAATACCTAGAACTTCTTCCTCCAGAATACTTCTTCTAAACCATTTGAGCGATCTTTATAGAGGTATGACACATACCAAAAGTACCTTCTAACTTCTTGTAAGAACTTTTTTTTCTTGTACCATGTGAATTGTGGAAGCTCAACTTCTACAGCAAGTTAGTTGGCGATGTGCTTGTACCGAGGAGAATCTGATGGTGTTGGTCTTGAAGGTGTTATAGGACGTGTCTTCATGTGGAAAATGTCTGACATAGTTTTGCATTAATAATTTGTCGTTTTGGAACGCTAGTGGCATAATTGGTAGCATTATCTTGACAATCAATGTCAATCTTGCTATAATGACTAATTGATGCCCACATTTTATTCTTTTTTGAAATTAAGTAAAAAAATATTTTTGTTTTGTCTTAAACACAATTAACCACAAAACTAAAATAAATTTGGCCCATTGGATCTATGATCTATTAACCAAATCCACATCCATATATCAGTCTCAATTACAAGTCATTTGACTAGACTTATCTTCTCTCAATTACATCATAGTGTAATTATAAGGTTTTAAACCTTATTACTTGAGATTTCTCCATGAGCCCAATGGCTCATTTTTTATTCACATTCATTCTATTTTTGGCAAAAGAATGAAGCCTTAAAAGGCTTTTAAAAATTGATCCAACAATACTCCACATGAATAGAAATGACTCTAAACAAATGAAGACTCGAAAGACTCGAATGACTCTACTGACAAGACTGGCTAGACTAGACGGACGGACGATCGAGAGTATAAGCGAAAAATAACCGTGTCTGAGATGGTAGCATTTTTTCAGCTTTGAACCACTCATTGTTAATATCTATCGGGTTTACTTGGCCAGATGGTGAACATGATGTCTTGAACCATATGAATTTTATGTAAACCTAGATAACAGCCATAACCCAATTTTATTTTCTCGTAGAACTTAGTTCTCTATTGTGTTCATTGTGGCCTTGAACATGCCTGGTATCATGAGTAAATTTAGAGAATATAGCCTTTCGTTCATACTCCTAGAAACGACCTTATTTCACACTCATTAGGTGACATGTCATTAGACTTTGTTTTATGAAGTATCCTGTAATACTCCACGAATATATCAAAGCTATGGTGAATATCATTAAAAGCAATGCTTATTCTTTTATACAGGAAGCACTGTATATCATCTTAGGAACTGGGTAAGTTCCAGTGCTTTTAAGCAGAGTTAATTTGACTTAGTTGTCCCTTTGAACCTACATCTTGGGATCTCTAGTCACGTTGGTGGGGTTTCCATCAAAATTCCTCTTAATTAATAGGCTTTAAACCCATTCCTTTCGATGATTTAACCACTTGATCTCTTAGCAAACCTTTAGTAAATGGATTAGCTAGGTTATCTGCCGATTTTATATAATCTATTGTGATTACACCAGTTGAGATCAAATGTCTAATGGTTTTATATCATCGTCTGATATGACGAGATTTACCATTATAGAGAGTACACAGTGTACACATAGTGTCGGGACTGGTTTCTCCCACATTGGAATATCTTCCAAAAAATTTCGAAGCCATTCTGCTTCTTCTGCAGCTTTTTCTAACGCTATGAATTCAGATTCCATGGTTGATCTAGCTACCAGAGTTTGTTTGGAAATTTCCAGGACACTACTGCACCCCTAGAGTAAAGACATATCCACTTATGGATTTAGAGTTTTTGGAGTCGGATATCCAGTTTGCATCACTGTATCCTTCCAAAACTGCCGGTTCTTTACCATAGTGCAAGCCATAATTTTTCGTGTATTGCAAGTAATTTAAAATTCTTGTTATGGCTTTCCAGTGTTGTTTGCCTGGATTACTTGTGTAGCGGCTCAGTACATTAACTGCGTGGGTCAGATTGGGTCGAGTATAATTGGTTAAGTACATCAGACTGCCGATAACCCGAGCATACTCCACTTGTGACACCGCTTCACCCGAATTTTTCGTCAATGTAAGTTGCGAGTCTACCGAAGTTTTTGCAGTCCCAGTAGAGTGGTTCTTGAACCTCTTTAGGATTTTTTCTGCATAATGATCTTTAGACAGAGTTATTCCGTCAGAAGCCCTTATGATTTTTATCCCTAGAATGACATCTGCGAGACCCATATCTTTCATGTCAAACTTTCCACTAATAAGCATGTTTTTAGTTTGTTGGATAATATATTTGTTGCTCCCAATAATGAGTATGTCATCTACATATAAACAGAGCAAAATATTTGCGCTAGGAGTAATTTTGATGTATATGCATTTGTCACATTAATTGATGGTGAATCCATTTGACATCATTACACTGTCAAATTTTTCATGACATTTCTTTGGGGCTTGTTTAAGTCCATATAAAGACTTCACAAGTCGACAAACTTTGTGTTCTTTTCCGGGGACTACAAAACCTTCGGGTTGTTTCATATAAATCTCTTCTTCTAAATCACCATATAGAAAATCAGTTTTTACATCCATTTGATGGATTTCGAGGTCTCAAAATGCTGTTATTCCTATCAGCATTTGGATTGAAGTTATTCTTGTTACCGGAGAATATATGTCAAAGAAATCATGACCTTCTTTTTGTCTGAATCCTTGCACCATAAGTCTAGCCTTGTACTTATCAATTGCGCCATCAGTTTTTAATTTTGTTTTGAAAATCCATCTACATCCTAGAGGTTTAAAACCTGGTGGTAAATCGGTTATCTCATATGTATGGTGTTGCATAATGGATTCGATTTCACTGTTGACGGCTTCCTTCCAATAAGATGCGTCTGGTGTAGACATGGCTTCAGTGAATGTTCTTGGTTCATTCTCGAGGAGAAAGACCATTAAGAAATCTTCATCAAAAGATATTTCCTTACAAGCTCTTTTGCTACGTCTTTATTCATCTCCACTTCTTCTATATCATTAAATTATGTCCCAAAAGTGCTTGCCTCATTAACAGAGGTAGTTGCATCTCTTTCTACACGAGTTCGCTTTGACCATTGTTTATCCTTACAAGGAAACACGTGTTTAAAGAAAGATGCATTTCTTGATTCCATGATTATGTTGACATGGATATCCGGTACGTCTGATTTATGAACCAGAAACCGATAAGCACTACTATTGTGTGCATATCCCATAAATATACAATCCACGGTTTTAGGTCCGATTGCGACCTTTTTAGGCGGTGGTACTACAACTTTTGCTAGCACCCCCACACTTTGAGGTATTTGTACGAAGGTACGTTACCTTTTCAAAGTTCATATGGCGTTTTGTCAGTAACTTTGTGCGGTACTTTGTTAAGGATATAGTTTGTGGTGAGCAAAGCTTCCCCCACAAATTATGGGCTAACTCAGATTCTTGTAACATTGCGTTCATCATTTTTTTTAGAGTACGGTTTTTTCGTTCCGCAACTCCATTAGATTCTGGTGAATAGGGAGCAGTGGTTTGATGGATAATGCTTTTTTCAGTACAGAATGCATTAAAAGGTCCATCATATTCACCTCCTCTATCACTTCTAACTATTTTAATAGTTTTTCCAAGTTGGTTTTGAACTTCGGTCTTGTATTCTTTGAATTTCACCAAGACTTTGTCTTTGCTACGTAGTAGGTATACATAGCAGTATCTTGTACAATCATCCATGACTGTTACAAAATAGTTTTCACCACCTCTTGTTTGTACAAACTTTAAGTCACACAAATCTGTGTGTATTAAACCAAGAGGTTCGGTTGTTCGTTCAACATGAGGTGATGGTGTTTTTGTAAGTTTTGCTTGTACACAAATTTCACATTTGTCTTTGTTTATTTTGCATTTCAGAATTAGGTTCAAATTAATTAATCTTTGTATAGATTTATAATTCACATGTCCTAATCATTCATGCCAAATATTAACTGATTCAGTCAAATAAGCAACTTGTTTCTTTTTCATTGAAACTTTGGAAACGGTTACATTGTTGTTCTTGAGGACTGTCATTACACACATTTTGATTAGTCCTCCTTTTTCATAGCCTTTTCAAACAAAAATACCATGCTTCTTAATGATCAGCTTGTCGAACTCGTAGTTGATGGCAAATCCATGCTTGTCCAATACGGTCCCGGAGATCAAGTTTTTCCTCATGGTTGGCACGTGTTTCACGTTGTTCAGAGTGAGCTCCTTACTAGAATTCATCTTCAACATGACTTTGCCCGTGCCTTCGATCTTGGAGTGAGATACGTTCCCCATCCTGAGTTGAGCATCAGTCTTGCTCTTTTGATAGGTCCTAAACATCTCCCTATCAATTCATATGTGGGTAGTGGCGCTGATGTCATACCACCATTCCTTAGGGGTTTCCTCAGCCATGTTTGCTTCCGTGACCACTGCACACATGTCAGCTTTGGTCATGTTTGCTTGAGCTTTCCCCCTAGCCTTATTGGGACATTCAGATGCCAAGTGACCCTTCTTGTTACAGTAAGTGCACCTCCCTGCGAAATTCTTCGGGAAGGCCGGCTTCTTGAAGGTATTGGAGTTTTGAGGCGGAATTTTGTTGGTCACATATTTGCTGGGAACAAACTTGCCTTTTCCCTTCCTCTTGTACTCAGCTAATTTGCATCATGAGTTGAATCCGTTCCGGATTTGTGTTTGAACGACTCATTTTGCAGCCTGGATATTAAGTTTGATAGAGTCAAAACCTTTTGCTTATTATCAAGATAGTTCTTGAAGTCCACCCAATTGGAGGTAACTTCTCAATGAAGCAATTCACCGTGAAAACCTCACAGATCTTCATTCTTTCATCGGCTATCTCTTGTACAATCATTTGGAGCTCATGGACTTGTTCCATGATGGGTTTAGACCCCACCATTTTGTAGTTCAAAAATTTCACCGTAACAAATTTTCCAGAGCCCACATTGAAAGACTTGTACTTCTTTTCCAGAGCATCCCAGAGATCCTTGGATGTTGCAACCTCACTGTAAACGTTGTACAGCTCCAGGCAGTTTTGGATGTAGCTTTGGCACAAGTAATCCCCATGGTTCTATGCCTCGACACTAGCCAGAGCTCGGGGATCAGTATTATCCGAAGGCAAAACGAGTTTTACTTTGGTGACATACTTTTCCAATTTCAGTGTGGTTAGAAAGAAATGCATCTTTTCTGCCACGACTTAAAATTGGTCCCATCGAACTTGTCAGGTGTGATTCATGCGCTTATAGCGCTAGGCACAGAAGGGATTTGCAGTGGAAGCCCATTCCCAATTTGGGGCGTCAACGCACTGGATCCATTACCTGAGAGAACGTTGTCATCACCGATAGTCATTAATTTTTCAGAAATGTTTGTGAAACTCGTCCAAAGACCTTCACGAAAATCGTTTCCAGAGATAAATAATATTAAAAAATTTGGATTACAGATAAAAATGTTTCGCGAAATCGTTAAAGAACGTTAATTTGCAGAACTGTTTCAGATTAAAAAAAAATTAAAATTTTTTTTTTTTTCCTTTTAAATCATTTTTTGAAATTGTTAAAAAATTCCAGAAATAATCAAAACTGAAAATCACCGTATCAAAGAAATGTAAAAAAAAAACAACGGTGAAATGATTCTATTTCTTTTGCTAAATAACAAACCAGAAGTCAAACCTAAATTGGAAACTTTGAACCGGTTAAACCAAAGTGAATCATAAAATCCAGCTTTTGAAAAAAAAAAAAAAAAAACCGATCACGTAACAAACAAAATCAATAACGTTTTTTAAATTAAAAAAATAAAAATAACGCAATTCTCAATCCGATTGTAGCGATAGGTTAGAAGCGGATTTATTGAATTAAGATTGTAGGACCGCTAAAATTCGGGAATGAAAATGTGATTAAAAATTAATATAAACAATGGAAATAAAACGATAGTTAACGGAAAGAGATTATAATAACGAAACTTTGAAAACAAAGCGTAAAGGCGAGAATTTATCTCTTTCTTTAACTCAATAAATTGCCTGTAGTGTGACAGATATTAACGATTTTTGAATCACAGGATACAATCACGTGAGACCGTTTCGCGACACTCGAAAACGGAATCTTCAAACTAAATATCTATGCTTTACTCTCGAGACTTACTTTTGTGAGAAGAAGAGAAGAGAGATTGTTGAAAAATTTTGTGAGTTGTGAATGTATGTGTATATGTTTGGAGAAGTAAGAGAGTGTTCCTTTTATAGGCTTTTCTCAAGAACATATCAAAGATAAAAATTTTCAAAATTGATTTAACCCACTAATGCCAAATCATGAATTTTATTACGTCCGTTTCATGCTCCTTATCTAGCCAAATTTAAGAAAAACGCTAGTGGTATAATTAGTAGCATTATCTTGACAATCAATGTTAATCTTGCTATAATGACTAATTGATGCCCACGTTTTTTTTTTTTTTTGAAATTAAGTAAAAAGATATTTTGTTTTATTTTAAGCACAATTAACCACAAAACTAAAATGAATTTGGCTCATTGGATCTATGATCTATTCACCAAATTCACATCCATATCCCAATCTCAATTACAAGTCATTTGACTAGATTTACATTCTCTCAATTACATCATATTATAATTATAAGGTTTAAACCTTATTACTTGAGATTTTTCCATGAGCTCAATGACTTATTTCTTATTCATATTCATTCAATTTTTGACAAAAGAATCAAGCCTTAAAAGGCTTTTAAAAATTGATCCAACATATGCAACTTCCTTAAATGTGGTGCTTTGTGCGCTGGCTCGTCAACTTCAGACCATGCAAACGAATCAACTGTGGTTGGTTGGTTCTTAGAAACAAGAATAGCCTCCTCCTCGTTCTGAGTTGTTATAACATTGTTGAATGTCTTCAGATTTATCTCGGCCACTCCTGGAAAAAAACTAACTTGTCTCTTCTCATATTCTACAATTTGAGCAACTTGTATATGATCTTCTTGAAAATATTAAAGAGATCAATGACCTTCCCATATAGTTCCTCATCCTTCATATTGAGATGATCATACATTCTATCCACTTTAAACCTTTCTATATGATCAATCGGATGCTCTTGATCTAAGCCATGGAATTGATGTTGCTCAACCAAAACAATGAGTTTTTAGCTGATTTTAAACTCTCTAGGATGTGGTGAAGGACATATTGGATTGTGATTTCTGAAGAAGACAACTAACGAATCGAATTCACCAATTATTTGGTATTGAGGATCCATATGTATATGGACCATGAGTGCTTGTTCAAGCACTCTATCTTTTACTCAAGACAACATGAAACACGCAAAGATAAAGAAAAATGCTGAATTTAAAAAAAAAAAAAGGCGAAAAGTAAATATCTTAGACTAAACTATAGTCTAAAACTCGTAGGCAACTGTATTGGTCCCCGACAACGGCGCCAAAAATTTGATATCTCAGGTTTTAACCCTAGAAATACGTTGTAAATGTACATACAATCGCAATAATACTTAGGGGTCGAATCCACTAGACACCAAATAATCACACTACGAATTGATGAGATTCGAATTAAGCTAAAACTAAAATATGAGGATATGTTGTTTGTGATAGAATGTGTGACGAAAAATAACAGTAAAACTTAAAAGCGAGTAAATAACGATGCAAAATCAATGGAGAAAGCGTTACGCATTAGGACTAATCACAAAGAATTATGAATAATAGAAATGAGATCAATATCAGAGATTTAATAAACAAACCGTCTTGAACTCGAAACACAAATATATAGTTAATCCACTCTCGTGGTGCTAAGATAATATGTCTAACAACCTAATAAACTAAACTCCCGCTTGTTATTAGTAGAACTCACATATGCTTTATTCGACCAAGTTTGGTATGTTCACTAAACTCTATAACTTAACTTCCGCATGTTATAACGCCTAACTTATATAGATTAGTTCATGAGATTTATCAAGATTTCGTTAAGTAGATCTACCTAAGATCAAATCACAAGGTGCACACTCAAGCAATCATCAATGAAAACAATCAAGATAAAGAACCAATAGATATCTCTAGACAATGATCTTCAACTTTATCAATTTATTAAATCTCTTTGAACTCCTAAAACCTAATAGATGACTACTAAAAAATGGTGCAAGTAAACAAGCAGCAATGATAAGTAGAAAATATCATGAATAAACTGAATTAAAAGAGTAAAAGGTTCAGAAGTCTTCTCTATAACGAAGTACAAAGGCGAGATCTTCTCCTTGAAACTCTTAGAAATCAAAAACTATGAAAACTATGAAACTTTGTTTATGGTGGATGCGGGGGTGTGTGGTGATAATAATTTTCGTGCCTCTCTATGCTTTTATAGGTGCATAAGTCGGCTTGGGTGAATCCCTGAAGATGTAGGAAGATATCGTCGAATCAGAAAAATTTCCATAAATTTCGGACAGGCAATCGGTCGATTGCCTTATCATGGATCGATCGATTTCCTCCTATTTTTTGGTCAGTGAAATTCTATGGATGAGTGATCGATCGATCTTTAGGTTGATCGGTCGATCGGGGTCTTGGTTCTTCAGCTTGCTACATTTCGTCGCCAGACTTACCAGTCTTCAGTAAAACGAACATAAGTGTCTAACCATAACTCCAAATGACTTTAAAAAACTTGCATGTGAAAGCTTACATTCGTGGCTACCGTATCACCAAATTTTAGCTTCATTCAAGATGTATAAATTCTTCAACGAACATCGAATATTTGATGCTCATAAGCTGTCCAATCTAAAAAGGCTTGTTTTGCATATTTTTAGCTCATATTGCTCCAATTTCCTGTAAACACTATAAAAATTACAAAAAACACTACTAAAATGTCAAAATCAAGTAATTTTTTTTTATCAAAAACATGCTAAAATATAGTAAAAACTGGTAAAATCTAAGGTATATCAAGGAGTAAGAGGTATCACTCAGATACTTGATGAACCTATAACATTAGTGCGAACTGTGAATGTGAATTGTGTCTTAGAGTGAGTTGAATCAACATTATCTTCTTCTAATTTGTACGTCAATTTTGTGGATGATCATTCTCCTGTTTCTCCAAAGGACAAGAAAGTATTTATAGAACACTTACATGATTCGGTTTGGAAATCAGATTGAATATTTTCAAGTTTGATCAATCTAGTCATGGGAGCTAACAGACTGGCGGTCGTACATTTTAGGCGGTAATGAAGGAATCAGATTGTTTCGTGCAGTTTGTTTGACTTTTGATTTGATGGCGTCTTTGTTGAAAGAACATATTGTGCATATTTGTGATGTATACGTCTTCTCGTACCAACGCATTAAATTTGTTGTCCGTTTCTAATAAATGAACCGTGATTCACGTGCCGAAAAATCTGAAAACTGATTCAGAGACTGGCTTGGAGATGCTATTTTACGTGAATGGCATTTCAGGGAAGCCGGTAGTTTTATTGCCTTGCTCTTAGAACACTTCCGACGAGGATGCATGGAATTTTGCTAGTCCGTCACAAAGTTACACTCGCCTTTACAATTATTTTTTTGCTATTAAAATTTCCCGTTCAGGAACTGTGGGGTGAATTTACAAATAAACAGAAATAAAGAGAGGTTTCATAAATATAAAAAGTAACATGGTCACAAGAAAAAGACGAAGAGCTAAAGAACATCACACAGATGGTGAGCGGAGAATGCGACACCTATAAACCATTTCCTCTCTCACCAGACCAAAAATTGTGCTGCAAATCGACGCAACTAGGGTTTTTGTAGACTATTACTAGGGTTTTGCCACTAGAGAGAGAGACAATTGGGACAAGTATGGCGACGACTCGAATGGTGAGGGTTGCGCAAGATGGTTCCGGCGATTACTGCTCCGTTCAGGACGCAATTGACTCGGTTCCTCTTGGAAACACTTGTCGGACTGTGATCCGTCTCTCACCGGGGATTTACCGGCAACCGGTTTACGTACCCAAGAGGAAAAACTTCATCACCTTCGCCGGAATCTCCCCGGAAATCACCGTTCTGACTTGGAACAATACGGCTTCGAAGATTGAACATCACCAGGTTTTTGGGGGAAAATTCTCTGAAAACCTTTCTATTCTTGCTGTTTATGGCACTCTGATTGGTTTGATTGTTTTGTTTGCAGGCGGCTAGAGTCATCGGGACTGGAACGTTTGGGTGTGGGACTGTTATTGTTGAAGGAGAAGATTTTATTGCAGAGAACATTACGTTTGAGAACTCTTCTCCTGAGGTAATAATTTATAAAGTCTGTTCCTTTTGAGAATCTCTCAGGTGTAGACAAATGTTTAGAAGTTTGTTCTGTATGGTGAATGTCTGGTTGGACTGTAATGTTCACTTCCTTCTGCTATTAGAGAAAACTAGATTTTGAACTGAATTATTGTGTATATTTGCTAATTTTTATTGTATTTTTGATTTTATATTAGTTATGTTTTTTTGACCTTTTATACTTCTATTAGGGATCAGGGCAAGCTGTGGCGATTAGAGTCACTGCAGACCATTGCGCCTTTTATAACTGTCGGTTTCTTGGCTGGCAGGTTCGTTAAGCTGTCTTTTTATTCAGACAACTTCAAATGTTTGTGTTTCTAATAAAGTTCCTGTCTTGGTTGTTCATAGTTCAAGTCTCTTCAATGTATTGTTGTGGTTTGTTTTGATTTGCCGTACCAATCAAAATGGTTTAGATGACTAGTTTGAAAACTCTTGTTAGCAACATTCTCCAGTTGTCCTGCAATTAGTTTTGCATCTTCGAACCATTGCACTTCCTGAGTTTCAATTCGATACAATTGTTAGCTAATTGCAAAGTCCAAACCTTGAAATGCAGGATACATTATACCTACATCATGGGAAACAATATTTGAAAGACTGCTATGTTGAGGGAAGCGTGGATTTCATATTCGGAAACAGCACTGCGCTCTTGGAACACTGCCATATCCACTGCAAATCTCAAGGTTTTATAACAGCACAAAGCCGAAAATCATCTCAGGAATCTACTGGTTACGTATTCCTAAGGTCTGCTTTTATTTATCTCTCTTCACAAGGATTACTTACTATCTCTTACAGCTTCTACATTCTTCCAAGGAAACTCATCTTACATTGTCCTAATCATGATCATTACCATCATGTATTGCAGATGTGTGATCACGGGCAATGGTCAGAGTGCGTATATGTATCTCGGAAGGCCATGGGGACCGTTTGGGAGGGTGGTCCTTGCATACACTTACATGGATGCATGTATCAGACATGTCGGTTGGCATAACTGGGGAAACTCAGAGAATGAGAGAAGTGCTTGCTTTTATGAGTACAGGTACATCATCTGAGATCTCTTAACTGTAAAAATTGGTAATCAAGAAACAAAGGGTTGCTAAGTTTTGATACTTTTTTTGATGTAAATCTGCAGGTGCTTTGGTCCGGGTAGTTGTTCGTCTGGACGGGTAACGTGGGCGAGAGAACTGATGGATGAAGAAGCTGGACACTTTCTGCATCATAGTTTTGTGGATCCAGATCAGGACCGGCCTTGGTTGTGTCTGAGAATGGGAATGAAAATACCATATTCGGCCTAGAATACTGAAAAGAAATGTTGAATAACAAAAGGAACCTGGCGAACCTACTGTAAACCAAGTATCGACCTTATGGTTATCTTTGTCGAAGTGAACAAGTGTACACAAAAAGTAAAAATTTCTTTCAAAGAATCTTCTTTGATTATACTCTTCATGGCTTCTTATTAATCGTTGGCAAGAGATATATATCAACTAATAATTCCGGATATTTACTTGTATAATTAAACATTGATCAAATTGGGCATTTGGTCTAGTGGTATGATTCTCGCTTAGGGTGCGAGAGGTCCCGAGTTCAATTCTCGGAATGCCCCATATCTTTTGTCACTTCATTTTTTCACACTTGGTTTATTCTTTCATTTGCCTTTACAGATTTGGATGGGTTTGGTGGAGAACATAATGCTAATCAATCACAACAGGTTCAAATAGTACAGAAGTAGACTCAGAGTTCTAATTCCAATATTAGATGTTTTCAGAATTAGAGGAAAACTCATCGACAAAATCGCGACATGACCAGAGTAACTTGCTTAGCATAGTCAAAAAGACAAAAAGCAAAATACACTCGAGAGATGAAGGAGAAGAAGACACACACATAGTTGTTCAGTAGCAGATTTGACCAGGGAGGTGTAGAGGCTTCACCTGGTGAGTTTGAAGTACAAGATCAAGATAATGGCGAGGACAAGGACTGTGATGATCGCCCCGATTGTCCATTTGTTCCTATTCATCCTCCTCGTCATTGCTGTCAAAATTTTCTTGCTCTTTCCCACGTTATCATCGACTCCGTGAAGCTGTAGTGGAATTTAGATATTGGTTAATGTGACATGAATCAGGGTAGTGGAAGAAACGGAGATCAAGAATTATTAGCAGGTGTATAAACGCGTGAGTGATTAGGTTTGGTGATCATGTAAATAACTGGCTTTCCAGAGAAGACAGTCTTGCAAAGAGAAATACCGTCTCGTGGGCGCGTAGGAGAGACTGTCTCTGGCCATGCAAATCCTGGAGGATTGAAACACCAAGCTCTTCAGTCTCCAGCATCGTTCTCCGACTGTCCTTGATTCTGTCTGTGGTTCGGCCTAAACGGTCTGTTGACATCATCAATCTTGATCTTTGATCAGCTGAAGCCTAACCCATTTGCATCAATCACAGAGATCAAAATCTGTTTTAATAAAACGATCAAGATTTGATGCATTGAACGAGTATATTAGAATGGCAACCATACCGTCATTGTGTCAGCCATACCAGCTTCCAGCAATTCATCTCGAGCAGCAGCGTTTAGGTTACCAGAAGTGATTCTCTTCACTTCACTCTTGAAATTGTTCAGATCGGATTTGTATTCCCTTAATTTGACAAGGAGGCTGGACTTTACATTGGGTGGAAGGCTTCTCGCCTCGAGGTCCATTTTCTTAACCTGGAAAAAAAAGAAAAAAAAGGTAAGAGGTAGAGTAACCGTCAATGGCATATATTCTATCGGAGCTACACAGATCACATACCAATGCTTCTGCGTCCTCAACCCCAGATTTGATTTCAGATAGCTTCTGCTTCTTTTGTTCTGCAAATTAATAAGGTCCAATCAATATATACTAAAGCTTATGAATAACTGTGGGTTATCTGAATCTCCATTATCAATTTACCTCCATGGAGGGCAATAGCTGAAGTAGACTTCTTTGAGAGATTTGCAGAAAGCTCACAGTATTGTCGCTCATATCCTTCGAACACCTGACTCATCGTTCCCAGGAAGCACTACTTGAAGAATCAGTTTAAAACCATAAGAGAAATGCAATAAACAAGAGAAGCAAGTATCACTAATCCCAGTTTAATAAAGCGTAAGACAATCAGAAATGATTGATCTCTAAAACAAGCCAATCCCTTGTGATTTTGAAAACGCATAAACATCGAAGATGATGAAGACGAATAATTGGGGATGAGCAAAAGACAATTAGAAGAAAGAGGGGGGAAATTTACAAGAACCGATTTGATCTGCGAAGAAGAGGAACGCCGGCGACGGAATGTGGATCGACGCGGAGATCCGGCGAGGACAATTCTGGAACAGAATGATAAAAAGACAAATATATTCAGAAAAAGGTTCAAAAATGGTTATATGGTTGGAGAGATTATACAGGACGGTTGGGAGCACGGTTTATTTAGTACACCAGCTCTTCCGCTCTTTCTCTGTTTTTTGTTTTTTATTTTTACTTTTTATCGTCTTAAATAAAAAATAAATAAAGTGGATCGAAACACCCAAAATTCACAACAAATACAGACGAACCAAAGCAACATATTTTGACAATACCAAAAGCATATACAAATCAATCTTAGTTCTATCTTACATCATAGTAGAAAACCTCTTATGATCGATAAAAGCTTGCATCTATCGCAGAGATGCTTAATAATTTCTTCCATAAATGGGCCTAAACAAACCGATACCAAAACATAAGGGCAGAAAATTGTTACACTTTTTTTTATAAGAGATTAAAACTCTTTCCTTTGAAAAGAGAAGATGTGTAGTAATCTTGGTAGTAGCTTCCAATCAAAAATAGGTTTTTTGAGCAACTAGGTTAATCTCTACCTGCATTAGAATTCTAATCTTCTTTGTCTTTTTCTCGGTAAAATTTTAAATCAACAAGACGAAACATGTTTGCTGAAAAACTCTAGATGTAACACACCAAAACTAGGAAAATAGACGATTGGACTCAAATAAACTGAAACGGAAATAAAATTTCGAAATAATGACAAATTATGAAAAGAAACTCAAAACCTTGCAGAAAATAATTCTCCAGAAACAAAGTTCCACAAATCAAGAGAATCAGAAACTCTAATTGAAAATAAAATACGGAAAAACATGGGACACAATAACAAGAAAATAATCGGCGTTGCGTAGAATAAGGAGCTCCACAACTCTTTTACAAGAGCCACATGTGTTGAAGTCACCACATATAAGAAAACCTCTTATCATGGTATTGTAAGTGTTGCCATCATGAACATGACCATCACTCTTCATGTTTATGAATAGTTCATTTGCTTCTACAAGCGAGCATTGTCTACATAAACTAAAAATCACCATTGTATATGTAATAACATTTGGGTCACACCTTTTTAGCAGATGTTGCAAATCATGTCCCAAGCATCATTGCCTTGATAGCATTGCACATTTCACCAATTATAATAATATAAATAATAATATCATAAGTCATCTCAATTTTTTTTGCAATGTCTCAAAAGATCTTACGTCGTTTTGAAAACTCCATTACCACATAATGCATTAAGGAAAATGTAGTACGCTTGGTTGTCAGGAAGGACGCTAGAGGAAATTATTTCATTGTGTGTCAATTGTTTGTTCTTTTTTTTGTATCTTGCGATTTGGTTCAATGATTTAAATTTTCTGGAGAATCAAATAAGGGATATAGATTTCATTTTAAATATTTGGAATCAAACCTACCAAATTTTACGGTTTCAAACAGCTTGATTTCGAACATTGTGGAATAAATCCGCCAATTCTTAATGCTGCTTCGATGTTCTTGATTTTCCCCCTCCGAAAAGCATTATATACTATTCTCTTCCACAAGAACATCACCAAGATACTACTCCATTTAATAAAAAATATTGGAGTTCATCCTTGTGTTTTAGGTTCATATTACACTGTTAGTTTAGCGATTACTTGTTCTTCTGTCCGTATGCTCCTAGGTTGCCTTGTCGTGAAGATCATTCTGAAGAAGAAGATGATGAAAGTGAAGTTGAAGAAGATAACCCATTTGCAAGGGTGAGGGACAATCAACAGCGAGATATCATTAGTGTTCTGAGAGGTGATGATAATCGTTGGGAATCAAGTTTCAAAATTGATCTTCCTGAATTCTCTGGTAGCTTACAACCTGACGAGCTATTAGATTGGATCAGTTCGGTGGAAGAGATCTTGTCGTTTAAACGTGTACATGACAACATGTTTGTGGCGTTGGTAGCAACTCGATTTAAGGGTCGAGCTTCAGCTTGGTGGCAACAAGTTAAAGAATAGAGAGCTCGAGCAGGAAAAGAACGAATTACGAATTGGGAAAAGTTGAAGCGCCATCTGCATAAGGCATTTCTACCTTACAACTACACTCGTACGTTGTATACTCGCTTACAGAATTTACGCCAAGGTACAAAATCAGTCGATGAGTATGCCTCAGAATTTTTCTCCTTATTGGCTCGCAACACGTTAACCGAAACAGAAGATCAAGTCGTATCTTGTTTCATTGGTGGATTGAAATTACAGATTCAAAATTCCTTGCTCTAATTTGATCTGGTCACAGTTTCATAGACGCACCAGCGAGCTCTATTAATCGAGCAACAATCTCGTAGTATGTCGACAGCTTGGGGTAGCTCACGTAATCGCATCGGATCCACACCAGACTCGGCCCAGCCGCGTTTGCCGGAACAGACTCGACTTCCTGATGGTGGTGATAATAGTACAACATTTAAACAACCTCGCACTTCATCTTTTAAGTGTTTTGGTTGCGGTGAGATGGGCCATCGCCAATCCTCTTTTCCTCATCAAGGGAAACACGGTTTGTTAACGGATGACAGCCCCATTTATGACAAAGAACCGCTTCATCAAGAATAGACTGAAAATGACGAACTGTTCTATGGGGACGTTGGCACAACATTGGTCATTCGTCGTAATTGCTTGGCTCCTCAAATAGTGGCTGAATCGTGGTTGCGTTCCAACATTTTTCGCACTACTTGCACTATTAGAGGAAAGGTGTGTAGGCTCATTATTGATTCAGGAAGTTGCACGAACGTTATTTCGGAAGAAGCGGTGGATAAACTAGCGTTGTTTAAGGAAGCTCATCCTTCTCCTTATCGACTCGCGTGGCTTGATTCAAAAATAGATTCACGGATTTCGAAGCGTTGCCAAGTTCCTTTTTCTATTGGTGCAAATTATAAAGATTTGGTGACTTGTGATGTTATGCCCATGGATGCTTGTCATATTCTCCTTGGTCGTCCTTGGCAGTATGATAGACGTACTTCTCATGATGGTTTCTCCAACAGATACAGTTTCATTTATGAAGGTAAGCGTATTGCATTATTACCTACCCAAGATGCCATGGATCCAGTGTCTTCCAGTGCTGATGACGTAACTGAGCCCGTAGCTCCCACTACTAAAGGGCCATTATTGTTCGTATAAAAGACGCAACTTGTCAAAGAAATTCAGGGTGCTGATTTGGTTTTTGCATTGATGGTCAATCCAGTTTCATCTTTGCCTTCGATGGACACTCCTCATGCGTTTCATGAGATTTTAGACGAATTTA
Organism: Pseudoturritis turrita; assembly: GCA_900406555.1. Classification (NCBI taxonomy): domain Eukaryota; kingdom Viridiplantae; phylum Streptophyta; class Magnoliopsida; order Brassicales; family Brassicaceae; genus Pseudoturritis; species Pseudoturritis turrita. The sequence goes on along the minus strand of OVBL01000460.1, from coordinate 99,052 downwards.
GTGATGTTTTCCCTGATGATTTACTCGTAGGTCTTCCTCCTCTTCGCGATATACATCATTGTATCGATCTTGTGCCTAGTGCACTGTTACCTAATCGCCCACATTATCATATGAGTCCTACGGAACATGACGAGCTGAGGCGTCAAGTAGAAGACTTGTTAGCCAAGGGTTATGTGCAAGAAAGTTTAAGTCCTTGTGCGTTGCCTGCTCTCTTAATTTGGAAGAAAGATGGTTCGTGGAGGATGTGTGTGGATAGTAGAGCAATTAACAAAATCACCGTGCGTTATCGTTTCCCCATCCCTCGTCTGGATGACTTGCTGGATCAAATTGGCACTGCGTCGATCTTTACAAAATTGGACTTAAAGAACGGCTACCACCAGATTCGCCTTCGCCCTGGTGATGAGTGGAAAACAACATTTAAAACAAGATAAGGGTTATTCGAGTGGCTTGTGATGCCATTTGGCTTCTCTAATGCGCCTAGTACATTCATGAGAGTCATGAATCAAGCATTGCGTCCGTTTATTGGGTGTTGTGCTGTGGTTTACTTCGACGACATATTGATCTTTAGCTCCTCGCTTTCATCTCATTTTTCTGATTTGCGTGGCGTCTTTAGTGTTTTGCATCGAGAAAAACTTTTTGCTGCGGCTAAGAAATATGCTTTTGGTGTCTTGCAGGTATTATTTCTGGGTTATGTCGTGTCCCACTGTGGTCTTGAGGTTGATCCAACAAAGGTGGAATCAATTATCTTGGCCTACGCCTCGTTCGATAACGGATGTGAGAAGTTTCCACGGCCTTGCTTCTTTTTATAATCGTTTCGTCCACCAATTTAGCAGTATTATGGCTCCCATAACCGATTGTATGAAAACCTCCTCCTTCTTTTGGATATCAGATGTTGAGCGTGCTTTTGATGTGATTAAGGCAAAGTTGAGCTCCGCACCTGTATTGATACTACCTAATTTTGAAGTGGCGTTTGAGATCCATTGTGATGCATCTAAACTTGGGATTGGAGCTGTGTTGAGTCAATTGGGAAAACCTGTTGCATTTTTTATCGAAAAGATTGCAGGCGCTAAGGGACGTTACAGTACGTATGATGTCGAGCTATATGCTGTCGTGCAAGCTGTCAAAAATTGGAGACACTACTTATTTCATCGAGAGTTCGTACTTTCTACCGACCATGACGCCTTAAAACATATGGGCTCTCAGGATAAAGTTTTCGCACGACACGCTTCTTGGTTCGCGTATCTTAAGCAGTTTACGTTTGTGATCAAACATAAAGCAGGTACGCTTAATACGGTAGCCGACGCATTGAGTCGTAGACGAGCACTTCTCTCGACTATGCGCGTTTCTGTTCTAGGTTTTGCAATACTTCCCGAGCTGTATCCTTCGAACCCCTTTTTCGGAAAGATTTGGACAGATGCTACTAATGGTTTTGATGATCATTATTTTGTGCTTGATGGATTCCTTTTTCGGGAAAATAGATTGTGTATTCCAGCTTGTAGTTTGGGCCTCAGGTTGATTCAAGAGCTACATGGTGAAGGACATGTAGGGAGGACCGTACACTTCATCTCGTGGCATCATCATATTTTTGGCCTTCCTTTACAGCGTGCTGTTAAACGTTACGTTATGCGTTGTGTTGTGTGTCAAAAATCTAAGGGTCATGCCACTAATGCCGGCCTTTATTTACCATTGCCTATTCCGACACAACCATGGACGGACATAAGCATGGATTTTGTTCTTGGCTTACCCCGCACGCAGAGGGGACATGATTCAATCTTCGTTGTTGTTGATCGTTTTTCGAAGATGGTTCATTTTGTGCCATGTAAAAAAAACAACGGATGTCGTTCAGATTGCAACGCTATTTTTTCGAGAGATTTATAAACTCCATGGTCTTCCGTTGTCGATTGTGTCTGACCGTGATTCGCGATTCCTCAATCATTTTTGGCGTTCCTTGTGGCGTCTTTTGCGTACTAGCTTGGACATGTGCTCGGCTTATCATCCTCAAACGGACGGTCAGACGGAAGTTACAAATCGAGCATTAGGTGATCTTTTACGTTGTTTAGTTGGTGAAAACATTCGGTCGTGGGATTCTGTATTGTGTCAAGTTGAATTTGCGCATAACCAGGCGGTCAATCGTAGCACTGGTTTCAGCCCATTTCACGAAGTGTATGGGACCTTACCTCGCGGACCTGTAAACTTGTCTGTTGCTCCAGATCGTACACGATTTCATGGCCGTGCTTGTGATGTCGTTGAAGAGTTTTCCTCGTTGCATCAACAAGTGAAGACCAATTTGGAGAAGGCTACAGCTTCGTACAAGTCTTATGTGGATTCTAAGCGACGAGATTTTCAGTTTTCGGTGGGTGATTTAGTATGGACAGTTCTTACAAAGGACCGTTTTCCAGCCAATACTTACAACAAGTTAAAAGATCGCAAGATAAGTCCATTGGAAATCTTGGAGAAAACAAACAACAATGCGTATCGTCTTCGTCTTCCTCCGCATATGGATACTGCCGACGTGTTTAATGTTAAACATTTGGTTCCTTATTTAGCGGACGGTAATGGGTCCAATTCGAGGTCGAATTCTTCTTCCCCCGGGAACCTGATGTAGCGGCAACAACTCTTCTTTTCTTTATAAGGCTTTTAATTATCGTATTCGTATTTTTAACGTTTGATGAACTTTACATTTTTTTATTGTGCTTTATTTATGTCGGCTATAGTTGGCTTTGTCACCACGGCTTGACGTCTAGGGTTTTACGTTTAGAAGAGTATAAATATTTTCATTCTTGTAGTTTGAAAGGGGGCTTTTTGAATTAATAATATTGTCGAGACCTTTCTCTTCAACCAAGTCTTCAACCTCTTGCTTTTCTCTTGAAGAAATCTTGAGCTCTAAGCTACAAGTCTTGCTCGTAATCTTTGATTAGTGGAGACTACTTGTAATATTCCCTGCAACAGTTACACTTTCCTTGTTTCTGGGGTTATGATTAACTTGGTTGAGTTTTCTTTGTTTGGATTTTTCTGGTATTGGGATTTTCGAATCAAACCGAACAATTTTAGGGTTTCTAAAAACTTGATTTCGACAATTCTGGAATCAAATTCGCCAATTACAGTAGAACCTCTATAAATTAATACTCTATAAGTTAATAATCACTATATAATAAAATTTATCGGTCTCGAGTTGGGTCAATGTAAAAATTAGTAAAATTCGATAAGATAATAAGATAATAATTTTTTTGAAGATCCAATGTAAAAGATGGTCCCAATAATAGTTTAAATTAATAATTATAAATTTTATGCATATATATATATATCTTAAAAAATTTAGTAAAATATGATTATAGTGTTGTATGTTTATATTTAAAGTTAAAATTTCGGTGGAACTAATTTCTAATTTTCCTTACTGCATCAAATTTTTTTGGTGTTATCATCTAGATCTCCTTCCAAAATTTTTAAAGAGTTCAAGACGTGATAATTGTTTTATTACGCGTAAATATTTTGGATAGTGTTATCTCGTCTTCAACATCATCAACGTAATTTTTCTAAACTCTAAATTTTTAGGATGTATCCTTTTTACCCGGATAGTCTAGTGGACTATTAATGTCCATTCTATTACGATAACCAAAATTATTAACATAATGTGGAATAAAATGAATATGTAAACAATAAAATATACAAAATTTTAAATAAATAAAATTTTAGAAGAATTTGTACGAATTTTAAACTAAACTATTTAATTTATATAAAATATATTTTACAAAAATCATGAACTAGAAAAATTTCTCTATCAATTAATAAATATTAATTTATCGATTCATTAATAACTTTATAAATTAATAAATATTCAAAATCCCAACATTATTAATTTATAGTAAAACATTTATACATATTTTACTGTATTAATTTTGGTTTGATCGATCTAACAAAAAAACTCTTCTCGAAGGTATCAAACTCTATTTCATTCTTTTGGTATTTTTGTTCCAGCCACGCTCACTCATATGTTTTATTTTTTCATGGATTGTTTGATTCTAACAAACGATATTTTTCCAATTCGTACCCATTTTTAGTGGTCACCAAAGCAGCATCCAATATAATTTTTTTTGATATAACCGTTAGGATTATTCTACTCATTCTAACGTTTTCTTTATGTATGTTATATGGTTGAAGAGAAATGGTAGAGAGAATTACTATTGTAAATGAAGATCGGTGCAAGCTATGGAAATGTCATCAGTTCAAGAAGAATTGCCTTGTAGTAAAAATGAGTGACTTTTTCTCCTGGATTACATGAAGAAAAAATATCTGGTCGTAAATTGTAAATAAGTGATTGTGTTTTATTTCACGTGTGATTGAAATAAATAATGTGACATTGTACAAAATAGCTTTCAGATAAAATAATGTCATATTTGTAAAAACCACGTATGATTTCAACAACAACAAAAATGTGTGAAGCCAATTTTATTTTTAAAAACACATGCGATTAATGAGCCAACGTATATAGTATAATTTTGTCATCTATTTTATTGCAAATAAATGACAAACATATGGTCATTTTTTTTAAAAGTACATGAAACCATATTTCTTGATATACTCAAAGTTGAAAAATAAATTTTATCATATTTCTAGTTTTTACAATTTCTAACTAATTAAATTAAGTTGAATAAATAAATTATTGATCCAGAACAAACACAGTTTTAAAAACAAAAGTTATAACCTTAGAAATAAAATTATTATGGGCTTAGCTAGGACTGGACATGAGACGGGTATCCTGATATTTTAGAGTACCCGTTATCCGACCCAATCCTAACGAGTATTAAAAAAAAATACCCGTATCCGATCCGCAAAAAATGGGTATCCTATTAAACAGGTACCCGGTCAAAAATTGTCGATTCGCCGGGTATCCGACCCATTACCCTTACCCGCATGATTGCAATATAATTTATCTATAAACTATAAGGTTAAGAAGTTGATATACCAAAAGATAAAAACTTTATTACAAAAACAGAAAGAATTTCTCTTATAGGCAACATATAGTTCAAAAAAATATAAAATTACAAACATCGAACTTTAAAGCTTGTAATCTATCATCTCTGAAATTATCAATGACAATTCAGTGACACAAAAGCTTTATGATGCGAGGATCATTCAGCTATTTTTACGCTCATGTTTCATTTTTTTTTAAAACACATTATAAAAAAAAAAATTTCAACTCAAATGCTATACTATATATCATACAATTTACATTATAAATGAGTTTAACAAATATTAGTGATATAAAATACGAGTATTTACGGGTCTGATAACAAATCGAGTTACGTGACGGCTAACGAGACGGGTACTTAAAAAAATGATAATCGATACCCGATCCTTACCCGCGGGTAATAAAATTATAATATCATTTACCCGATTTAAAAATTACATGTACATTTTTTTCAAGACGGATACGTATCGGATAACGAGTAACGGATATATGTGCCCAGGCCCAGCTAGAACCGTGACAACATTGTCGCATGCCATAAATATTATAAAAAAAAATGTCTCGGTTCATGAAGAAAATTATCTACAATAATAAATATCATCATATATAAAAAAGAAAACAAATATAGAACTAAAAACTAGCAAACAAAATATTAGTTATAAAACATAATTATTTTTTTTATTTTGTTCAACAAAATTGTCAATCAAATTTTCAAAATCAAAGTTTTTTAACTAAAGTTTTCAAATTTTTATTTGATATAACAAAAATAAGATAGTCAAGTCACTCAATCTTTTATGTAACAAACTAATTCTATGTTTACTTTACTCTAATTTTTTAACAATTAATAAGTGTTTCTATATATTTTTAGTTACTTAATTAACCATTAGAGTATCATGTAGACCCATGTTTTGTTTATTATAATTATCATAAAGTTGTTTAAGTCTATTACTTGAGTTTAACTAAATGAAATCTAATAAAATTTGATGCCATAAGCCAATGTTTCATATTTTTGTATTGAGGCACGGTGTAACACCCGTGATCCGTGGTTGTGATTTTGCTCGAGTTAGCGGTTGGAGTTGGAAATGATTAAGGCTTGAAAAGCTAAAAATTTGCGTAAGGCATAATGGGACATGGCGTGTGTTGGGCTGGAAATTGTGGTTTGTTATTGTTTGGGCCGTGGGTAACAATGTGTTGCTAATGGGCCGAGTGGGCCGTGAACCATGTATCATAAGTGGTGGTTTGGCCTGGTTTAAGTCGGTTTGGTTTGATCCGTGGTTTCTTATCCAAGTTAGGGCTTTCGCGTGGTGATGTATATATATTTTCGTGAGCCGTCGAGAGCACTCTTCTTCTTTTTGGCCGTAAGAGATAAACGAGAGCAAGCTTGCGATTCATCGTCGGATCATTGGTGTAATCGAGAGTTAGAGTGGTGGATCATCGTTCGTGGTTAGCGTGATCAAGTGCTAGGTAAGAATCGACAAACCCGTGTGTTTTCTTCCATAAGATTCGTTGTTGGTTCTGATTTTTTGTATTGGTTTGTCGAGGATTAGTTGGTGTTCACGGACGTGGTGTATCTCTCGGCTAGGGTTCGATTCACGATAGGGTAACTCGCGTGGTGTTGTCGAGTGGATCGTGCGTCGAGATTCTAGGTATGATTCATTAAAGCCGTGAGCTTTCTTCGATCATATACCTCGTTTGGTTCTGGTTTTGGTGTGGATTATCGAAGGGAAGGTTGGCGTGGATCATCTCTCGGCTAGGGTTCGATTCACGGTAGGATAACTCGCGTGGTGTAGTTGAGTGGATCGTGTGTTCGAGATCTTAGGTATGGATCGATAAACCCATGTGTTTCATCGTTGATTACCTTGTTTCGGCTCTGATCTATTTTGTGTTGGTTCGGAAAAAGGTGGAGTTGGTGTTCACGTTCGTGTTTGGTTTGGTCTTATATTAAGACATTTGTTGTTTGTTTGTTGTGGTGGTTTGGATTCGATGGATCTAGGGTAAACGTGTATGGATTTCTTTTGGCATATCGTACCCGAGAGTGATTCATCAATCAATCCGTTGCTAAGGTGAGTTCGTAACCGTAGCTTGCATCTAGGGTTTTTTGTATGGCTCATGGAGTCTATGTTTGTTGTTTGGATTGGCAGATACACTTCGGTGTATAGGTATACTTATGTATACGGTTTGGCAGATACACTTCGGTGTATAGGTATACTTATGTATACGGTTTGATGATAGTGTGCACACGTATATCATGTTTGGTGTTTAATCAACACGGTTTGTGTACGTTCGCGTACGGTTTGATGTTTGAGTTTGGTTGTTAACGTTTGAACATGGATAGTTAATACGCTGAGTTTGAGTTTGATGTTTGAATGCAATAATGGCTTATGATTGTTGTATAAATAATGTTGGATGTTAGCTGGTGAGTCGGGATGACCGATCTCACTAAGAAAATTCTTTTGTTTATGCCCCCTTTCATGGTGGCAGGTAATGGAAGTGGCTAAGGAGCATGCGAGACAAGGCTGGAAAAGAGGGGATGGATTAGGAGGGATTCATGTTATGTTAAGCATACGTTTGGCTTGTTTGGGTTGTTGAATTACACTCGTTTGATATTGGTTGGCTTGATTGCATACGCTTGGTAGGTTGTTTTATTATTGCTAAGTTGAACAATCTCGTCTGTTAGGTTGTTATGAACCACTATCGTTTGTTGAACCTCGTTTGAATTGAAATAAAGACTCTGAATTTCTTTTGTGTTTAAACATCTTGAGGTTATTGCCTATGCATGTTTGTGAGCCCGCTTAGGTTGTTAGTCTTCCGCTAAGTTGTAATCGAATTGAATTGATTTGTTTGAATCATGACCGAAATTTTTACTAAGTTAGTACGGTCTGCTTGTTTGTGTTCGCTGGTATCTTAACTTCGGAAAAGTTTTCCGGGTTAGGGTGTCACAAGTTGGTATCAGAGCGCGGTTCATTCTAGGATTGTTTGTCATTTGCATGGGGTTAGTGGGCTGTATAATCCATCCTTCCAGCACGGTCTCGTGGTAAGTCTTTTGTTTGTAGATGTGTTGCTAAGTTAGTTCACCACTAACTTAGTATATCATCTGGTTTGGTTTGTAGATGGCTAAAGGTAACGGCAGAAAGACAAGAAACACAGCAGCAGCAGCAGCCGCGAGTAACACTGAGAAGAGTGTGGCGAGGAGTTCAGAGCATGTGGATGACCGTCAGGGTGACGATCACAATGAGAACGTCCAGACCGCAGAGAACGCGGGTGTGAATGCAGCAAATGTCCAAGCTGCAGCAGCTGGTCCGACTAGAAAGGAGTTTGGGTTAATGCTGGGTGCATTGAACCAGATCTTGGCGAGGTTGCCAACTGTTGCACCAGCACCTGCAGTAGTGGAGGCACCAGTGGGGGTGGTACCACCAGCAAACGTGGTACAACCTGCTGTGGTTGAAGGGGCGGTGGGAGTAATCCCGTCCTACTTGTCCATGATGGAACATATGGTGAAGTTGGGAACCAAGAAGTTTGAGGGTGGTTCTGATCCGGTTGAGACCGACGAGTGGAAGTCCAGGGTGGAGAGAAACTTTGTCTCCATTCGTTGCCCGAAGGAGTACAAGAAGGACATTGCGGTTTATTTCTTGGGCGAGAAGGCCTATGACTGGTGGATGAGTGTATCCGGAAGGATGCCGAACCCTGATTGTTCATGGAATGTTTTCTGTGGGGAGTTCCGAGCTAAGTATTTCCCACCGGAAGCAGCTGATCGTTTGGAGAGGGAGTTCTTGGAGTTGCGTCAGGGTACTATGACCATCCGAGAGCTGGAAGTGGAGTTCAACAGGCTGTTGAAGTATGCTGGACAGCATATGGAGAGTGAGGATGCTCGAATCCGTTGGTTCATGGGGGCTATTCGGATTGACCTCCGTAACCGTGTCTGGATGAGTAACTTTACTACGCTTACCGAGCTAGTAGAGAAGGCAGCAGCTCTGGAGTCTGGGTTGGACGAGGAGGCAAGGCAACTTGGCGGGGTGAAGCTAGCAGTTCCAGCAGCACCGTATGCTAAGAGTGGAAACATTTCCGGGCAGAAACGGAAATGGGACAAGCATAAGGGTGGGAGTAAGGTGACCACTACTCGGAGTGCATGTCCGAAGTGTGGTAAGATACATCCAGGTTCGTGTGGGATGGCATCTGGAGGATGTTTCCTTTGTGGCAGCACGGGACATAAGCTCAGCGAGTGCACAGCTCAGAAGGTGTGCTACCATTGTGGCGATCCGGGGCACATTATGCCTAATTGTCCGAAGCTGGTTCAGGAAGGTGGGAGTCAGCCATCGGCAAAGAGGCAAGCGGTGGGGACAGCCGTGATGCCAAGGGTGTACTCGATCTCGGAAGACGCCATTGATCCAAGTTCGTCGCGTTCGATCTCTGGTTAGTAATCTATCATTGCTTGGTAAATTCGTTTGAGTTCGTAGTTTGTGTTTGTCGTTTGAGGTTGCAGTTTGCGTTTGTATTTGTCGTTTGTTGGTTGAGTCTTAGCATTCTAAATGAATGTGTAGGGACTGTTTGTATGGGCGGATTAACAACCCATGTGTTGTTCGACTTGGGAGCGACACATTGTTTTGTTAATCCGGGGTTAGTAGGAAAGAGTGGGTTCATGAAGGAACCTGTGGATCGTCTGGGAATGGTCCAAGTAGCAGGTGGTCAGGTGATGATGACCTACGGAATGGTCATGAATGTCTCGGTGATGATCGATGGGATCGATATACCGGCAGACTTGAGGATTTGTCGCGTTAAGTCCTACGACGTGATATTGGGCATGGATTGGCTCGATAGGTACAAGGCGCATCTGGACTGTCACCGAAGGCATGTTTGGTTCGAGAGGGGCGAGGCAAGGGTTGTGTTTCAAAGGATTCAGACTTCGCCGAGCAGTTTGATCGTGTCAGCTATCCAAGACGGACAGTTGATCGAGAAAGGGTGTGAAGCCTATCTGGCTACTATCAGCATGCGTGATGAGGAACCGATTGCCGAGTTGGGGGAAATTTCAGTGGTAAGGGATTTCACAGATGTGTTCGAATTGTTGACCGGACCGCCACCGGCAAGGTCAGATCCGTTCACCATTGAGTTAGAGTCTGGTACGGCTCCGATCTCTAAGGCACCGTACAGGATGGCGTCTGCTGAGATGGCCGAGCTCAAGAAACAGCTCAGTGAGTTGGTGGACAAGGGTTTTGTTCGTCCGTGCAGTTCACCGTGGGAGCACCGGTGTTGTTCGTTAAGAAGAAAGATGGAAGTTTTGGGCTATGTATCGATTACCGAGGGTTGAACTGGGTAACCGTGAAGAACAGGTATCCTTTACCAAGGATTGATGAGTTGTTGGACCAACTCAAGGGTGCAACCTGTTTTTCGAAGATCGATTTGGCTTCGGGTTATCATCAGATTCTGGTAGCTGAGGAAGATATCGGTAAGACCGCCTTTAGGACAAGGTACGGTCATTACGAGTTTGTGGTAATACCGTTTGGGTTGACTAACGCACCGGCAACGTTTATGAAACTCATGAACAATGTGTTCAGGGAGTATTTGGACGAGTTTGTCATCATCTTTATCGATGACATTTTGGTGTACTTGAGTGACCGAGAAGAACACCGAGTTCATTTGGAGAAGGTGTTGAGTAGGCTGAGGGAACAGAAGTTGTTTGCCAAGTTCAGCAAGTGTAGCTTCTGGAGGAAAGAGATTGGGTTTTTGGGTCATATTGTCTCGGACAAGGGAGTGTCCATTGACCCATAAAAGATCAAGGCCATAGAGGAGTGGCAGAGACCGCAAAATGCGTCTGAGATAAGGAGTTTTCTCGGATTGGCGGGGTACTACATGAAGTTCGTGAAGGGATTTGCTAGTACGGCCAAGTCAATGACACAGCTAACGGGAAAAGATGTTCCGTTTGTATGGGCAGCTGAGTGTGAGAAGAGTTTCTCGACACTTAAGGGGATGCTAACCAGTGCACCGGTATTAGCATTGCCCGAACCGGGTGAACCATTCGTGGTTTATACGGATGCTTCAAGGATGGGTCTGGGTTGTGTTATGATGCAGAAGGGTAAGGTGATCGCCTATGCATCTAGACAGCTAAGGAAGCATGAAGGAAACTACCCTACCCATGACCTTGAGATGGCAGCGGTGGTTTTTACCTTAAAGATTTGGAGATCCTATCTCTACGGTGGTAAGGTTCAGGTCTTTACCGACCATAAGAGCTTGAGGTATATTTTTACTCAGCCCGATTTGAACCTTAGGCAACGTAGATGGATGGAGTTGGTCGCAGACTACGACGTGTCTATCGAATACCATCCGGGTAAGGCCAATTCCATGGCAGATGCACTAAGCCGTAAGCGAGCGGTAGTGGCTTCGGAAAAAGATCTGGAATTGTTGGTAAGCATGGTGAGTGTTTTACGTCTAGCAATTCTGACGGATGAGGTTGAACCGTTGGGTTTGGGAGCAGCGGATCAGGCAGATTTGTTGACTCGTGTTCGAGCAGCCCAGGAAAAGGATGAGAAGTTGAATCAGGCAGCTCAGAATGATAAGACCGAGTATCAGACATCGAATAATGGTACGATTCTGGTGAATGGTCGACTGTGTGTTCCTAGTGATAAGGTGTTAAAGGACGAGATCCTTAAGGAAGCACACCAGTCTAAGTTCTCCATTCATCCGGGAGCAACTAAGATGTATCGTGACCTGAAGAGATACTACCAGTGGGTAGGAATGAAGAGAGATGTTGCTAAGTGGGTTGCGAGTTGTCCGATGTGCCAATTGGTTAAGGCCGAACATCAGGTTCCGGGAGGGTTGCTATAGAGGTTACCGATTCTCGAGTGGAAGTGGGACATGATCACGATGGATTTTGTCACGGGTTTACCTATGTGTGGCGGTAAGGATGCGATTTGGGTCATCGTGGATCGATTGACTAAATCGGCACATTTCTTAGCAGTTAACCGTAATGACAGATCGGAGAACCTAGTTGAGATTTATGTGAGGGAGATTGTGCGGTTACACGGAGTACCGGCAAGTATTTTGTCTGATAGGGATTCTAAGTTTGCTTCAGCATTTTGGAGGGTGTTGCAGAAACGGTTTGGAACCAAGGTTCACATGAGTACTGTGTATCATCCTCAGACGGACGGACAGTCCGAGAGAACAATTCAGACCCTGGAGGATTTGCTGAGGGCGGCAATCCTAGATTGGGGTGGAAATTGGGAAAGTCACTTGTCGTTGGCCGAGTTTGCGTACAATAATAGCTACCAAGATAGTATCGGCATGTCACGTACGAAGCCTTGTATGGTAGGCCTTGTCGTACACCCCTTTGTTGGACACAAGTGGGGGAGAGGAGTATCTTTGGTAGGGATTTTGTGGACGATACAAGTGAGACGGTCCGAATCTTGAAAGTAAAGCTTAAGGAAGCTCAAGACCGGAAGAGTTATGCGGATAAGCACCAGAGAGAGCTGACGTTTGAGGTTGGGGATATGGTTTACTTGAAGATGGTTACCTACAAGGGTAAGGAACGGTCTAGTCAGACGGCTAAGTTGAGTCCGAGGTACATGGGACAGTACCAGATTGTGGAAAGGATTGGTCCAGTGGCGTATAAGTTGGATTTTCCACCGGCCTTGAAAGCTTTTCATAAGGTGTTTCACGTTTCTATGCTAAGAAAGTGCATGGTAAACGGTGAAAATGTGGTTGTTAACCCTCCGGCAGATATGCAGCCTAATCTGACCGTAGAAGGTAGACCGGTCCGGATCATCGACCGGAGAGTTTGAGCAGACAGAAGAAAAAAGGTCAAACTGGTTCAGGTCGTATGGGATTGCGATGGTGAGGAAGAGATTGCGAAAATGAAGGAAAAGTTTTCTAAGTGGTTCGAGAAGCAAGTGATGGAGGCACCCAAGATAAAGGATAAGGCTTGAGCCGATTCGGGGACGAATCGATGCTAAGTGGGGGAGAATTGTAACACCCGTGATCCGTGGTTGTGATTTTGCTCGAGTTAGCGGTTGGAGTTGGAAATGATTAAGGCTTGGAAAGCTAAAAATTTGCCTAAGGCATAATGGGCCATGGCGTGTGTTGGGCTGGAAATTGTAGTTTGCTGTTGTTTGGGCCGTGGGTAACAATGTGTTGCTAATGGGCCGAGTGGACCGTGAACCATGTATCATAAGTGGAGGTTTGGGCTGGTTTAAGTCGGTTTGGTTTGAGCCGTGGTTTACTTATCCAAGTTAGGGCTTTCGCGTGGTGATGTATATATATTTTCGTGAGCCGTCGAGAGCACTCTTCTTCTTTTTGGCCGTAAGAGATAAACGAGAGCTTGCGATTCATCGTCGGATCATTGGTGTAATCGAGAGTTAGAGTGCTGGATCATCGTTCGTGGTTAGCGTGATCAAGTGCTAGGTAAGAATCGACAAACCCGTGTGTTTTCTTCCATAAGATTCATTGTTGGTTCTGATTTTTTGTATTAGTTTGTCGAGGATTAGTTGGTGTTCACGGATGTGGTGTATCTCTCGGCTAGGGTTCGATTCACGATAGGGTAACTCGCGTGGTGTTGTCGAGTGGATCGTGCGTCGAGATTCTAGGTATGATTCGTTAAAACCGTGAGTTTTCTTCGATCATATACCTCGTTTGGTTCTGATTTTGGTGTTGATTGTCGAAGGGAAGGTTGGCGTGGATCATCTCTCGGCTAGGATTCGATTCACGGTAGGATAAATCGCGTGGTGTAGTCGAGTGGATCGTGTGTTCGAGATCTTAGGTATGGATCGATAAACCCGTGTGTTTCATCGTTGATTACCTTGTTTCGACTCTGATCTGTTTTGTGTTGGTTCGGAAAAAGGTGGAGTTGGTGTTCACGTTCATGTTTGGTTTGGTCTTATATTAAGACGTTTGTTGTTTGTTTGTTGTGGTGGTTTGGATTCGATGGATCTAGGGTAAACGTGTACGAATTTCTTTTGGCAGATCATACCCGAGAGTGATTCATCAATCAATCAGTTGCTAAGGTGAATTCGTAACCGTAGCTTGCATCTAGGATTGTTTGTATGGCTCATGGAGTCTATGTTTGTTGTTTGGTTTGGCAGATACACTTCGGTGTATAGGTATACTTATGTATACGGTTTGGCAGATACACTTCGGTGTATAGGTATACTTATGTATACGGTTTGATGATAGTGTGCACACGTATATCATGTTTGGTGTTTGATCAACACGGTTTGTGTACGTTCGTGTACGGTTTGATGTTCGAGTTTGGTTGTTAACGTTTGAACATGGATTGTTAATACGTTGAGTTTGAGTTTGATGTTTGATGTTTGAATGCAATAATGGCTTATGATTGTTGTATAAATAATGTTGGATGTTAGCTGGTGAGACGGGATGACCGATCTCACTAAGCAAATTCGTTTGTTTATGCCCCCTTTCATGGTGGCAGATAATGGAAGTGGCTAAGGAGCATGCGAGACAAGGCTGGAAAGGAGGGGATGGATTAGGAGGGATTCATGTTATGTTAAGCATACGTTTGGCTTGTTTGGGTTGTTGAATTACACTCGTTTGATATTGGTTGGCTTGATTGCATACGCTTGGTGGGTTGTTTTATTATTGCTAAGTTGAACTTGAATCTTGTCTGTTAGGTTGTTATGAACCACTATCGTTTGTTGAACCACGTTTGAATTGAAATAAAGACTCTGAATTTCTTTTGTGTTTAAACATCTTGAAGTTATTGCCTATGCATGTTTGTGAGCCCGCTTAGGTTGTTAGTCTTCCGCTAAGTTGTAATCGAATTGAATTAATTTGTTTGAGTCATGACCAAAATTTTTACTAAGTTAGTACGGTCTGCTTGTTTGTGTTCACTGGTATCTTAACCTCGGGAAGGTTTTCCGGGTTAGGGTGTCACACACGGTCCTGTGCCCAGCCCTAGGCTTAGCAACGCGAAACCACCCATAGCAATGTTATCAAAGAAGTTTTGGTTAAATGTACCCTCTTGCATCATATAAATTATCAAGTTTGTTATCAACACGTCTTCACAAAATATGGAGCTCGACATATGGTCATTTTTTTTCTTCAAAAGTACATGAAACCATGTCATGATATTACTCAAAAGTTTAAAATTTATTTATCATACTTCTAATTTTATACCAATTCTAACTAATCAAATCCAGTTGAATAAGTAAATTATTGATTCAAAAATTTGAACAAACAAAGTTTTGGAAAAAATGTTATAACCTTAGAAATTTTACTATTATGCACTTAGAAATTCGAAACTCCATTCAGCAATTCTATCTAATTTTTTTTTGATTAGATATACCCTCTTGCATCATATCAACATCAATTATTAAGTCTGTTGTCAACATGTGTTCAAAAAATCCGGAGCTTCACAATTTTTTTACAAGCGCCACACATGTGTTGGAGTCATCACCTATAAGAAAACCTAGCATGGCATTGTAAGCGGTGACATCATGAACATGGCCATCACTCTTTATGTTTATGAATAGCTTATTTGCTTCTACAGTCGAGCATTGTTTGCATAAACCAAAAATCCTGGTTGTATATGTACTAATATTTGGCTTCGAATCTTCTTACCGGTGGTTGCAAAACAGATCCCAAGTATCGTTGATATTGCTACCATTGCACATTAATAATATCGTAACTCATGACTATTTTTTAGCAACGCCCCAAAAGTTCTTAGCACATAGTGCATTAAGTAAAAATATATGCTTGGTTTCCAGAAAGGACGTTGCAAGAAATGATTTGACTGTGTGTAAATTGTTTATTCTTTTTTTTGTATCTTGCTATTTGCTTCAGTGATTTAAGTTTTCTGGAGAATCAAAATAAGATATTTGGATGTCGTTTTGGGTTTATAGAATCAAACCTACCAAAATTTTAGGGTTTCAAACTGTTTGATTTTGAAAATTATGGAATAAAATCCACCAATTCTTAAGTTTGCATCGAGCTTCTTGATGCTTGACTGCAGAAAAGCGTTCTATACTCTTCTTTGGCACAAAAACATCACCAAGATACTACTCCATTTTATAAATGTAATCTTCTTATTCCTTGTGTTTTAGTTTCATATAAGACTGTTAATCTGACGATTAGTTGTTCTTCTTTCTGTATATTGCTATTTGCTTCGTTATGCTTATTAGGTTTCTAGGGATTATGGTGATTAATTTGTTTGATTCTTATTTGTTTAGATGTTTTTTATTGGGATTCATTAATCAAACCCACCAAGTTTATGGTTTCTAAATACTTGATTTCAAGAATTCTAGAATCAAATTAGCATATCCCTAATTTTTGTTCGATCGATCTAACAAACTAACTCTTCTCGATTATGGGTTCGGTTCACGATGGGATGAAACCATATTTTTGTCTTTTGGAATTTTAGTTCCAGTCATGCTTTGATATGTTTGATTTATTCAGGGATTGGGCAATTTTGACACAAGTTATGTTTCCAATTCGTACCCATTTTTAGTGTCACTGATGTAATATCCAATAGAGAATTTTTTTGATGTAACCGTTAAGGGCTTTTCTACTCTTTATAATGTTGCATCTTTGTATGTTATAGGATTGAAGAGAAATGACAGAGATAATTTACTATTGTGAATGAAAACGGGTGCAAGCCATGGCAATGTTATCAGGATTGCAAGAAGAATTGACATGTAGTCAAAATGGATCACTTTTTTTACTAGATGACGTGCAGAAAAAATATATATCTTCGTAGATTGGAAATAAGTGGATTTTTATTCATGTGTGATTGAAATAAATAACGTGATATTGTCAAATAATGTACCATCAGATACAATAACATGTTATTTATACAACCACGTGTGATTTCAACTAAAAACATATGTGTGATGCCAATATAATTTTAAAAAATATTCTATATATATTAATAGAGGAGATATTCACAAAAACAATTCTAGGTGTCAAGCAATTTAAGGGACACATCATTTAATTTTAACCAATCAGAATATTTCAATTAAAAATGTAATAATACATGTTTTACAAATTTAAACCCAACTAAATATAATATTTTAGACTTGCCATATCTATTTTTACAATTTTATGATATATTAACAAGTTTTTAATTATTATAAAGATCAATTTAGACGGAAAATTAAGATCAATTTTACACTTAAAAGATATTGAAATAAATAACATTTGCATATTTTTAATCAATTTTACACATAAAAATATTAAAACTAATGGCATTAACATATGCTTGATCAAAAATATTTAACTTTATTATATTTATGCACAATATATATCATTTTGTACGTTTATAGATATTATAAATCATATGCTTTGTTATACACGTTTAAATATTAAAAAATTGTATATGTTAAAATCGATTCATCAACCTATTTAATCATTTAATCCCGCGTTTGGCGTGGGTCAAAATCTAATATGCGATTAATTAGCCAAAGTATACTTTGTTTTGTATGGTCATTTGTTTTTTCAAAAGTACATTAACCCAGATTTCCTGATATATGCAAAGTTGAAAATAAAAGTTATCATATTTCTAGTTTTCTACAATTTCTAACTAATCAAATCTAGTTCAATAAGTAAATTATTGACGTTGAACAAACAAAATTTTGAAAAAAAGTTATAACTTTAGAAATGACATCTTTATATGTTTCGCAACTCGAAACCATCTTTAAAAATGCTATAAAAGAAGTTTTGGTTAAGTTATTTTTTTTGAAAAAAATGCTTACTATTGAAATGCAAGAAAGAAAATGTTCTACATGGCCCGTAGGTCCATTAGCCAAGTGGTTTTGAAATATTAATAAGAAACACACATGAATCAAATTTGAAGAGCCCATAAGCCCATAAGCCCATAAATATTTTTGTCTTCAACCTGAACAAGAGACGATTCAGGTGCTTCGATGAAATCCAAGCAAACGAGATTTGCATGTCAATAGAGGAGAGAGTTCCAGTAAATCGGAGAGTAGTTGATGAAGAGATTGATCTATTCAATATAGAATCAGTTTGAAAGCCAGTGTTGTATCAAGGTAGAAGCATAAGCCGGCTGTTTTTGACGATGATAAGAGATCTTGTTCTTAATGATAAGTGAGGCATCTCGAATGATGGACTCCCTTGCATCATATCAATTATCAAGTTTATTATCAAAACGTATTCAAAAAAAATCTAGAGCTCGACATATGGTCATTTTTTCCCCTTCAAAAGTACATGAAACCATATATCATGCTATTACTCAAATATAGTTTCATGTACTTTTGAAGAAAAAACTTTATCATATTTCTAATTTTAGTTTCAGCCATGTTCAGTGGTATGCTTTGATTTCTTCAAGGATTGTTCAATTCTGACAAAAAAATTGTTTATAATTCGTACCCAATTTTAGTGTCACCAATGCAACATCCATTAGAGAATTTTTGATGTAACCGTTAAGGGTTCTTCTACTTTTTATAACATTTTCTCTTATATTATATGATTGAAAAGAAATGTCATCAGGAATGCAAGAAGAATTGCCTTGTAGCAAAAAGGTTATTTATTTCTCTGTATGACGTTAAGAAAAAAAATATGTTTGTAAATTGTAAATAAGTGATAGTTTTATTTCACATGTGATTGAAATAAATAATATTATATTGTACGAAATAGTGTGCCGTCATATAAAATAAAATAATATTTGTGAAAATTATATGTGATTTCAACTAAAAAAATACGTGCGAAGCTGATATTTTTAAAAACTCATGCGCTTAATGAGAAATCGTATATATAATTTTATCATCTATTGTTTTGCATATACTTTTTTTTAAGAGTACATGAAACCATATATTTTGATATACTCAAAGTTGATATAAACTTTATCATATTTCTAGTTTTCTACAATTTCTAACTAATCAAATTTTGAGTAATTAAATTATTAATGATGAACAAACAAAGTTTTGAAAAAAGTTACAACCTTAGAAATAATATCATTATACGCATAGCAACTCAAAACCACCCTAGGAATGCTATCGAAGAAGTTTTGGTTAAGTTTACCCTCTTGCATCATATCAATTATAAGTTTGTTGTCAACACGTATTCACAAAATCAAGAACTCGACATATGGTTATTTTTTCTTCAAAAGTACATGAAGCCATATTTTTGCACTTTATTTGGTAGGTACTGTCAGGTTCCATGGCAGTTTTATCAAGGTTAAATCAACGGGGGATCAACTGCTCCACTATATGTCAGAGATGTGGAGCAGACGAGGAAACAATTAATCATGCTTTGTTCGAGTGTCCCACAACTTTTCAGACTTGGACACTATACTTATCCTCTCAGGGAAGAAACTTATTCTCCTATTCCTCGGTATATACAAATATGGATTTTCTTTTTCGGAGGATTTCGAGGGAGGATATTCATAACGGTGATTGCAAGTTATTCCCATGGTTCTTGTAGTATATTTGGAAATCAAGGAATAAAAAGATTTTTCAAGGGGTCGAATCCGAACCACCATATATTTTTCAGATGGCGGAAAGTGAATTTTTAGCATGGAATGAAGCCCAACTCGGATCAACGGAGGCAACAATCGCTCCAGGGAAGCCGAACCAAACAATGGTCCAGCTACCGACTCATCTACGTTGTCAAGTTGATGGATCATGGAAAGAGACATATTCAACCTCAGGTTTAGGATGGTTCTGCCTTCAAGGAGAACAAACGGTGCTTTTAGGTGCTCAAGGACTGAGACGCCGGATGTCTCCGTTGCATTCGGAGATGGAAACTTTACTTTGGGCTATGTCATGTATGTTGGAGAAAGAGTTGGATTGCCATGATTTTGAGACAGACTATTCAGATCTTGTCGACATCGTCCGGTATCCAGAGGAGTGGCATGATTTTTCCATCCTATCAAATAAGTTCAGGGAGTTGCACGACAGTTTTTCCCATTTCTCTTTGTCTTTGATTTCTCGTTCTTTTAATTTAAAGGCGGACTGTTTGACCCGTTCAGCACATTTTAGAGTTATTGATTTCTCTTTTGTAAGCGACTCTCCACCTAATTGGATTACCAATTATGACAGCATCTTTTAATTAATAGTTTGGTTGACAAAAAAGAAAGATATTATTCAAATTTGAAAATAACTTTATCGTATGTATAATTTTCTACAATTTTTAAGTCATTAAATCCAGTTAAATAAATAAATTATTGATGCAAAAAACTGAACAAACAAAGTTTAGCAAAAAAAGTTATTACCTTAGAAACAATACTATATCGCATGTGGTTGTCACGTATCACTGAAAATTTCACAAGAATAAAAGATGGAAAAGGAGAGATTAGTTTGGAAACAAAAAAAAAACGAGAAAGAAAAACATAGCTAGCTAAATGAAAACATAATAATAGTGATCAATGCACCATAAAATGTGCGAAGCTCAGTAGTGCTCTACTTTTTGTCTTTAGAAAAACTTAGATCTTGTTTTTTGAAGAGGTTACTGTTACTTTTCAATTTTACTTTCTCAATTATTGAGAAGATATGTACATATCTTAGATATAGATATTTTTTTTTGTTTATATTTCCTTTTCATAATTATCTCTCTTTTAGGTTTTTGGAATTGCATTAAAAGTATTTCTTATGTGAATGAATAAAACAAAAAGCTCTTTCATACGTCTTCGGGTTTTCGACTATTTTCCTTTTCATATATTGTTATATATTTTTTTTCCATAGTTATCTCTAATTTAGGTTTCTCGACTTATATAAAATGCATTGTCTATGTGAAACAAACAGAAACAACTTTTATATATATACACGTCTTTGACATCATTTTTTTTTACAAACCTTGTTTTTTTTTTTTTTTTGATAAAACAAAATTTGTTGTTGTTATCATTTTTACAAATTTTCTTAAAAAAAGAACGGATTGACATATGTAGAAGAAATTTTGTCTTGTACTATTGTGAGGAATCACATACCATCATTCGATATCTTATTTTTTTTTTAAAGTAAATTTAACTGTAAATTACTATAGTTTCTATATATTAGAATTTAATATTTATCATTTTAGGAATATTTCATAATTATCTGTATTTTATTTTTCATAATTATCATTTTCAAAATATTTATCACTTATGTGTTGTCATTTCATTTGTTACAATGTACCAAAATACGTAGGATGTATTTGTAATTGATAAAATGGTGTACATAGAATTTTCTACGATTCTTTTTTTTTTTGCATGTTTATTTTAAAATAGATATGTACATGATTGATTTAAGATTATTACTATTATTTTAAAAAAAAATCTGCAATTACACAAAAATGTGTTAACATATCCATGGTCAACTCTAGTGTTTCAGAGGCCTAAGGCATTAGTTTTTTCCCAAACTATAGCCTTATATTTTTTTTAAATAATATATTTAAATGTTTTATCTTCTATTATTTATTAATAAAGATGTAACAACAACATAATTCTGGAAAAAAAACATAGCATAATAGGAAGAAATGAAGAAAATATAACAAGAACATAATTCTGAAAAAGAAAAATAAAACACAACATAAGAAGAAATGAGGAATATATAACAACAACATAAGTAGAAATGAGGAAAAAACCACAGCATAATAAGAAGAAATGAGGAAAATATAACAACAACATAAAGAGAAATGAGGAAAGAAAAACACAACATAATAAGAAGAAATGAGTAAAATATAAAAGCAACATAAGAAGAAACGAGGGGGAAAAAACAAGCTAAAACAAGTTTTTGGTCTAGAGACTCAAATTGAATTACATAACAAATGATCAATATTAATCAAACCTCGAGTGAGGAGGATGACTATGATGAGGAATATTTTCTTGAAAAAACTTGGAGGCTGCAAGTGTAACCTTTTTCTTCAAATCTTCAAGAATACCTTTGAATTCATCAGCATGAGTGAAGTCAAATCCTTCAACGGCATCATCCCACCAATTGCCAGACGTTTTACTCCTTTCTCTGATCTTCTTCAACTCTTCATTTTTCTTTTTCTCAGATTCTAATTGGTTCAATACCTGCAAATGCAAATATTTTAATTTTAGAATTTCAAGTGTAAAAACTTTCTTTTACATGTAACATCTCAATTTAACATCTCAATTTAATTCTTAAAAAAACAGATATATAGATTGAGAATATTAATAAAACAACGAATTCTAGATATATAAATAAGAATACTAGCACTAATTTCATTCCATATGATTCTACAACATATATATCATTGGTATTTTTCTAACATATCATGAGCATATAAATCTATTTTAAATACAAAGAAAATGTCTATGTTTTAGTGTTTAATATATATATATATATATATTTAAAATAAATATAACCATATGAGTCGAGGTTCATTTTACATGTAAAAATCTATTTGGTAATATCTTAAATACATTTTTTCGAAAAAATAAACATATAGAATATTGAAATAACGTAATTTAAATATTTAAATAAAAATATCAATTATGCCACTAATTTCATAGCATATGATTCTACAACATATATTAACATTTTTTCTACATATCATGAGCAAATAAATCTATATTCTAAATAGAGAGAAAATGTCAATTTTTTAAATTTTAATATTAATTTTTTATAAAAAATAAACAAATACAACCTTATGAATCGAGGTTCCTTTTAGATGTAAAAATTCATTTGGTAATATCTCAAATAAATTCCTCGGGAAAAATAAACATATATAGATTGAGAATAATGAAAATAATGCAATCTAAATATATAAATAAGAATACCAATTAAATCATTAATTTTAATACCATATGATTCTAGCATATCTTTGGCATTTTTCTAACATATCATGAGCATGTAGATCTATTCCAAATACGGATAAATGACTACTTTTCGTATTTAATATGTAAATAATTTTATTAAAATAAAACTGCGCAAATCGAGGTCCATTCGACATGTAAAATCCATTTGGTAATATCTCAAATTAATTTCTAGCACGATTGAGAATATTAAAATAATGCAATCTAAATATATAAAGAAGAACACCGATTTATGTCAATAATTTTATACCATATGATTCTACAACATATCATTGGCATTTTTCTGACATATCATCATGACATGTAAATTTATTCTAAATACAGAAAATATCTATTTTGTTAATATAATTAAATAATAAAAAAAATATTTGAATACAACCGTGTGAATCGAGGTTCTATATTAAACATAATGATATTTTCAAAACACACGATAAAAAAATTTAAATTGATCTGAGTAAGAAGAGTAAAAAAACCTGAGTAAGATGATTATTCAGATCTTGAACGACGGAATTTCGATGGGCTTCATTAAGTTGCATATTGTTGTATTGGTGAGGAGGTGGAGGGTTATTGTTTAAGAATTGGTCAATTACAATTTCAACATTTGGATGACCAAAAGAAAAGATTTTTCGACCAGGCGAAAACACAATAACGGCGGTTTCTGCGCCACAAAGTGTGGAAAGCTCACTAGCCTTTTTGAAAATCCCAGATTTTCTTTTTGAAAAAGTAACTTGAAGGTTACTTTTATTTTTCATTTTGACCATCTCTATTTTTTGACGACCTTTGCTTTTCTTCACCATTTTTATTGATGTTTGAGAAAATAAAATATAGACTGATGATTTGCAGGATGAATTTTTTTTGTATTTATAGGGAATATTATAGACCAGCAATTAATATTTTGAGTTGTCTAAGAGTAATTTCAACTTTAATTTATTATATTTTATTTTTGAATATCAAATTTACCATTTTTGGGACATTTCAATATCTTCATACTCTATCAATATAAGGTATGCAATTCATATTAATTTGACTATACTATTTTTATTTCATTTGTTACTATGTATAAGATTTCAGTTTTTCAGATGCTATTGTAGATGAGGTTGAAAGGTGGTGTTTCCCTCTGCTTTAGGTGGTTTGAAGCTTTTGATCCAAAAGTTACATTCATTAGTAATATTTATGTTTATAGAAACGAAGATGGAGAGCTGAGATTGTGGATTATTGGTTAACTTAAAATCATATACAAGTTTCATGTAATCCAGATTCATTATGAAATTCAAAAAAAAGCCCTTGAATCTGCCATGAAGTATGTCGCATGTGGTTGTCATGTATCACTGAAAATTCACAAAAAGAAAAGATGGAAAAAGAGAGATTAATTTGGAAACCAAAAGAAAACGAGAAAGAACATAGCTAGTTAGATGAAAACATAATAATAGTGATCAATGCACCATAAAATGTATAAAGCTTAGTAGCGCTCTACTTTTTGTTTTTAGAGAAACTTTTTTTTTCCTTTAAAATTTATTATTAAAAAACCAAAGTCACAACGTAACAGAACAAGAAGAATATCTTAGAAACAGAGTATTGCTCGAAAACAACGAGCCTAAAATAGAGCAAACCAATCAAATTAGTGAGCATCACCAACTATCCTTTCCTTCATGAAAAAATCTCTCAACCATCTAGGTTCTCATTGCGCAATATAGGAAGGTAATCTTAGATCAATCTCGCAACCATCTAGGTTCTCCTTGCGCAACATAGGAAGGTAATCTTAGATCACACACTACAATTCTCGCAATTTCAAAGGCCCTTTATTGCATTGAGGTCGTTCAAAGGATAAAAACCAATTTGGTTTGTTGGATGTATAAGATAGCAAAAATGCAAGATCACCTTCAATGGCTGGCTATGATCTCGGCTGATTTAATGCTTTTATTAGATCCTCTAAAATCGCAGCAAACGTTACCTTATCGAAATGAAGATTCGACATGCTTTCTAATGCCCATTCCCAACTTCTCACATTGGCTACAAAATCTGAATGAACCTGAGTATACGATCTTCTGCTATGAAACAAAACCACTCCTTTTTCATCTCTAACCACCCATGACACTCCTGTGAAAGATTCAGATTTCGACCATGAACATCCAATGTTACATTTCAATTCATCAGTCAAAAGGGGTTGCCATTTGAACTCTATAATCCTCTCATTACCCGTGTCTATGACTATTATAGTGCATTTCTAGATCATAATAATGGACAGCCTCCAAGCAACCAAATCTTACATTTGGACATGGAACTTTGAGGTCCATGACTGAATTGCATCTTGAACATACATCAGGCGTAACTATATATCCTTCAGGACACTGGATGCCAAAAAGGTCGACTCAAGTTAGAACCCTAACATAGTAATTAATCTCCATATAAATGCAACTGAAGTCTGAACATTTAACTAATTAATCTCCATAGTCTACCAACTGAAGTCAGAACCATAAGACGAACAGAACATATACAGATAGTAAACGGTAAGAAAGTTAACCTTGAAGAAAGGTTTGTCGAGTTGAACGAGGTGATCCCTGAGCGATGATGAGTCACTTTCATCTCCGTCCATGTCGATAGAAAATTTAAGTTTTATATTTGATCTAAGAGGCGTAAAAAGAAGAGATCTGATCAATGAACTTTTCTGAGACACTGAAATCCTAATATCTTGTTTTATACTGTCCCTTATGGGCCTATGGGCCCACAAGTGTTATAAGAATATGCGTTTGCGTTCCATTTAATATAATAAATATCAGCAGAGTTTCATTGAAGTTGGAATATCAAGCGTCATCACTCTTGTATTTAAGAAGTGGATTTCCTCAACCACTCTTGTATCTATAAAGTGGGTCCAATCTTATATTTAGTAAGTGGGTCCACTCTTGTATTTATGAAGTGGGTTATCTTCAACACTTCTTCTTTATTTGCAAACACATATAGCCGAATTTTAATGGAGCCATATGTAGATCTCTGTCTTCAATCCTGTCTTCAATCCTGTCTTCAATCCTGTCTTCAATCCGATTAACAATAATGAATCTTCCGCGAGTTCAACAAATGTATTTGAACGATCCGGATTGAAGATTCCTTCAGTTTTACTCATGAACCATAACCCGAGATGTTTTCAGCAATCCATGGATTTCATAACTAAGGTAAAGGTGTTGCATGCTTTTTTTAGTTTTCCGTTGCTATTCCTTATGTATCTATAATTTATTTTATGAAGTTTAACGACAAGTACCGGCGAGGAATCAAGACTCATGAGAACATCTTGAAGAAAAAGGCTAAACTTCACAAGAAAAAGAAGAGAATCGAGAAGATTATAAAACGGCTCGAGGCCCATCCTTCAGAATGGGAACAACTTGGATTTGACAAAATAGCCCCTATCCCGGAAATTATCCGCCAGGTATTTCACCATGATCAAGACGAATAAGAACATCTACCAGTAGCTCTACCATAATATGAGAACATCTACCAGTTTTTCGTCGAAATTTTTGTGATAAATTTATAAAAGGAATATGAAGAATCAGCCCGTTTTCCAGCATTGAAGTTGATGTTTATTATAAATGCAGAACTAAATGCAGAGAAAAGCGCAGCATTTGCTCGTACTCCACAGTTGGGAAATTTGTGTATAACTTATCTAGATTATATAACTTAACTAAATATAAAAAGGCAAAAATAAAAGTAGATCTTTATATGAATCTTAAAAGTCATCAAACCAAAACAAGAGTACAAACAACAAACATAAATTGTACGTATATAAGCATAAGTTCAAAGTCTGCCTAAACTCTGCTCCAAAACTAGGTTTATGCTTCCCATACTTTGCTGGGACTCTGCTTCTAAATCCAAGTCTATTTGTACTCTGCACCAAAATCTGCCCGTACTTTGCTTCCAAATCTGTCAGTAGGTTGAAAGACACAACACACAGAAACACAAATCCAAAAAGAGTCAAACAACAAATCCAAAATAAACATAAGTTCATATTTTAAAGTTTAAATTTCACGACGCAAAAAAGGATAACAAGAGTTCTAAATAAATTTAGTCCTCCATAAACGAAAGATCAAGTTTGAACAAATCAATATGAGGAACTGTAATTCCTCTCAGCTCCTCCTCAGCAATCTTTTCTTTCTCTGCTAACTGCTGCCGCCTAGCATCCATGACCACTTATTCTTCATGCATCATCTTCTCCAACATAGATCGTTTACCAGCTATTCTTTCCAATTTAAGTTTGACGTGGTGAACTTCGTCCTTTGCTCTCATTTGAGATCGCACCAGCAGAAGAATTGCCCTCAGGCGATCCTTTCCTTCCTTTTCCGCCTCCATAATTGTATTGTTCTGCTTCTCTTCTGCTTCCAACTCCAGGTCTGACATTGGTGCTTTTCTTTTCTTCGAATGATCTACGGCCATGATGTCTTGAATATGTGCCTGTAAAAGAGTAAAATGCAGAGAATGTGCCTATTAAAAGTAGGAGTCAACTGCACAGACAAAAAAAGATTGAGTAGAAGAGAAGCCGCAAGTTATTTTTAAGGTTCTTCTTGTTTTTATAGACGGGAGTGGAACAGTTATGATCTGAGAGGTATAAAGTGAAACCACATACGTCATTTGTTTTGCTTAACTGTCATTTCAACGGTCCACCTTTCCATCATTTCAACCATTATTTAGTAGAGTATATGCAGAGAAGGCACGTGTTTTAATTATTAATCAAAGCAGAGTACTAATAGAAGGCGCGTAAAAAGATTACAAGGTGCATAAGCAGAGTACTATTAAATTTAATGCAGAATATAAGCAGAGTATTCGCAATTACCGCCCTTCCTTATTTACCGTGTTGCATCATGCGATGATCGAGGACTTATTCTGCTTATTCTTCGTTTACACGCATCATAAACTACGCATTCTCTACTGATTTTCATCTACAAAGGTAAAAAAAATCAACCCTTATAGAGTATAAACCAAGAAGACACAGCTTCTGCTCGTACTCATCATCTTCTTTGCTTACACAACATAAACCGAGATGATAAGCTGACTCTGAATTTAAGTTACATCTTCTTTGCTTAAAATCAGCATAAAATGCGCATTCTCTACATAAACTTTAAAACAACCATAAGTTTTAAAGTTTTAATCCAAGTCTCAAAATAAACACCTCAAAATAAAGGGATTAATAGCAGTCTATGCCTGTAGTAAACTCTGCCAAACACCTTCCGCAGACTATGCCAGTAGTAAACATGTAACACATTAATTTGCAATCGAAGAACATACACGAGTACATTTTAAACAAAAAGATAGACGAGTTCACACATATTACATAACGAGTTTAAAGAAAAGAGATTAACCAAAAAAGACATGAGTTCAGTCTTCTGCGTCCGAAGACCCTAAATACGTATGTTGAGCACCTTTTCTCGGGTCAACACCATTTGTCCGTCTACTTCACCCAGGAGTTTCTCAAAAGAAAGATAACGGTTCACCGGTTACATGCTGAACTATGTCCAATAAAAAATTGTAATAGGACACAGATAATAGAGGATTGTGCAAAATGTATTTCATGTAGAAATTTCCCATTCCTCCCACTTTAGGTGCAATGAAACTAAAACAAAACTTGTAAAAAGTGGGATCTTCCAAAGTGAAATGCTCCACAACCACAAGCTCTCCTCCTTCCCTACTGTTTTCCCTGAGAACTATCCTTCCATAATCTTCAGTATCAGGAAAGCGAAAAGACATGGTTTGGCAACATTCAAACATCTGCAACTGCTCGGAATGTACAGTGCTTGCATGGTCATATAACTGCTGGTACGTGCCTCTAAATCTGCAGACCATAAAAGGACACGAACATTGGGCAAACATGCACTCATCTAAATGCATTTCTAGATCATAATAATGAACACCTCCAAGCAACCAAATCTTACATTTGGACATGGAACTTTGAGGTCCATGACTGAATTGCATCTTGAACATACATCAGGCATAACTATATGTCCTTCAGGAAACTAGATGGCAAAAGGCAAAAAAGGTCGACTAAAGTTAGAACCCTAACATAGTAATTAATCTTCATATAAATGCAATTGAAGTCTGAACATTTAACTAATTAATCTCCATAGTCTACCAACTGAAGTTAGAACAATAAGATGAACATAACATATATACAGATAGTAAACGGTAAGAAAGGTAACCTCGAAGAAATGTTTGTCGAGTTGAACGAGGTGATCCCTGAGCCATGATGGGTCTTCATCTATGTCCACGTCAAGAGAAAATGTAGGTTTTATATTTGATCTAAGAGGCGCTGCAGGAATAAAAAAAGAGATTTGATGAATGAACTTCTCCGAGACACTGAAACTCTAATATCTAGTTTTTTATACTATCCATTATGAGCCCATGGGCCCATAAGTGTTATAAGAGTATGCGTTTTCGTTCCATGCAGGATAACAAAAATCATCAGTGTTTCATTTACAAGGACTATCAAGCGTCTTCACTCTTGTATAGTATAAGAAGTGGGTTTCCTCAACAACTCTTGTATTTATGAAGTGGGTCCACTCTTGTATTTAGGAATTGGGTCCACTCTAGTAGAGTATATGCAGAGAAGGCGCGTGTTTTGATTATAAATCAAAGACGAGTACTAAGAGCATCTCCAACTAATAACTTTATTGTTTACTCCAAAATAGAGTAACTCTAAAATGGAGTTGAGTTTTACTCCAACCCCCCTCCATTTTGGAGTAGAAAATAGAGTGAAGAGTAAAAAATGGAGTAAAGAATAGGATTACTCCAAAAATGGAGTAATGAGTTTTACTCAGATATCGTCCAACTCTTCTCTCTGGGCTCGGCTCATCGTTCTCGGCTCGTCAGCGTATTGTGCCTGTTGGACCCATAGGAGATTTTCCTCTTCCTCTGCTAGGTTCCTGGCTCGGTTTAGGTTAACGTCGCCTTGGCTGGTTCGGGCTCTGTCATCGTTGGTGCGAATCCCTCGTCAGCGAGATTCTCTGTGTTGTGGTCTCCTTCTTCGTATCCCTCTTCGTCGAGAACGATTGCTGCAGCCGATCCATGGTGGGTGTGTTGGTCACATCCATCGCTGGCTCCTCTTGCCCCATGAATCAGTCGAGGTGGCTCGGTGATACTTGATCTGGTCGCCGTGGGTGTTTGTTCATTGGTTGGATATGGCGGTGGCAGTCCTCCCAAAGTTCTTGGTGTGTCGCATGGTGTTGAAAAATCCAGAGCCGTCGGGTTTAAGCCGAGTCATCTAGTGATTCCGCTGACAGGTGGGTTCATCATCAAACCAATGCCTTCGAGTCGTGTGTTTCTGGCTTGGCTCTCTATTGCCAGTGTCTCGATTTTCTTCGTCAGCGAGCTATTCAGCTTGTCTTGCTCCTCCGCCTTCTTCAGCAGCGTTGTCATCATGTTCTTCAACTCTGTCGGCGTTTCTGAAGTGCCTTCCGTGTTCGCCGGCGGTGGATTGGTTCTCGCTCCCAGAAGGATGGCGCCGGTGTTGCTCGCGTCTACATCGCTTCGTTCTCCGTCGGTGGTCATCGTTTCGGATCTCGTATTCGGTGGTTCTTAGGTGTCAGAAAGTTTTGAGAGTCCCCTCAGACGGCGCCAAATTCTGGGAGTCGAAACTCGTACAACTAAATTTGGTTCGGAAAATTTAGGGTTTCGAAAAACTTCTATGAAAAGAAACCAAGAACAGAGATCCAAAGATGGTGATTTTATTCAAGCTGTTTAGAAAGCTGTTTTCAGAGAAATAACAAGTGTTTTGCTAGGTAAAATTGCCTCTCCTATTTTCTGAGGGTGTACATGAGTATATATATATAAGCCAGAGTCGGCCAAACCTATTCCTAAGAGATAAAGAAGATTTCCTGATTCTTCGGGTGTTTTCTTTCTTAAGTTGGTCTGGCCTGTTGGGCTTCTTGTCCAGGTTAGGTCCACTTCTGCTTGTGGGCTTGTCGTGAATTTCTTGTTGTCTTGGGCGTGGCTTGGTTTCGTCAAAACCATCAACTTCGGTTCGGGTGGCATCAGGCTTCATGGTTCGGGTGGCATTGCTCCACGGTTCGGGTGGCATTGCTCCACGGTTCAGGGGGTCTGTTGATGTTTGGCTCATGTAGTTTCTCACCGAGCCATTTTAGAAATACACCTGAGCCATTTTGTCAGTCTATAGGTACACCCGAACCATTGGTGACACCCGAGCCTTTTGCCGAAAATGACCCCGATCCATTTGATGTGTCATGGATCGGGGTATCCTGTCCATTTGCCAAAAATGACCCCGATCCGTTTGTTGTGTAATGGATCGGGGCACCCTGTCCATTTACCAAAAATAACCCCGATCCATTTGCTGTGTCATGGATCGGGGCACCCTAACCGTTTGCTAAAAATGACCCTGATCCGTTTGTTGCGTCGTGGATCGGGGTACCCTATTCATTTGCTGAAAATGACCCCGATTTGTTTGCTGAAAAATGACCCCGATCCGTTTATTGCATCTTGGATCGGGGTACATGACTCAATTTTCCTAACTGCGGCTCGGGGTTCTATGCTGCTCTTTCATACTTAGCCGTCTTTTCAATCGTTGATTCTCAAGAAGTGGAACCTGACCCCAACACTCATAGGCTTGGGGAAGGGGTTCTAGACGTGGTTGTAGCTTTCTATGCACCCATGAACCATTCTTTTGCATCAACGTGGCCATAACCTGACTGTCCAGATTTGCCTTTTCCAAATTGTGCCATTGAGCACGAATATCAACATGGATGCGAAAACTGCTACTTGTATTGTACGCAAGACATCTTTGTCACATTACATAGGATGTTATTTTATTTGTTTCTGTATTTCTATCCTTGAAAAGTTATGATTCCGTAATTCAAGATGTGGATTTTATTTGATATTTATAAATCCATTATAGAATAACATGTTTTACCCTCGGATTTGAGCATTTACATTTTTAACTGAACATACAAGCAAACATCTATAGTAGCGTACAGGCAGATTGAGGCAGATTATTGGCAGATAATAGACGTAGACTCTGCAAAACTGGATGCAGACTCTGCGATACTGACTATTTTATGATACCCACATCAAACTAAAGACTAACATAAAACAACGGCGCACCAAAACATAAGAACAAGTTAAATTCCACATAAGTAGTTACTATGCAAATTAAAAAAGTTATTTGTTTAGATAAACTTTAAACTGGAGATTTATCTATCTTGACAGAGTTACAGGAGAGTTAAACCAGAGTCAAGAAAATGAGCACGTTTTTTGATGATGTCCTGCATTATGGCATTTTGAGCACATGTGCTGACATTTTGGACTACTCTGGAAAAGACTATTTTTCATCTTTGGGGTGGAGTACTTTGTGAAAGTTTGGGTTTCTTATTTGGTGTTTGAGTAGTCGGAGAATTACGAGATTGTTTCCTTCTCACCTTTGGGGATGGAGTAGTGGGTGAAATATTATCACTGAATGGAGTACTCTGCTTCGTTTTTTTTCTTTGTGGATGGAGTACTCTGCGAAGGTTTTGTTTTCTTCTTCTTCCATTGATTACGCTTGAACCTCTTTGTCTTCGGTCTACCGGAAGGTACTTTTATGACTGGTGGTAGACATTGTTCACTAATTACGTGTGGTGGTAGAAACAAATCTTCGTCTACATGGTTTATAGCTTCTGAGTACGTTGAATACAAGTAGTCCTTTGTGAAATGATCATCCACCAAGATAGCTTCATCAGTTTTCCAACTTAATGCTGCTTTAATTACGTGCTCGCATGGAATCTTCTCGACATCATATTGTCTACAAGTACAAACTCTCTGCAATCATAAATAAAAAAAATCAAAGTCAGAGCAGATAAACATGACAAACGTTTCCTGAGACTGTCAGACTTTCTGCTAAATTAAAGTTTGGCAGTGATAAATAGCAGAAAAAACTTACATATCTCATGTAGATCAACCACACAATCATAATCTCCAAGCTACCGTGTCTTTCATGGCTACAATTTGAATCAATATGTTGAACATTTAAAATTTCCAAGCTACCGTGTCTTTCATGCAGTAAGTTTTCAACGTTTGAGGGGAAATTTGTTTTTAATGAGGCAGCTTTGTCTCGCCTTTCCACAAACCACCTTGAAAACAACTTTCTAATACCCTCCATGAAATGTTTAACAGGAAATGATCTATCTTCCTTAAGCGCGGTATTAATAGATTCTGCAATGTTGCTCGAAAATGTGCACAAGCCCATAATCGAAATTCTGCCTCTTCCAAGTAAACTGTTAATTCACTATTCTAACGACGAATCATAACCAACAATGTTTCAAAATCTATTAGTCGATATGCATATGCAGCGCGACACACCAAACTGAGCATTGCGTTCTTTTTGAACTTTAAGATAAGGTTATTTTTGAGGTGATAGTAAAATACTTCCCCATTAGCTGCGGGGAAAACCTTTTCAATGGCTTTGGCGATTGATAGATGACTGTCATAAA
The DNA here is from genome assembly GCA_900406555.1 of Pseudoturritis turrita. NCBI lineage: Eukaryota > Viridiplantae > Streptophyta > Magnoliopsida > Brassicales > Brassicaceae > Pseudoturritis > Pseudoturritis turrita. The sequence continues at coordinate 65,919 of OVBL01000460.1, read as the reverse complement.
TAATAGCCAAATTTTTATCATCACGTATCACACCACAAAACTGTGTAAAAAACCATTCCCATGAAGCATCATTCTGTGAGTCTACAATCCCAAAATCTATAGAAAATATACTCGAATATCCATCTTGACCTGCAGCTACTAGCATAACACCTCTGTACTTTCCAGTTAGATGTGCTCTATATACCATAATAACCCTCCTCAAGAACTCAAATCCTTTGATGGAAGCACCAAAAGCAATGAACAAATACTTTAATCTTTCTTGATCATCACGTTCAAGCTATGTAATCGTACCTGGATTGGCCTGCTCTATTTTGCATAGAGAGGAAGGTAAGTCCTGGTAACCCCTCTCAAAAGTGCCTCTCACCAGCTCTCGTGCATATGCCAACGCTTTATGCGCCTTCATATTGTCTATGTCAAGACAATGTAGTGACTTAATACAGTTCATTACATGCTTAGGCATGATTCCTTTAAGATCATTACCACCACTAAACCTATCAACATACATCTTTCCAATACATTTTGGATTAGCATGTCGGTGACGAGAATACCTATAGACAGCAGAGCATGCATGAGCTTCTTTATATATCCGAACGAGAAATTCTGGAGATTCAGATGAAACTGACAGAGTCGACGCATGAATCCTCCATGAACAATTAGGAAGAAAATATTTCGCGATAAATAGTTTCTTCCTCGACGTGTCGATTTTGAAATCAAACTTCTCGATGACTGAAATCTTGTGTAATTGCATAATTAATGCTTCCTGGTCATCAAATATAGCGCCAACCTTAATAGTTCCAAATTTTTATTCATTGGTAATAGCTTCGTAGGTCTGTCATCAAATATATCGCAGAATAAAGGCGGCATCTGCTTTTGCTTCGAAGACTGTCGGTAGTCTCTGCTGTTATTCAGTGATGGCATCATATGCTCGTCTTTAACATTACCAATATCATGAAAATCCACACCACCATCCTCTTTGACATCACAAGGTTCATCTTTACCCGTAGCTTCTGCTTTCATTTAATGGTTTGTTCTCCATGATACGCAAAGCCGGATAACCTCTTTTTCCGCCATTGTGATAAAGTTTGCAAGTTGCCTATCGTTATTTAAGAAGATAGGAGGTGTGTCGCTAGGCATTTTCTCCAACATATGTGTAGGCAACTTATAAGCAATCTCGACTGCATTTATCTTCGTTTCCAAGTTGTAATCTTCACAAAAAATGCGGAGAAATTTCTCATACTTGATTTGTTCTTCGACCGCAAACAACTTGTTTCCTTTGCTTGAATCAACGTCGAATTCCCAACCCATTTTTACCTTCCATTGTCCAAAAACAGTACACAAATGCAACATTATCTGTAAAATAAGAGAATGTTCACTAGTAGATTAACTGCAAAATATCTGCAATACGCTATCTTAGAAGATTTTTGGCAGAGCTCTACACTTTAGCAGAGTCTTTTAGAAGTAGCTCTGCGAAAGACGTACTAGAGCTCTAGACGCATTTTAGAAGATGGTGATTTAGGGAGCTAGTGTAATGTTTTGAAGTATTATCTATGTTTGTTCTTCCCGATAATATGCTCGCCTTCAACCCTAGATTATCTTTGACCCGCAGATATTGTTAGATGTAAACGAAGATCGTCTTCCCAAAGAATGTACATACTTTCATTTGAAATCTCACTTTGAGGGTGAAATCAAAATAGTAGATCTAGGTTTAAGGTGGAGAAGTTGAAAATGTTTATAGCAAACTCAAAAAAGTAAGAAGTAATGGTATTCTTGTTATTATTGTGAAAAGATAGGGGTACATTGTAATTGAATTTAAACTACGACCGTTTATACAATTTAGTTACGTTACAAATGTCAAGCAACACCCTGCGAACAGTATGCTACCGTCTGACGAGCAATATTTGCCTTAAGTTAGGGTTTAGGGTATTGGTTTGTGACAGACAGAATGGCGTCACAAATTAGTTGCAAAAGTGCGATTAATTTTCCACTGTAGTCGTTTTTGCGACTGTTTTCCTACTACCTTTATATTTTTTCTAATTCGGGTTTGAACACATTTGGGCTTTTGGACGCCAATTTTCTCCCTCCAAAACTTATTTCGCGACCATTTTGTCACTAAATTGAGACTCTTTATTTTTTACACGAGTAAAATAACCAGATCTCCAATTACTATATGCAAACCCTAAAAAAATCATATCCCCAAAGTTTCTCTATCTCTCTAGAACCGATTCGATTTTTTCATCATTCTCTTTCGATTTCTTAATCATTCTCTTTCGATTTCTTATCTAATCTGTTTCTCTTCATCCTTCAATCTTGAATCCCTCTCCAATCGACCAAATAATCTCTGCATCTTCTAATCTTCATCTTTCTGTTTTGATTTCTTCATCCTTCATCTTTCTGTTTCGATTCTCCAACACAAACCCAGATGGCTGGTGGAAAAGCGAAAACATCTCGAGGGAAAGGTGCTAAAGGAGGCGCTACTGGTAGATCTAACGACGGAGTTGGTAGATCCAACTCCAGACTTGGTGAACCTGCTCCAGCCAACGGCGGTGGAGGTCGAGCGGAGTTCGCCGGTGGTCCTTTTACCTCAGCCAGAGGTGGTCGACCCAACAGCGGTGGTGATCGACCCAACCTCGCCGGAGGTGCTGCTACATCAGTTGGAGGTGGTCGATCCGTCGGAGATGGAACTAGCGGAGATTTTGGAGCATCTTCATAGTCATCTAACCCGACATCATCTCAGGCCACAGTCTCTGTGTCAAGATCCAGAGTACTTCCGCCACAGTATCCACCGTCGACACAACCCCAATCCTCTCATCAACTACAGTTTCAGATACCGAACCAACAACCTCCTCCTTATCAAATCCCAACTCCACAATATTCGGCAGTCTAGATTGCCCAGCAACAAGCTCCTCATGATCAGTTTCCAAACGAAGATAAAGTTCATGATCACATCCCGGAGAATGAACTTGATTTCGAGGATGACCTACCAATTGATGATCCAAACCCTAAGGCGCAAGACTACCAACCGTTGTTGGACAATCTGTTGGCTCTTTCTGGCCGAGAACATCTACATATCTTATCTGAGTATCCAATCCCCAACGTCAAGACGACATGGTAAGTTCCTATACTTTTTTAGTTTTACTTTGTCTTGTTTTGTATATGTTTAGATACTTAAGAAAGTATCAGTTAGATTTTTGTGGTCTGATAATGCTTAGGTGTGTAATTAGTGTATCAGTGTAGTTGTGTGGTTTGAGAAATTATCAGTGTCATTGTCCGAGTCTGCTGAAGCTTAAGTTTAGTTGTATCATCCTTAGTATGTTTTGCTGATTTACTATATTGGTCTGCTAAGGTTTGCATCATTTTAGTTCTACATGTTTTCTAAATGAATCACTCTATGTGTTTGCCGGATTGTAGCTTTGTGAAGATGAATTATTGCATCATTGTTTCTGTTTGCATCAACACACATAAACAATTGATATAGAGATAAAGTATCATTGTTGTGTTATCATTCTGGTTTCTTTTCATGATACACGCAGTAGCTCATTCATTTAGATACTGCTTCTTCATGGTTTTAGGTACAGGTCAGTAGATTCTTTAAGGCCATTCTGTCTGATACTTAACCATGTGTTTAAATTTGTGTCATAGGTTCACCAAGGATGGAGGGAAATTGACTCGGGTGATTGCTGGAATATTTCAAAGAAAGTTCGATGGTCCTTACTTTAGCTGGAAGGTTACACCAATTCACATACAAGAAAGATATTTCAGAACTTTTGTTGTATGTTTTTTAGAGTTTTGCTTCTTTTATATTTCAGTTGTACTGCCTAAGTATCATCACTACTAACCAATATTATATTATGTAGCGGAAGTACAATTGGGATTCTGGGATTACCAAGATTGTGAAGGGCCATTTTTTGAAGATTGCAAAGAACATGATGAAAGGCATTGTTAGTCAGGCTAAGACCGAAGGTGTAAGACCACCTTGGATTGGTTCTACGCTGTGGGCTCAAATGTGGCAGCATTGGAACACTCCTGAAGCAGTGGATAAGAGCTCTACTGCTTCACAGTCCCGCAACTCTGATCGTGGCGGTCTAGGAGCCCACAAACATGTATCAGGTCAAAAATCCTACTTGCGAGTTCAACAAGAAATGGTAATCCGTTTATCCTTCCTTGCTAATTAGAAACTGTATATCTACACTTATATGTTTTTGCATGATTACAGGAGGAGGAATTAGGTCATCCTGTTTCGTTTGGAGAAGTGTTTCTGAGGACACATATAAGGGCGGATGGGAGCTTTGTTGATCACAAAGCCAAACAGGTTGCTGAGGCCTATGAGAAGAACATAGTAGATGTGATGGATCAACAGGCTGCCGAAGGTCCAGAAACCTCAGAGAACTCGACTGAGCATTCTACGTAACGCAACCTCACCATAGAAGAAAAGAATGCCATCTTTCTAAAGGTAATTTTCTTTGTCTTCTCGTTTCGTAGCATAGGATTTTGTTTGTTTTCCTGTCTGGTTTCTTTGCATATGAGTGTCTACTATTCTTGTCTAAATTTCGTTTCATCAAATGTTTATGTTTCTCATGTATACTGGTTCATTATGAGCTTGAATAATACTTCATGTCTGTGAGCATCAATTGTTAGCATAGGTTGAAATACTTTTGCTGGATTGAGTGATTCAAATTGTATAGACTGTAAATTAAATACTTCATGTCTGTGAGCATCAAGTGTTTTAGTTCTCAATCATTCTGATATTGGCTATGTTTTTTAGCTTCTTCTTAAGCATTGTATCTGTTTTGGTGGACTATCAATGTCTTTTCTTTTGTTTTAGTGTACTCAAACAGATCAGAGGGGGAACCCATTTGGACTTGGACAACTTAGTGAGCTGGTTAACAATGGTAAAAGGAAAGAAAGTTATTCCACCTCTGCTGCGTCTGACCTATTTGAGATCCAGGAACAGCTTCAGACAGCTCGTCGTAAGATAGCTCAACAAGAAGAGGATAATGCGCGACGTGATGAGGAACAACGACCAGCTCAATCTCGGATCTCTGAAATGGAGAAGCTGATCACGTTCTTGAAGACCAATGATCCCCACCTCGTAGCTTTCATGAGTGAACAACCAGTCTTGGAAACTTCACCAGCCACCTCTCCACCTTTTGCACCAGGCAGCACACCTGCCATCGACCCCTAGCCATAAACTCTTTAAATCAATTCAGTTATACCTTATTTTTTATGTCTTGAGCCTATTTATTATGTGTTTATGTGTTTCAACTTACTTTGAGTACTTACGTTTATTTTTTTTTGGGTGAAGACATGGTTTATTTAGTGTATTACTTTTGTACTTTTAACTTTTAGGTATTTAAATTCGAAAAATATATAAAATATGTAAATATGTATATATTTTTCTGGGAAATAAGGTAGCAAAAAAGTTGCAAATTTGTGACTACTTTGCGACGATTTTGCAACCAAAAATGCTAATTAGCCTCTATCGTAATCGTCTTAAAAATGTCGCAAATATACGACTACATAACAAGTCACAAATTAGTCTCCATTTAGCCTCTATCTAATACGTCTTAAAAATGGCGCAAATATACGACTACATAAAAAGTCACAAATTAGTCTCCTTTTAGCCACTACTTTCTACATCTTAAAAATGTCGCAAATCTACGACTACATAAAAGTCACAAATTAGTCTCCATATAACTACTACAATATTCGGTCTGATAGTAGTCGCAATGTCCATGTCATCTGTATTTAGTCGTTAATTTACGACTATTGTATTTCGTCTCTAATTAGTCGTTTATATACGACTAACTAATATAGTCACACTTTAGTCCCTAATATGCGACTACTTTGCGACTGTTTTATTTTGCGACTAAAAATTTGCGACTACTTGTTTTAGTCTCCAATTAGTCGCAAATATCGAATTTGCGACCATTTTGTGACCTTTCCCGTAGTCGCTCAACGCTTGTTTTCTTGTAGTAGCATTTTGCATCTTTCTCTTCATTTTGAGTTCCATTTAGTTTATGTTGAGTCTTAGAGTCCTAGTATTCATTCTATGCATTTGTATTGCATTTTTTTGATCTTTTTAGGTACAATGGAGGCTAAGGAGTTGGAGGAACCAAAGGAAGTTGGAGCATCGAATGGAATCAAAAAACCGCAAATAGGCACCAGTGTCCATTTGGTTGACCCAAACTACTCTGTGGATCGACCTAATGGGTCGATCAGAATGACATCGTGGCCAAAAATTGCGTTGTCAGGAAACGTCACCTGGATCGACCCAGGTTGTCCTGTGGATCGATCAGGTGGGTCGACCAAACAGATGGCAGGGTCAAAATGAGTGTCCCGTGAAGCGTAACCTGGATCGACCCAGATAGCTCAGTGATTCGATCAAGTAGGTGGACCAAATGAACATCCGAGGAATTTTTGAGAAGGAAACATCCATTTGATCGACCTAGAAGCCTCAGTATATCGATCTCCATTCCCCTACGAACTGACGTTTTCTGAAAAAACCCGGGTTGACCCTGGTACATTATACTATTCCTATATATAGTTTTAAACACATTAACACCCTAAGCTTTATCTTATCTCTTTTATCCAAGAGGCAAAAATAAAACCCTTTGGATCTTTTGCTATTTTGGATGCTAAAGTTTGATATTTTCATGCAATATTTGTGAATTTTATCTTAATCATTTCTTTAATCTTTCATTATGTCTTTATTACTTATGCTTTCATGGTTTGTTGAGCATGAGTGAGTAGTTTCCTTAGTGGATGATGGGTAGAGTAGATTAGGGAGATTGATGCATGATTAGTGATGTTTAGGTCTAAATCTGTATGTTTCCATATGTTTAGAGTGAGCCCAAGGCTAGGATTGAACTTGCTACTCAATTCATTGATCATGGTCTTTTCGTGCCCGAAAGGTGTTTGCAAAAATGTCTAGATGAACTCTAAAACACGTGTTTCATATCTTAGCCAATTAACACTTGATTTTTATGGTGAATTGAGACTTATATGGTCTTCTTCATTGATGATCCCTAATCATTATCAATAGGAATCGAAAGATTGATCATTTTGGGTGATTAGTGGAATGGGTTCGTGTTAATGAAAGTGGACTAATCTACTTGTTAGGATCCATGTCTTGGAAATGGTTTGTCATATGATTTAGCATCATTAGCCCTTAGTAATTCATTCATAGTCTATGATCTCTATCGAAAGTCCATGCTTTTATCTATTGGAATCAATCTTACTTAGTTTAATTGTGTTGACTTTTGGTTTACTTTTTATATTGCTTTCTTTATTGCTTATTTAAGTTTGGTTTGTTTATGCTTGTTTTCATTTAAGTTTCTTAATATTCTTTAGTTGCCTTACTTGCTTATCTTATCATTTTCTCAGGTTGTTAGATTGGTTTCTCAAAACACAACCACTTGAATCAGTTAGCTTCATTAGTCTCTTGCATTTTTATTGTCATAATCATACTCCTTGTGGAAGAATGACCTCTAAGTATTACAATAACATTGCCATGCACTTATGGTTTATGATTAGAGATTAAAACAAAGTAGACATCTTAGGTTTGATCACTTTGAACTTACAATTTCTACGATATCAGTACTCTGCTACCAAATCTGTTAGTAGGGTTGAAAGACACAACAACCAGAAACACAAATTCAAAACAAGAGTACAAACTACAAGCATAAATTAAGCATAGTAACGAGTTCAAAATAACGAGTGCCTTTTAAATACTAAATCGGAAACAACGAGTTCAAAGTTCAGACACACAACGCAAAAAAGGATAACAAGAGTTCTACATAACTTTAGTCTAATATAAAGTTAAGACCAAGTTTGCCCCAATCAATATTAGGAACTGTAGTTCTTGTCAGCTCTGCCTTAGCAATCTTTTCTTTATATGCTAACCTCTGGCGTTTAGCCTCCATGTCAACTTGTTCCTCACTCATCATTTTCTCCAATAGAGAGTGTTTAGCTCTTGTTCTTTCCAACATGAGCTCGACACGGTTAGCTTTATCCTTTGCTCTCATTTGTTCTCTTACCATCTCAACCGTCCATCTATTACAGACTTCGGCGCATTTATCACCTCGCAAAATCACTGTGGCATGCTTACCAACCGTCTTATCAAGTTTCCTACATCTCAAAACGCTTCGGCTACTAATCGCCTCACTTCGGCATATTTATCGCCTCAAACACCTCGCAAAAATAACTAAGCCTTGTCAAAATAGGTTAAGTGATTACATTTTTATCTTTTCGTCTGTTGCTGGCCACAACAACGAGCTTTTTCACATCTTTTATGGATTTTTTACTATAAACTCTACATCGCGCTATACAAATTCTTGTCTGCTATCGGAACGTGCATATATGAGAACGTATGTTCGTAAACCGAGGCAAATATTCAGAAACCCAATCATCATTAACACTGGTCAACAACACTTCGTAAAACTTTGGCTCAAAAATAAAACATGCAAAAACGAGCCAGAAGATAACCGAAATTGATACTAATACTAAGGATAAAGCCATCCAGGCACTTTATTCTTAAACGTACAAAAACAACAAAAACATTTTAAACAGAGTTCAAAGGGAGATTCGGATCTACGGTCTCCTCGGTGGTACGATCAGCAGCAGGAGTACCATCATTGAACCCAGCAAAATCCTTTACACCAACGGCCGCCTCAACATTCTCCAATGGTTCGTCATGAAGTGTCATACTAACCGAGTCATACGACACATGAGACATTACCAGCTCGTCTCTTACCTCCTTCTCGAGCTTCTCAAACTCGCCATGGGCTCTGGCCAGATCAATTCTCCACTCAGTTAACTGAACCACCTCGGCATCCAAAGTTGGTGCGTCATCTTTCTTGAGAATGCTGATGAGTTGGAGATTGCTATCTACCTGGGAAAGATCCAGTCCTCTCTCCTTAGTTGCCGACAGGTCTTCGATCTTCTTGGAGATCTTATCAAGGTTCCCTTGAAACTTCTCTGCCATCTCCCGCCTCGAAACTTTCCGAGCTTTCTTCACGTTTGCCTCGTGCAAAGCATGTGCCACGGCAAGTTGTCTTTTCAGCGATCCAATCTCAGAAGAATTTCTTGCCTTGGTAGCCTCCTGCTTCATGCATAAATATCCGACCCGAGCCAGTTCATTTTTAAGAAACGCCTTTTCCTTTTCAAGAGCGTTACTCTGGTCCGAGGAGGATGCAAGCTCGGAAACGTGTGTGCTGGCAAGATCGTCAAGCTTGGCCTTCATCTGCAAGGCATCTTTCCGCGCCTTAGCAACATGACGTTTATCTTTCCTCGGTGCTCTGTCATATTTGGTGAGTATCTTGTTATTCGACGCCATAAACTATAAAGTCAAAGAAACAAGTCAGTATCAGAGTTTTACTTGCAAGATCTCAAAGCAGTGCCCAGAAACAATTACCTTAATGCCGCACAAATACATGTCGGCATACAAGGCACCTTCAGCGAGAGTATCGATAGGAGGAAGACGTTCACTAGGAGACTTGATCGAAGAGACAAGGGAGGCCGAGGCAACCGTGTCATTGTAAACAGGCTCGATTTTGTCATGCTGTAACAAAATTGCCTCGGCGTTAGGAGCGTCAGCTTGTCTTTGTTTCTTCTCGGTATTCTCTTCAGCAATGCCTTTTCCTTTTTGGCACTGGAAGCAGGACGCTTCCGAGACGGTTGTTTAACCTCCTTAGGTTGGCTCGGAGCAGGAGGAGGAGTAGGGTTGTTAACATCTTCAGTTGACGCAACATCACCCTGAGCCACCTCGACATTAGCAGCATCTTGAGTTGCCTCGGTATCGACAATGTTGGCAACCTTATCATCATTTGGAACATCCGTAGGTAACCGAACCAATCCCAAAGTCACCTCAGCGCCAGGAGCATCAACCCCTTCGGCGTTTTGCTCCCGAGCCATCTCAAGCTCCTTCTTCTGTAAGGCCTGCTTGTCACGGATTGTCATTCACTTTCCCATTAGCTCGACGATGTGCAACTGAGTTTCAGTAGAGGATTCTGAGCTTGTGGAGACTTCAACACCAGCTAGACGATCCCTTGCTTTCTCCACGCGAGCTAAGGAAAAGTATTTTTCCAAGTGAGTCCTCCCACCAGCAAGAGTGTCTCTCAGAATGTACGTGTTCTCGGGAAATGCCGGGAGCAAGTGACGAACTGTAAAGAGGAGAAAGAAGCATTAGAAACTTGAAAAAACAAAATGAAACCTAAGAAATCTAAGGACAGCTACCAATGGGTCCCCAGTTTGTCTTGAGTTTTCTGAGGCAATCCCAGCAATCGCTGCGTCGGCTATCGGAACATAGAAAAAATGGCTCGCCTAGTCATGAGCTTTACTTTTAAACCCTTCAATTATTTTGTAGTGTTTCTTAGGCGAGATGTAGTACGTCAGAGACTTCGGAACCTTCCGAAACGCGAGCAGATGCTGCAGATGGCGAACCTTTACTTCGGCATCACATTCAAAACTTAACACCAAGATGCCAACCGGATGACACATTCCCTTGGCATAATTTGGTTGATGGTAACCCATGTTTTTTTTCAGGAATCGCACTATCAAGCCTTGAATCGGAAACCACGGAAAGCACTCGTAGAAGAAACTTTCGTACAAGCAGAAATGGTTCGGCGGTGGGTTGTCTGGACGACCTGACGAAGGAGGTACAATCAGTTCGACCTCTTCCAAAATCCAGAACCGTTGCCTAAACTGTGCGAGGGACTCCTCGGTCGACAGAGTTGATCCAGGTGGATCGGCTTTCTTGTTTTTAGCTCTCCATTTACGAGGTACACTCTTGGAGGGACCGGCTTCGTAACTCGCAAAGAGCCTCTCTAACCATCTCACCTTGCCCTCGTCAAGAATAGGTTCTTCGATTTCCTCTTTTATACCAGGAGGCAACGCCATTTCTACCTCGGGTTCATCAACGAGATGAGGAACCTTGATGACGAGCCTATTCTCAGCAGCCGAAGTTGCCGCGGAATCTGTCTCTACTCTATCCAAATTCGCCTCGAATGTTGTTTTCTCTTCGGCAACCAGATTCGCTTCCAGACCTATCACATCATCCGCATTCACCTCGGTGCTTGTTGCTTCATCTAATTTATCAGCATAATTTACCTCATCAGAAATCGACACCTCGTCTGTCTCCCTTGCCTCTGGGGATTTGACCATCTTTCGACCAAGTTCCCAAGGAGAATCAGCCGATGCAAAAGAATCTCGCAATTCATCGGAAGAGGACATGATGAATTTGAAGATATTTCGGAAGACTCACGAAGACCACCGCGAATCGATGAAGATGGATTGGCAAACTTGAAGAAACCACCGTGGGTTGATGAAGACAGATCAGGAAACACAAAGTAATGGCGGCGAACCCAACGAAAAACTCAAATAAATAAGAGAGAAAGAGGAGAGAGGAGAGAACTCTACCCTGGAAGATTTGAGGATGCGGAGTGAGCAAAATGGAGAAATGCTTCGTGATTTATAGAGAAATCTAGGGCTTTAGCGTGTGGGCATACGCGCCTCAGGAACCAGGAAAGACATTTCAAATTCTAAAGAGAAATCATTACCAGGCATCACGAGCACACGATTCCCGAGAAAAACTCATCATTAAAATGTTACGTACCGCGAGAGATAAATCGGCTCAACGATGGCTCGGCATCAACTTTAGCATATCTTCACTTCGGCTCGGCATCAACATCAGCCTGTCCTAACTTCGGCTCGGCACGCATTTCCCAAATACAACATGTTGATCTTGCTTCTTGGCTCGGCAACTTAACCTCGTTACAATTACTTAGAGTCTGACGAGCTACGGGCTAACTGTTGGGGTCAATTTCCACCTTGGAAAGATCAACATAAAAATAGCCAAGCATGGTGGACCGAGGCGAATAATAGCATGGGCCGAGGCGACTGATAGCACACGCCGAGGCGACTGATAGCACACGCTAAGGCGACTGATAGCACGCCCAGAGGCAAGTTTTGACACTCGATGAGGCGACTGACGGCACGTGCCGAGGCAAGTGGTAGTATACGCAGCTAAACAGCGCCCACTGAGGCAGACAGCATTCACCGCAACAAACCTCTATCAAACGGTGAGGCAGCCAAACAACACGCGCCGAGACAGACTTCACCTTCTTGGGCCGAGGCGATACCTTTACGATTTGGGTCATGCCAACGAGTAAAGCCCATGCGGAAGTCGGTCAAAGAGAAAAAGGAAATAACGAGTCCAAAGAGGAAAAGAAAATATCCCGATATTTCTTCTAAGATGGTGGAACCTGAAGTCTATAAAAGAAGGAGAGGGCATCCAAGAAAGAGGGCAGAACGGGGCAGAGCAATAGACTTTTCACACACAAAATCTTGTACTCTCAAGCTTTTCATACAAGCAATAAATACCATCTTTGGATCTTTTTCCCTGCAATCAATATTTAGAAGTTTATGTTCCCTTAAAAGTCCTAACAAAATTTAGTTGTGAGGATTTTGGCCTCCACACTAGTTTAGACCCTCTAAAACCCTCAAAACGAAATCCTCTTCCTTCTCTCTCATTTCTCAAACTCTTTTGCATTTAAAAACTCTCTTTTTACATTAAAGATCACACCTTTCACACTTCTTGCTTTCAAACTCATTTTTTTCAAAAAGGGAATTTCAAATCTCCACTTCCATTAGCTCTTGCGAAGCACAAGGTATGATCTCCCTCTTTCTCTCTTAACCCATCTCCTCCATTAAAACTAATGGAAGCTTACATTTTGTTTTCATGGAGTTGTTAGCATAGGGTTCTAAGATTACTTCCTTTTGCCTTGGTTAAGGTTTATATGCTATGGGTTGTTGATTTCTTATGAGTTTGAGATGAGTTAATGGTTCGATTTTGAAAATTTCACCTCTTAGGGTCCTTAGAGTGAAAAGTAAAGAAATGGATATGAAATTTAAAATTTTAGAAAAAGTGTAAAACGTTTAGTGCTTTGTCATTCAAATGCTACCATTAAGCATGCTTAGTCATTACATTCCATTACGTTGTTGAGATATTCTCAAATTGGCTTACTTTGGATTTGAATGAAAATGCTACTTTGATGATAAAGAAGGACCTTGAATTGGTGTTCTTGTACTTTTAATTGATTGGTTTGTGTTAATACTTGAGTTGATAGTATAAGTGTCAATCTATTGTTGCTACTTGAGCTTTTTAAATGATCCTATAGATAGACACTTTGTGCTTTAAAATTATGAATCTTTCACATTTGAGAATTGCCTTTTGTAGGACTAACAAGTACATAAACCATGAACTCTTCATCAAGACCAAGACGCCATTCTCATAAGGAGGAGTGGTCTCAAGAAGCTTTTCGGTTCTTGAATGAGCTAGACCGTGCCATTTTTAACCCTACCCGCTTGGCTTGTCGCAGTACCATGTTGGAGATGGGAATCCAAGATCAAGTGGATGATCTTGTGGAAAGAATGCATTTGGGAGAGCTAGCTAAAATGGATCATGAAACGTATCCGGAGCCAACCAAACACTTCCTAGCCACGGTTCAATACATTAAAGATGGACCAAATGGAAGAGGACATATTCACTTCATTGGTTGAACTAAAGAAATGCTCAATCTCCTTCAAGGCGTTTTGTAAAGTATATGGATTCCCCGAAGCTACTTTTGATGCGGTGCAAGAATTCAATCAGGAGTCAACGGTTTGGAGAAACATAGCCATGGATGAGCCCTACTCATCTATCAATTCATGGATGTCTAAGGTGAGAAACCCTACCATCCCATAAGCCCTCCGTCTAATGGCCAACACCGTATATGCTCATCACAACCCGGGCATCCCCACTTCAAACGAGTTGAGATTGATGTATGGAGCTATTCACTACTTCCTCCATGACTACCATGGGCGCCCCACTACAAGTGACCCCAATTTCTATCGGGATTCTGCATCCATGTTCTTCACAAACCTCTTGCAAACCCCGCTTCAAAGTCTCTTCCGCGGACAACCCTAAGATTTACATTGGAGACATGCTTACTCCACTCTTCGAGCGCATTGGCGTGAACGTAGGCCTCTAAACTCCTATTCAAGAGAGACCACTAATGGATTTTAACTACATGGTCTTGACACACACTCTTGCGAGTCAATTAGCTCCAAACACGCTTGTGTATTGCTTCATGGATGAAGACGAAACTCCTTTGTGTTGTTTCTTGCTAGGTCCAAGGTATTGCAACACAAATTGCTTCCAAGACCTAAGGTTTCCAATGCCACGCGGCTTCATGTTTGAGCCTCCTCCTCCCAAAGATCTCAATTCGGATTTCTACTAGTTCCAAGGTACCATTCCTATCATTGTGAATACCGTATAGTTTTTAAATCGTTATTTTTGAATATCATTTTTTTTTCTTCCACCTTCGGTTTTGCTTTCTCACCGGAACGGTGAGAAGTAAGTCCGGGGGCTGGGATTGGTTGCTAATGATCATTTTAGTTGTTTTGTTTTCTTTTTGCTAATTGAGTCTCATCATTTGCATTGTATATATGATAAAAACCACCAAAGCCCTAAAATTTTGAAAATTTTCGAACATACAAAAAGATTTTCTCATTTAGTTGCATTGCGCACTTGTATGCTCATTTTAAGTTGCATTGTACTTATGAGAACAATGATGAAAGTGCCTTGCCAAGGTTTTTGACTTAGCATTCAATGTAAAACTCTTGATAATGCATTTATTACTTAAGTGAATCGTAGAAAAGCTCTCTTCGCTCAAAACTCTTGGTTTTGTTGACGTTTGTTAAACTTGAAACCAATTCTACTTTATTTGACTTAAATTGGACTTTAAATTCTTGCTCAGGATCTTGAGATGCATGTTCATGGTTTTCAAAGACACATTTGGGTTTTCTTATCCGTTTTTAACACTCTATGCTAATCCAAATGGCCATTCTCATATTTAGTTTGGTTTTTCCACTTAACCCGAACCTTTTATTTCAAACCCCTTCTTATTTTCTTGAGTGAGATCAAAAGAAAGGGAGAATGGTTGAAGTCAAAAAGAAAACCAAAGAAAAAGAAAAGAAAAAGAAGAGAAACTACTCTAGGGAAATGTTTAGTTTATAAAAGAAAAGACTCTAAGTGGTTAAAGAAAAAATCCTAGTTTCCCTCCATAAGCTTAAGATCAAAGAAAGTTAGAAAGAAAAAGAAAGAATTAAGGAGGATGAAAGAGGTTGATTCCTTTTGGCTTTGATTTCTCACTTTCAAACCTCTTCTACGGGGTTGTTATTACTTGTTTGCTTGAGGACAAGCAAAGGACAAGTCCGGGGAGTTGATGTGTTCATATTTTTGCACTCCTTAGCATGCATTTCCCCTAGCTTTCACACTCATTTAGATGATTTGATCCATCTTTCTCTTCATATTAGGCTCCATATAGTGTAAGTTTAGTCTTAGAGTCCTAGGTCCATTACCTTGCATTTGCATTGCATTTTGAGTCTTTTTCATGTACTATGGAGGCCTAGGAGGGGAATCAATTGGAGAAGGAAGGAGAACCAAAGGGGATGAAAAGGAGCCAAACACCATCTGATGTTCACTGCATCGACGTGCCCAACTCACCACGTCGATGCAGCATGTCGATGTGAGCTGCACCAGACAAAACAGGAGCATGTTGTCCACTGCATCGACGTGATGCCTTCACCAGGTCGATGCAGACTACATTTTCTGCACAATTTCGGGTTTGACCCGGGTACATCTTTTTTTCTATAAATACTTTTAAGCACATTAAAAATCCTAAGCTTTTTCTGATTTTTCTTTATCCTTTGGGCAAAAACAAAACCCTTTGGATCCTTGGATTTGGATGTTAAAGTTTCAACTTTTTTATGTTTGATTAGTGAAATTTTCTTTATCTTCACTCTTAATCTTTTATTATGTCTTTCATTACTCATTTTTTGATGGTTTGTTTGAGCATGAATGAGTAGTCTTTTAGTGGATTCTGTGTGGAGTAGATTAGGATGTTTGATGTATGGTTGGTGATGCCTAAGTCTAGATTCTCATGATTTCTATTGATTAGAGAGAACCCATTGCTAAGATTGAAGTAATTAATTAATTCTTAGATCAAGGTCTTTTCATGCCCGAAAGGTGTTTGTGAAAATGTCTAGACCAACTCTAATTCATATTTTTTACATCCTAGCCAATTAACACTTGATGTTTAGGGTGATTTGTAGACTTTTATGGGAATATACGCTAATGATCTCTTCTCACTTCAATAGGGACCGAAAGGATTGTCATTTTGGATGATTAGTAGAATGGATTAGTACTATGTGAAAACGAGCTAGCTTACTTCATAGGATCCATGTCTTGGAAATGGTTATTTATATGGTCTTGCATCACGAATCATAGGTTAAACATTCTTGGTCTATGATCTCTATCCAAAGTCCATGCCTTTATCTTATTTGATAATCTTTGTTTGTCCGGTTGACTTTTTATTGACTTTCTTAAATTCCTTTTTCATTGCTTTCTTTCAAGTTTAATTGACTTATGCATGCTTTCTTTTATGTTTCTTAATCTTGTTTGCTACTTTTCCTACATCTTTGCATTCGTTTGCTTAGGTTGTTAGTTGGTTACAAAACACAACTTTTGAAATTGGCTTAACTTCTATAGTATCTTGCATTCTTATTGCCTTCGCATACTCCTTGTGGAAGAATAACCCTTAAATGCTACAAGGACATGTGCCATGCACTTGTGGTTATCTAAGATTAAAACTTATTAGTAGTTTAAATACCGCGTCACCACCCCTTCCCGACGACTCGATGATTCGGTCTGAGACCAGGAGATTGAAGGCATGAAGAACACCATCAAGAACATGACCTCGAAGATGCACCGAGCAATCAGTTCGGCCCCAAAAATTGAGCGTGTTCTAGAAGATACCTAAAAGACTCCGTTTATAGCGCGAATCGCCAACACTCCTGTCAGACAAGCTCAAAGATTAAGATCGCCATATACAAAGGGAAGACGGATCCAAGTCAGCACATCATGGCTTTTAATATCGCAATGGGATAAGCTCACTTTAGTTCGGGAGAAAAGGAGGCCGGTTACTGTCAACTGTTTGTGGAGCACCTCGATGGCGCTGCACTCACCTGGTTCTCCCGATTGGAAGCAACCTCCATCCACAACTTCAACCAATTGTCCACAGTGTTCCGATGCACTATTCTATATGTTCATGCAGAAGGACACATCAAACGCCGACTGCTAGTCTCTCTCTCAAGGATCCAAAGAGTCACTATGTGCTTTCATAGATCGATTCAAATCCACGGTGTCCAAGATCACAGTAGTAGACAAAGCTGCGATAGCCGCACTACGCAACACTTTGTGGTATGATTCATGATTTTGCGAAAACCTCTTCCTCAACGAGCCATCCACTTTGGAAGACGCAATGCACAGAGCAACTCGTTATATCGAGGTCGAAAAAGATCATGCCAAATTAGCCAAGAAATACGCGCCAACAAGGATGACGACCTCAAGAGAAAAGGAAGACTGCTACGAACCCGTAAAACACTACAAGAAATATTACCTAAAAGATGATCGGAGCAAGAAAGCTTCAAACTATTATGTTAGCGATGGTTAGCCTCGGAAACTCTGGAACAAATACAACCGAGAAGATGATCCCAAATAAGTGGCCGAGAAGCTTTACTGCGATTTCCATTAGAGATCAGGACTTCAACTGCGTAGTGCCGTCATCTGCAGAATATCCTCCTTAAAAAGTACCCAAAGGGAGAAATCAACGACGTCGAGTTAAGAAAAGCTAGTGGACGCAGCAGATCTGATTATCGCGACGAAAAGCCGAGGTCGGCACACGAAAGCGACGAAGATCGCAGCAACAATTAACGAAGAGAAGAACATCGGCGGACCGATGCCGATTTCAATCCACCAAAGAGAAACCAAGATTAACAACACGGGGCAAACAACGATTCTGAGAGAAATACGTGCCGACAAGGACGACGACCTCAAGAGAAAAGGAAGACTACTACGAACCCATAAAACACTACGAGAAAGATCACCTAAAAGATGATCGGAGCAAGAAAGCTTCAAACTATTATGTTAGCGATGGTCAGCCTCAGAAACCCTGGAACAAATACAACCGAGAAGATGATCCCAAATAAGTAGCCGAGAAGCTGTATTGCGATTTCCATCAGAGATCAGGACTTCAACTACGCATTGCCATCATCTGCAGAATATCCTCCTTAAAAAGTACACGAAAGGAGAAATCAGCGACGTTGAGTTAAGAAAAGCTAGTGGGGGCAGTAGATCTGATTATCGCGACGAACAGCCGAGGTCAGCACACGAAAGCGATGAAAATCGCAGCAACGATTAACGAAGAGAAGAACATTGGCAGACCGATGCCGATTTCAACCCACCAAAGAGAAATCAAGATGAACAAAACGGGGCAAACAATATGATCATGGGGGACTCGAATCGTGCAATGATTTGGTACGGTCAATTCAGGAGTACAAGAGACAAGCTATCACAGCACAAAAATGGCCAACCACTGTACGCGAAAGCCTTGCAATAACTTTTGACGAATCGGATACTACCGGATTCGATTTAACTCACAACAACACCCTAGTAATCGAGTTCATGATCAGCGATTGTGAAGTAACAAGGATATTGGTCGACACGGGGAGCATGGTGGATCTAATCTACAAGGAAACCTTAAAGAAGATGGAAATCAATGAAGATCAAATCAAACAATGCAACCGACCTCTGACGGGATTCACTAACGAGATGACATTAAGCATCGGCACAATCAAGCTCCCGGTATACTTGGTAGGTATGACTAGTACATCAAGTTCGTGGTGATCGAAGCACCCGCAGTCTACAATGCAATCTTAGGAACACCATGGATGTATTTGATGAAGGCGGCAACATCGACCTACCATCAGTGCATCAAATTCCCAACCCCGAATGACCTATACCATCAGAGAATATCTCGTACGTGTTTCATCAACGAGAAAAAAATCAGAAACAAAGCCGCTTTAGCACTACGAGTCACCGACGAATCAATTGATCTCGGCAAACAGAAACCAAATGGTAATCTGGTCATGCATATTATCGTCAACATGGAAAGGCCTGGACGATGCGTAGGGATTGGAACCGAACTACAATAGGAAATCAAGGATAAGCTCGTCGCACTTCTTCGAAAGAACGTTTAAACCTTTGCTTGGTCAATCGAGGACATGAAGGGTATCGACCCCAAGATTATCTACGATGAGTTGAATGTAGATCCAATGTATAAGACAATCAAACAAAAACAAAGGAAGTTGGGCCCTAAACGAGCCAAAGCAGTCAACCACGAGGTAGAACGCCTGCTCGGTGCAGGATCAGTCACTGAGGTCAAATATCCGAGAAGGGCTCGCCAATCTCGTGGTGGTTAAAAAGAAGAATGGAAAATGAAGAGTGTGTGTCGACTTCACGGATATCAACAAAGCTTGTCCCAAAGATAGTTTTCCATTGCCACACATTGATCATCTTGTAGAAGCAAAAGCTGGGAACGAACACCTATCCTTCATGGACGCATTCTCGGGGTACAACAGATCCTCATGCATCTTGACGATCGTGAAAAGACAGCCTTCATAACGGACAGAGGAATTTATTGTTACAAAGTCATGCCTTTCGGATTGAAGAATACAGGAGCAACTTATCAACGGCTAATCAATAAAATGTTTGCCGATCAGCTCGGTCATTCCATGGAAATCTACATCGACGACATGATTGTCAAGTCTTCCAGCGCCGAGGATCATATTGACCATTTAAGCAAATGCTTCGAAACCTTAAACCTGTACGGAATGAAGATAAATCCGAAAAATGTACCTTTGCTATCCGTGCCGGTGAATTCCTCGGATACATCGTCACTCAAAGGGGAATCGAGGCTGACCCAAAGCAGACAGCCACCATTCTTGACCTACTTTCACCCAAGAACAGGAAAAAGGTTCAACGACTTACATGAAGGATAGCCGCACTCAATTGATTCATATCTCGGTCAACAGACAAAAGTCTACCTTTCTACTAGCTAGTACGTGGAAACAAAGGGTTTGAATGGAACGACCAGTGTGAAGAAGCATTCAAGCAGCTCAAAGAATACCTTTATATGCCACCTATCTTGGCTAAACCTGAATAAGGAGAAACTCTGTACCTATACGTCGTGGTTTCTTACTCGGCAGTCAGTGAAGTACTTGTCCGCGAAGATCGAAGAGAACAAAAGTCTATCTTCTACGTCAGGAAAACCCTCAATGGAGCCGAGACGAGGTATTCCATGGTGGAAAAGCTTGCTTTCGCCGTCCTCATCTTGTCTCGAAAGTTATGACTGTATTTCCAATCTCATTCGATTGCCGTACTCACCAACCAGCTTCTGAGAACCATTCTGCATAGCCCAAGTCAATCCGGCCGATTGAATAAATGGGCAATCAAGCTCAGCAAATACGATATCGAGTAAAAAGGCCGAACTAGTGCAAAATCCCAACTGTTGGCAGACTTTCTTGTCAAGCTACCACCCGAGCTACTTACCAATGATCTCCCAAAAGAATAATGTTTAACACTGCACGTAGATGGAGCTTCGTCAAGGCATGGTTCCGGAGTCGGATACGTCTTGAATCACCAACCGGAGAAGTGTTAGAACAGTCATTCCACCTCGGCTTCACCGCCTCCAACAATGAAGCTTAGTACGAAGCATTGATAATTGGTCTACGTCTGGCCAAAGGAATCAAAGCTGGACGATTCCCTGCCTTTTGCGATTCCCAGCTTGTTGCCAACCAGTTTAATGGAGAATATGAAGCAAAGAACGAGTGAATGGATGCATATCTCAAAGTAGCTCAAGAGATCGTTAAAGACTTCAAATCCTTCGAACTCACAAAGATTCCCCGAGATGACAACATAGTGTGGGAGTCGAAATCAACATAATTAGAATTTGTTGGAGGTTTGTTAAGAGGGATGAAATTTCGAAAGCTGTGTCGAAAAACTTTCGTACAAGAGTTTGAGAGCAAAAAAGTCTAGGGTTTTTTTTCTAAGTAAAATTACGGATCCCTTTTTCAAGGGATGTACATCGATATATATAGTCGTTCGAGTTGGCCAGGTCAATCCCAAAGGGATTAGGAAAACTTCCTAATCCTTCGGGATTTCCGTTTTAGCAAGTCGGCTTGGCTTCGTGGGCCTTTGACCAATCGTGGGCCGAAGATGGGCTTGTCGCCCTTGTATAAAAATGACTTCGACCGCATCGTCTTCTATCTTCGTATAGAAATGACTTCGGCCGCGTCGTCTTTCAGCTTCGTATAAAAATGACTTTGGCCGTGTCGTCTTCTGTCTTCGTATAGAAATGACTTCGGCCGCGTCGTCTTCCAGCTTCGTATAAAAATGACTTCGGCCGCGTTGTCTTCAGGTTTCGTATAGAATCAACTTCGGCCAGACAGTTTCGTATCACTTCGGCCAGACAGCTTTGTATGACTTCGGCCGGACAGTTTCGTATGGTTTTGACTTTGGCCAGACAGTTTCGTATGGTTTCGACTTCGGCTGAACAGTTTCATATGGTTTTGACTTCGGCCGAACAGTTTCGTATAGCAATGTCTTTTGGCCGAAGTGGAGCTCGTTGGCCGAAGTGGCCGTCGCCAAAGTTGGCAGAATTCCCGTATAGATTTAGCCATGGCCAGACAGTTTCGTATGGTTTTGACTTCGGCCAAGCAGTCTCGTATGATTTTGACTTCAGCCAAGCAGTCTCGTATGATTTTGACTTTGGCCAAGCAGTCTCGTATGATTTTGACTTCGGCCAAGCAGTCTCGTATGATTTTGACTTTGGCCAAGCAGTTTCGTATAAAAATGACTTCGGCCGAAACGAGCTCGTATCGTGCCTAAGTGGATTCGTATCATAGCCGAAGCAAGCTCGTTTGCCGAAGTGGAGCATGGCCGAAGTGGAGCTTGGCCGAAGTGGATCGTGGCCGAAGTGGATCATGGCCGAAGTGGATCGTGGCCGAAGTGGATTGTGGCCGAAGTGGACCGTGTCGAAGTGAATCGTGGCTGAAGTGGATCGTGGCCGAAGTAGCCCGTGGCCGAAGTGGACCGTGGCCGAAGTGAATCGTGGCCGAAGTGGATCGTGGCCAAAGTGGCCGAAGAGGAGTGTGGCCGAAGTGGATCGTGGCCGAAGTGGCCAAAGAGGAGCGTGGCCGAAATGGATCGTGGCCGAAGTGGATCATGGCCGAAGTGGATCGTGGCCGAAGTGGTGCGTCTTCGTGTGCCAAAGTGATGCGTCTCCGTGTGCCGAAGTGACGCGTCTCCGTGTGCCGAAGTGACGCGTTTCCGTGTGTCGAAGTGACGCGTCTCCGTGTGCCGAAGTGGCGCGTTTCCGTGTGCCGAAGTGGCCATGTTGCCAAAGTGAAGGCCTTTGGCCGAAGTGGGCTGTGCCGATGTTTCCTCCATGCCGATGTGGCCATGTCGCCGAAGCGAAGGCCTTAGGCCGAAGTGGGCTGTACCGATGTCTCCTCCGTGCCGATGTGGCTTGCCGGTGTCTCTTCTCTGCCAAAGTGAGCTGCACCGAAGCGGACAACTTGGCCGACGTCTCTAAGTTGGCCGAAGTGGCCATATGGCCAAAATCGCCATGTTGCTGAAGTCTCCACGTCGGCCGAAGCGGCCATGTTGCCGATGTGGGCTATGCTGGCCGATGTCTTCTTGCCGAAGTGGAAACAAGGCTTGCGTTAGTGGAGGCAAAGCTTGCCTAAGTGGAGACAAGGCTTGCCTAAGTGGAGACAAGGCTTGCCTAAGTGGAGACAAGGCTTGCCTAAGTCTCTCCTTTCTTTGCCGAAGTCTTCCTGCCGAAGTGAACCAAAGCTTGACGAAGTGAGCCAAAGCTTGCCTAAGTGAAGACCAAACCTTGCCGAAGTCTCTCCCTTCTTCGCCGAAGTCCATGCCGAAGTGAAGCTTCCTTGGCCGAAAATGGATCTGCTTTGGCCAGAACGGCCCCTCTTGTGCTTAAGTGGACTCGTACAGAAATGAATTAGGTACAATTCCAGCCTTGTCCGATTCCTCGTATTTTCATACTTAGCTGTTTTTCCATTGATCGCAGCTGGGTGGGTTTTGACCCAACAGTTAGCCCCCCAGCTCGGTAGTCTCAGTGATGATAGTGCCGAGGTAGAGGAAGTCCAAGCTGGGATCAATGTACTGCGTCGATTGGTACGAATTGAGCCGATGTGACACTGAGTCCGTTGATATCTGCCAGGTTCTCTATCTTCAGACTGATAATCTTTTTTCCAGTAGAAATTTCTTCACTCAACTGTGTTCTGGCACAGCTTACAATGTATGATGACATCATCTTTTGCTTTGTGAGCCTATATATGCTCCCCCTTCTCCTCACTTCCTCTTCACTTCTTCACTTCTTCACTTCTTAAAAATCTCAAGGTAACATCTTTTTTTGTCTCCGAAATTGTTTTCGGCCGGAGTCTTCTCTGCCGAAGTGGTCCCTTAGCCGATGTTTCTTCTTGCCGAAGTGCTCGGCCGAAGTGATTTCATTCTTTGCCGAAGACCCCCTTCTCTGCCGAAATGGATCCTTTGCCGACGGGCTCCTAGGCCGAAGTGCTCCTTGGCCGAAATCCTTGCTTGCCGAAGTGATCTCCCCTTATTGCCGAATTGATTCCCTCCGATGGATGAAATCGAGAATCCTTTAGACATAAAAACCGAAATGGAGAATTGGAGTTCCGATTGTGCTAGGATGAGACAAGACGCGAGTCTTCGGGCGTGTTCCTCAAGGCGACGAGCTTGTAAGGGTGGATCCAAACGCGAAGTACCCGATCCACCGGGATCGACTCTTTCCACTGCTGAGTCTTTAGAGAGCCTTAGGCACCGGTTCAACATCTCCAAAGAAATCGAGCTTATCCTTCCGCCAAAGTCGGATCGAGCAGACGATCCTCCAACGGGATGTTTCACCTTGTATGAGAGTTGCTTTTACATGTGCTTTCTATGGTTTCCAATACCAAGGGTCATCCTCGAGTATATATGGAAGCATAGATTGGCTCTGATGCAAGTAACTCCGCGGGGGATTTGGCACTTGGTCGGAATTGTGGTCCGTAGCTTCGAGTGTGGCGAGGAAGTCACTGTGGATCACTTGCTGAACCTGCTATCTTTTCGGGCATTTCGCTCCAAGGACTCGCTTCTTTACTCCTTTTCGAACATAGCCCATCGCATAATTATCGGAGGGTTCCCAAGTAAAGACAGACATTGGGAGGATTATTTCTTCTTCGTGCCCATCTCCGAGGCTTCGGTTGGTGCAGACTGGGTTAACAAAATTAGGACTCGATGGGGAAAAATCGATAGCCGATCTGTAGCTTTACGAATTTTCTCTGTTTTGTTGAATTGTGCCATGACCTTCCGTTGTGTTTGTTGGTTTTGCAGTTCCTAATTCGCTCCCGACGTGTCCTCCAGATGTAGTTACGCTTCGTGAGACTCTTGCTTCCGGTGAGTGTGATTGGCAAAGGGATTTTACTCTTCAAAGAATAGAGAGAGCGTGGGCGCAATACCTTGGATATTATTCTCCGAGCTCAACTTCTTCGCCTTCTTTTACCAGTACGAGGAGAACCATGGGAAAGCGATTGTCGGTCCGCGAAAGAATAGAGGCCGAATCCCGTGCCGCGATGGAGCAAGCAGAGGTTGGTCGAACCGAGATTTCTGCTGAGCAGCTAAGCGCTGCCCTCACTTTTCCCTTGGGTGACTCGTCCGCAGAGCCATCCATGCTGGCTCCGTCTGTCCCCCCTGCAAAAGAGATCGTGTTGGGTCTTACGAGATTGGATCCGCCTCCGGTTCACCGCAAACATGGCAAGGCTGTTGCCACGAGCGGAGATGCCCACGAGGCGAAACCGGCTCGGAGACGTGTCGCTACGAGGGCTGACAAAGGGAAAGATCTTCAGAAGGATGATGCCCCAAGATGCAAAAAGCATAACACTCCAGTTTACGATGTCGTTGAGCGCGACCCTCCTTCGGGGCAGCACCTCCGCCATTTTCTTCTGGAACGGTTTGCGATGATGCGTCAGCATCGGCTACTCTCTTCTCCAAGATTCTCTCTAAGGGGGATTGCTTTCCTCCTGCCGATACGCTATCCCGAAGCAAACCGTATGCCGAAATGTCCCGTCATGGTACCAAGGTAATTTATGTCGACTTTTCCCTCTTTTATTTCGTTGAAAATGTGACACTTAACCTTTCTTGTTTTTGCTCAGTTTTTGGCTTCCATTAACAAGATGACGTCCGGCTATGAGGCGGAACTCCGCAAGAACGCGAGGAGAGCTGAGCGTGCACGGAGAGCGGCCGAAGAGCTTCAAAACAAACTTAACGAAGCCGAGCGCGAGCGCGATGCTGCAATGGAGATAGCGTCGAAACAGAAGGAGGACCTGGAGTCCTATCGGGTCCAGCAGGAGGCTCAAGTTGCCGAGCTTCAGCGGATGTTAAGCTCGGAGAGGGCCATGACCGACAAGAAGGTTGAACGGGCTAAGAAGGGGGCGATGCGCAGAATGGCCGAGAAGTTTTAATCTAAAGTCGACCGAGCCAAGGAGAAGGTTAAGATCTTGGGCGAGTCGTCGAAGAACAGCGTCGTCGATCTTGCCCAAGTTGACGGGAACCTCGAACTCCTTGCGCTGCTCCGCGGTGACGAACCACCTTCTTTGGATACCGAATTTGAGAAACTCCAGGGATGGAAAGCGAGGTACGCTGGTGCCGATGACGAGTTTGATAGGTTGGTCCCCTTATTGGGGAACGACCTAGTGGTCTCGCCGATCTCCGAAGACTCGGTCGACGTTGCGCTCGGTAATGAGTCCGTTGAGGCGTTGGCGGTAGATGTCGGCATTCGCATATTCTCTGGATCCAACAGGGGTAAGCTTGGTTCGACTTTGCTTGGTTTGAACGACGCCTCCGAATCCAAGACGGTGGCCGAATCCTCCGACGATGATTAGGGTGTGTCTTCTAGGGGTAAGGTATGACGATGGGGAACTGCCCAAGTCATCATTTTAATTATGCTTTGACGTTATTTCGACATGGTGCCTGGATGGCTTTATCCGTATTGACTTGTTATGTTCGCCTTGTGGCTTTGGCTTTTGTTGTGTCATTTCTTTGTTGTTGAAAATTGTTGCTCGAATGGTTGTTTTTATCTAAGGAGGACTGATCTGTTTTGCTATAGTTTGTATCAGTGTTAACACCGACGATTCGTTTGTTTCGTTTGGAATGATTACGTTAGTGTAAGCATACTTGCTCCGATTTTGAGCACAAGTGTTTTGACCAACGATTTGTTTGTTGGGTTTTTGGATGAACATTCCGTTTTACAGATATGCTACCGTAAGCGTATCCGCTCCGACAATGGACACGTAGTACAGTTGTGACCAACAATTTGTTGTTGGGTTTAGGATGAACATTTCGGTTTACGGATACGCTACTGTAAGAATATCCGCTCCGACAATGGACATGTAGTACTGTTAGGACCAACGATCTGGTTGTTGGGTTTTAAGATGAACATTTCGGTTTACGGGTATGCTATCATAAGCATATCCGCTCCGACAATGGACACAGTTATTTATATAGCACGCGCTTTTAATCCGCTAGGATGTAGTAGTTAGATCCGTAAAAGATGTAGTAGTTCGTTTCTGTGGCCAGCAGCAACGAGGGTGAAGAGAGGTGCCTGTTTTAGTTAGGACTTTAAGTGATTCGTGAAAGGTGCGTATGCGATGCCTGTTTCCGTTAAGGCTTTAGTAACCCGTGGAGGGTGTGATATGACGAAAATTGTTTCGAGAAGCTTGCATTAAGTAGACGCGGAGTCTATTACAAAGGTGGGAGTATAGGAGTATACGTACCCACTCCCCCCCCCTTTTTTTTAGGAGGGGGCAGCTGAACCCATCCGAAGATGAGCTGCCTACGTACCCTTTTACAGGGATCAAGCCGCCCCGTAGTTCATGTGAAGTATCCTAAGTATAGTACTTCTTGAGGTGCATTACGTTCCACGATCTTGGTATTGGAACGTCAGACATGTTGGCGAGTTCGTAGACTCCGGGTCGGACTACTTTCGTGATCTTGTAAGGTTCTTCCCAGTTTGCTCCGAGTTTGCCGGCATTCCGCTCTGCAGTATTCTGGAAAACTTTCCGAAGGACCAGGTCTCCTTCGTAGAACGGTCGATTGCGTACGTGAGAGTTGTAGTATTTTGCCGCCGCGTTCTGGTAATTCTGAATTCGGATCAAGGCTTGATCCCGTCTTTCGTCGATCAAGTCCAACTCATCAAGCATCAACAAGTGATTGAGTCCTTCCTGTTCTGGGAGTAGTCTTCGGCGGACTCCAGGAAAATTTATCTCTGGTGGAATGACGCATTCTGTCCCATAGACGAGAGCGAACGGAGTTTGGTTGGTTGCTCGTCGCGGTGTTGTTCTATGAGACCACAATACACCTTCCAGTTCGTTGGCCCATCGGCCTTTTTTCTGGTCGAGGCGTTTCTTGAGACCGTCGAGAATCGTTTTGTTTATTGCTTCAGCCTGGCCGTTGCCTTGTGGATAACGTGGGGTGGATTTGCTTAGCCGGATCTTCCACTTCTCGCAGAAAGCTTCGAACCTTGTGGAAATGAACTATGATCCATTATCGGTGACGATCTCGTATGGGACTCCATGTCGGCATATGATGTTCCTCCATACAAAACTTTTGCTTGTGCGTCCTTGATGCTGGCATACGAATCTGCCTCCACCCACTTTGAAAAATAGTCTGTCAGGACCAGTAAGAATCGTTTCTGCTTCGACGGATGCAAAGGTCCAACGATGTCCATGGACCATCGCATGAATGGATAGGGCGATGATATTGAAGAAAGCATCTCGGTTGGCTGATGAATCATTTGTGCGTGACGTTGACACTTCTGGCACCTAGACGAGTATTTCTCGCAATCTTGTATCATGGTCGGCCAGTAATAGCCGTGTCGTTTGATTTTTATTGCCAAGGCCCGTCCACCCGAATGGTTACCACAGGAGCCACCGTGGACCTCCTCCATGA
This sequence comes from Pseudoturritis turrita, assembly GCA_900406555.1. Lineage (NCBI taxonomy): Eukaryota > Viridiplantae > Streptophyta > Magnoliopsida > Brassicales > Brassicaceae > Pseudoturritis > Pseudoturritis turrita. Next base: position 37,955 of record OVBL01000460.1, on the reverse strand, counting down.
TTGCCCTTTCCTCCTTTCCTTCGACGCAGGCGAGTAATGGCCCCGAGAATCGCCATTTGAAAACATTGCCGTCGAGCAAGATGTAGCGCGCTGCTTGCGCCCGAAGCTTTCGGGCTGCCCATTTGACTGAAGGTAAGACACCATCGCAGATGTATCCGCGGATGTCGTCAAGGCACCCTTTGTCGCAGCCATACTGTATGCTCGGACACGCTCCATTCATCTCGACGACTCTAGTTTCGTGACAGGGGTCAATGTTGGAAGGGAGGGTCGTAAAGTCCTCGTCCATAGACGTTGCTTCTTCTGCAGCATTCGCAGGATCTCCATCCTCGTCGACTGCATCTATTTCCATCCGAGAGGTGTGTCCTTTGTCTGCCGCACACGTCTCGTCCTGGACCATGGAGCCGTTGATTACTGCTTCTCGTTCGTCAGCGTCATCTCCAGCATTGTTCGCTGCACAGGCTTTCTCCCTTGCAGTCCTAGCGGCTTGAGATCGCGTAACCATACTCATTGTTTCTGGAAGAGTGATGCTCGGGCGTTCGATGAATTCCACCGGAATAACTCGTTTCAAGGCTGGATCAGAAGTGGATGCGAGGGCGGCCAGTGCATCAGCCGAAGTGTTTTCCCCTCGTGGAATACGCGTGAGTGTGAACTCTTTGAACTGTGCAGTCGAGTCTTTGACGACTTTCAGATACGCCTCCATGCGATTGTCTTTAGCTGCGTATTCCCCGCTGAACTGGTTTGTGACTAACTGTGAATCGCAGAATGCGTGAATGCAATCAATCTTGAGTCCTTGCGCGAGCTTTATTCCGGCAATGAGGGCTTCGTATTCTGCTTCGTTGTTGGAGGCGTGAAAACCTAGGTGGAAGGATTGTTCAAGTATCTCGCCCATTGGTGACGTTAGGCGTATCCCGACCCCTGAGCCATTTTTGGATGATGAGCCGTCAACGTGAAGTTGCCAGGTCGAATTCGGGTTTCTTTCGGCAAGCACTTGTGATTTTACGCAGGTTCGTCCGCGATACTCGATGTCGTACTCGCTGAGCTCGATAGCCCACTTGGCCAATCGCCCGGATTGACTTGGGCTGTGCAAAATCGATCGTAGGGGTAAAGGACTAAGGACCACAATGTAGTGTGATTGGAAGTACGGCCGTAGTTTCCTGGCAGACATGACCACCGATAGAGCCAACTTCTCCATCTGCGGGTATCTTGTCTATGCGTTGGTGAGGGTCTTACTGACGTAAAAAATTGGTTTCTGCTCGCCCCGTTCATCGCGAATGAGTACTTCGCTCACTGCCGTGGTGGATATTGCGGTATATAGGAAGAGCGGCTCTCCCTCGACTGGCTTTGCGAGCACCGGGGGACTGGCGAGATATTTTTTCAACTGCTGGAAAGCCTCTTCGCACTTCTCTGTCCATTCGAATTTCTTGTTTCCTCGTAAAGTGTCGTAGAAAGGTAAGCACTTATCGGTGGACCGCAAAATAAATCTGTTGAGTGCAGCCACCCTTCCAGTCAGCCTCTGCACTTCACGTTTTGATTTTGGGGAAGCCATCTGGATAAGGGAGTCGATCTGCTTTGGATTCGCTTCGATGCCTCGATGAGTAACTAAGTAACCAAGAAACTCGCTGGACGTGACTGCGAATCTACACTTTGTCGGGTTGAGCTTCATGTTGTGTGAGTTGAGCTGTCGGAAACATTCCTCCAAATGTAGCACTTGATCCGTTGCCTCTAGCGATTTCACCAGCATGTCGTCTATGTAAACCTCCATCGTTCTTCCGAGTTGATTAGCAAACATCTTGTTTACTAAGCGCTGATATGTGGCTCCGACATTCTTGAGGCCGAAAGGCATCACCTTGTAGCAATAGATTCCACGATCCGTAATGAAGGCTGTCTTCTCACGATCGTCGGGATTCATTAGAATCTGATTGTATCCAGAGAATGCGTCCATGAAAGATAAGAGTTTGTTACCGGCCGTTGCTTCGACCAGTCGGTCAATGTGTGGTAGTGGGAAGCTGTCTTTCAGGCACGCCTTGTTTAAGTCGGTGAAATCGACGCACACCCGCCATTTTCCGTTCTTCTTTTTGTCTACAACAGGGTTCGCCAGCCAATCCGGGTACTTGACTTCCATTATCGACCCGACTCGTAAGAGTCTTTCGACTTCGTCGTTCACTGCTTTCGCTCTGCCAGGACCCAACTTTCTCCGTTTCTGCCTTATTGGTTTGAAGGTTGGGTTGATGTTCAATTGATGACTGGTTACGCCGATATCAATTCCGGGCATATCCTCTGCTGCCCACGCGAAAGTGTCCACGTTTTCTTTTAAGAATGAAACCAGTTCGTCCTTGATTTTTTCGTCGAGGGTGAATCCAATCTCTATACATCATTCCGGGTGTTTGTCGTCGATACAAACTGATATTACGGGGTCGCAGGGCTGTTCAGCTGGTTCTTCTTCGCGATCCTCCGCAATCTGTAATTGCTACAAGAGCTTGGAGAGCTCTTTTACTGGTTCCCTGTCTGTCTTCATCTTCTTGCGTTCTGACTTGGCTATTGGATTGGTGACAGGATTCCTGAGCTTGTGTGCAGCTACGAAGCATACGCGGGACTCCTTCTGACTTCCCAAAATCGTTTTGACTCCGCTCAGTGTTGGGAATTTGACGCAGAGATGGTAGGTCGAGGCTACGGCATGCATTGAATTTAACTAAGGTGTGCCGATGATGACGTTATAGATTGCTGGGTGATCGGCTACCAAGAACTCGACGAGCCTGATGACACCCCCAGCTTCTACAGGTAGCTTGATCGTCCCGATTGTCATCGTCGTTTCTCCGGAAAATCCAGTCAATGGTTTAGGGGTAGCCACTATGTCAGACGGATTGATATCCATTCTTTTGAGAGTTTCTTTGAAGATTATATCCATTGTGCTACCCGTATCTACCAGCACCCGGGCTACATCATAGCCACTGATGATCAACTCGATCACGAGAGGGTCATCGTGTGGTTTGTCGATTCCGGCTGTTTCCATTTCTTCGAATGAGATTACGTCGTCCGAAATACGATAAAGAAGAAAAGCATCATATTTATAAAAAAAATCTCACAAAGGGGGAAAACCATGTTCACAAACTAAATTGACAAAAAAGAGAAAGAAAGACAAAATAAACAACTAAAATATGAAAGCCACATGCGGCTTTAGGCTTCTTCATCCGGTATCTCGGTAGGGTTAGAAGCAGTAGCTCGGGGATCGATCGTTCCATATTGATCGACGCCGACAGGGACCTTGGTATATGCATCCTGAGCGAGTACTATGAGGCGGGGTGACGATAAAGATATCTTGTGGAAGATCTTCCGTATCCAATGTCTTAGCCACGGCAAAGAATTTGACCTCTTTTTCGAGCTCTTTAAACACTTTTTGGGGGATCGCGACCCCTTCTTCCTCCTGAAAAAACTTCATGACCGCCAACGTTCCCTAGCATTGAGTGTGCTCCATGACAACCGGATTGAGCTTCTCTCTGGCAGTGAAGTAATTCTTGATTACTCCAAGACGAGCTGCATACTTAGCATAGGTCTCAGCTCGGACGCGGCTCTCCACTTCCCGCATCGCTTCTCTCTTGGCCGCTTTCTAGCGCTTGCACTCAGATTCAACTAAGGCCTGAGAAGATTTGAGATCCCTCTTCAATACCTCGTTCTCGGTAGACAGAGCCTGTGAACAAGCCTTTGCTGTAGTCAAATCGGCTACGGTTTTCTCCTTCTCGTCCTTAAGAGCAAGCACCCTATCCTAGAACTTGTCAATCTGTGTTTGACGTTCAACCGATATCGACTCGTAATGATGAGCCCTCTCTGTCTGTTTTTATAGTGATTTCTTAAGCGCAAGTATCTGTGTTTTTCAACGCGAGGTCTCCAGGATAGCGGCTTGGGAAGTGAATCTCCTAGCCGATTTGAGCTTCAGCTCATGCGACTTCACAAGGAAGTTGATGGAGCTCATTGTCTAAACAAAATAAAAAAGGTAAATGATTACGAGTATATGAAAATTGCGGGCAAAATTTAAGAACGAGTCTGTACCCGGACGAGGTCAATGGCCAAAGCCTCGTACGCCTCTGAACATTCCAGGTTTGGAACCTCCGAAAGAGAGTGAGTTGGACCACCAGCTTTCCGAAGCAACTCTACGGCTGCTCAGCGGTCACTCGTGATGGTGATGGGGATGGTCGTACCATGGTAGCTGTACGACCAACTCATGTTGATACCGGACCTATGAGAAGATCGGCGTCCATCGGTAGCTGGGACTTCAGATCTATGCCTTTTGGCAGACAAGACCTGTTCGTCTGCCGGCCTCTTCCTCGAAGGATCAGAGGAAAGAGGAGGTAGTTCCCTCACACCCGAACGATCAGCAACGGGTGCAGTTAAAGGCGAAATCTTAGGAGCACCACCAATCTAAAACAAGGGAACCTTCCCAGCCGCTAAGTCGGCTTTCACATCTCGCGTGCCTCCTTTTTATCTTTCTTCTTATCTCTAGGGGATGCAATGCCTTTCCCCTTATCTTGGATTTCTGGAAGGCGGACTCTCTTGTCAGATAATTTTTTAGATCGTCTCTCTCTTTCTACCTCCACTTCGGTCGCTGTTTCCTCCAAGACCGCCACCTTGTCTGCCTTCTTACCCGAAGCCTCTACCTCGGTTGCATTTTTCTCAACGACCTCGGTCGCTGGTATCTCAATATTTCCAGGTGCTGCAGTGGCAACCTGTTCAGCATCCTTGGCAACCTCTTTGGCCAAAGAGTCTCTGGACTTCCTTAGGCAAGAGGCGAAGTCAGAAATATTGTCGAGTCTCCCCATTGCGATTTTCCATCGGTTAGCTCCCAAACGATCTGGAACAAGCAGAAGAAAATAAAAATTGGTTAAGTGTGAGATCGATCTTACTTAAAGCAAAAATGAAAAGTGAAGTCCGAATGGATATTTACCAATCTGAGCACGGTTTCTTTGGACACGAACAAGATCAAACTGTGGCCACCAACGTTCTCTGATTGCAATAATCTTCTTTATGTCCTCGGGAAAGATCGGCATAGGGAAGGCACCAAAAGACAGATGACGTACTGAAAGACAAAAAAATAGAGTTAGCAAAATCTACAGAACATTCAAAAGAAGTAACGAACTGACTATGACATCTACCCATGGTGTCATCCCAAACCCTCTTATAAGATCCCGAGACATCAGAGACCGAGGCGGTATTTATCTTCACAAAATATATTTCGTCCCAGGAATCGACTTTGATTTTAAAATGGGTCACCAACTTTTACCTCGGCTTCATGCTGACATAAAAACAACCTTGTTTTTGTTTATTGTAGACATCTCTTCAAAAACGTCGGCAAAAACTTCAACACCGCACTCAGCACCCAGAGTCGCCAGGCCGACCATGTTACAAACGCCCGCCGTGCCAAGTTATGTGAAAGAAATATCACGATCAGCATAGTATTTGACAAATATATACGGCAGAGGAAACCACATGAGACAGTAAGAGAAGAACACCTCGTACAGACATATGTACCCTTCTGGACAATCCCAAGGACGTTCGCCCACTTCAGGTACTACGAACTCTAGTTCGAAAGACATCTCGCACTCCACCCTAATTTTTTCAAGGGATTGCGCGGTCAACTTGGTGTAATAAATCCCATGGTTGTTATCGCAGACGGGTTTTGCCTGAGATGCCTTTTTACTCTTCGACGCCTTCCCACCCTTAGCTCATGTTCTCCTAGAAGATTTGGACTTTGGAGTAGGTTCCACTTTCTCCTCGTCCTCTTCCTCCTCGTTTGCCACCTCGGCATCCTGATTTGTTGAGCGCTCCCCGCTTTCCAAATCTTCTCCAACGACCTGATCTTCAGATCATCTTCTAGAACTTGACCTCCATAGTCACGTTGGAGAAAGAGCTCATCCAAATTCTCATCAATGAGGTTACGAGGAACGATATCGGCGGCAGTGAACCTAGAAGTGGCTTCATCACCAACGGGGGAACGACAATGATGCGTAACCAGGGGAGTCACCAAAGAATCAGAGGTTTCTGAAGAACTGGATCTCCGGTAAACCGGAGATGGACCGGCATGCGAATTAGCAACGGAAGGAGTCACTTTGCCATAAGTGGGAACGGTTCTCGAACTAAGGTTTGAGTGAGACATCTTTATGGAGGTTTTAAAAGTACAGATTCACTAGGAAATCTATGAAGATACAAAATAAATACGGCACCGAAAGTCTAATTGAAATAAAATAATAAAGCAGAAAACACAGAGATAGAGAGAGAGGTTATCTTTCGGATGAATAAGAAATGAAGAAGGAAGACGGCAGAGAATATATATAGAGAGACAGCGGTTACTAGGTGTAATCATTAGACCTAGCCACCGTTTCGAACTTCCAAATAGGGGACAGTTCGATGTCTCATGGAAATGCATGGCAAAAAAATTTCCACATGTCAAAAGAACACGCGTGTCAATTTGAATCCATGCCGAGCTAAAATTGCCTAAAATCCGTTGACCTTGCTCTTCGACTTGATCGACGAACTGGGGGGAGCTTATTGATCGATTCAGGTTAAGCACCCACCTTAAAACCCAACCCGGATTCAAACCGACCCAAAAACTTGACCCGAGAAGCCTTTTTTTTACGAGCTCGACCCACCAGAATCCGCCGACCTGGAAATCTCGAGAAGAAAGGAAAAGATGACGACAAAGAAAAGGAAAACACTAGAAAATAGGAAATTTTCTAGTGTTTTGATTAGGTTTTACGGAACCGACTATTGTGTTGTATAAATACACATGTAACCACATAAACTTGGGGGCATCGAATCATTAATACAATACACATCTTCTTAACTTCTTTGCTTTCCGACTTCCTTGCTTTAGCTTTTAAATTTGTTTGATAGATCTAAAATACCTAAAAGTATCCGGATTCATCAGTCGATATCTTCTTGGAATGATACATGTGGGCTTAAATTGATCTGGATGATGTACTTCCGTGTGTGATCTATCTGGGTGGCTTGGATGAGAAATAAATATTTGTCGTGGGTTGGTTTCTGGTCCTTAAAAGTCAATAACTCCTCAATCTCATAGTTGTTTCGAAGGCTCCTTAAGATGCACCCTCTAGCCATTTTATTTCTTTGTATAAGGATTCGTAATGGTAAAGACACTTTCTTTTGGTGGGATCCATGGACCCCTTTTGGATCTTTGATTCATTTCCTCGGTGCTCAGAGCCAAGCAGCACTCTGTATCCCTCTTTTCTCCCTGGTAAAAGACGTTATCTCATCTATCAGCTGGCGTTTACCTCCTGCTCATTCTACTATGCAACGTCAACTATTCATCTATATCTTATCTATTGTCCCTTTGGAGGGTAGTGGTGTTCTAATCTGGTGCATTGGTGATACAACATTCTCTAGTTTTAACTCAAAGGCTGTATGGAATGCTATTCCCCAACATTCTCTCTTGTGTGGAATAAAGTCTCCATTCCGAAGCACACTACTTATGCTTGGCTATTTATGCTGAACCGCAATCCTACTCTAGATAGAGTGCTATCTTGGGGAATTGATGTTGAAACTACTTGTCCTATGTGTGGTTTGTTCGCGGAATCTATGAACCATCTTTTCTTAGACTGTTCCTACTCACTGTTGATACGGAAATCGGTCACAAAGAAGCTATCTATCCCTAACACTCCTTACTTGTGGTCTCATGTTCTCCAATGGCTACCTTTAGCTACCACAAAAAGTGCCCGTCGCCTAGCTATACTCCAAGGCTGGCAAGGTACGATCTACGAACTTTGGAGGGAATGAAATCGACGTTTCCATCAAGGACTGTCTCTTTCTTACCTTGCTGTTCTTTAGAAAATATTGAGAGCTGTATCCAATAAGTCCATTTGTTTGATGGCTTGTTGGTCCAATAGCTATAGTCTTCTTCCTAGTTGTTCTGGTCCGTTAAATGTAATTTGAGTGGCTGTTAACTCCCTCCCAATATCTGTTGGTTTTATTTTGTAATGTTTCGACTATTTTTCTTTGTAACCTTTCACTTTTATTTATGAAAATCATTTAACAAAAGATTGCATAAATCATGCATGTATGAATTAAGGTCGAAACTATAGGTGTGCAAAAAGCCGAAATGTACTGAAATGCATCAACTCGAAACCAAACCGATTGTTACAAATAAGTTGAACGGTAGATAAATTTTTATACCAAACCCGAATTTTAAGCCATTGAGCTGAATAAACCAAACTTCATTATAAGTTCTAATTTTAATCAAATATTTTAAATACACTAAAAATATATAATTTTTTTTTTAAACTTTGATTGTACTTTTTGTTCACATTTGAACAACTGCAAACCCGATCGTAACCGAACCGAGTCGAGTCAAAATTAAAAAAAACCCCGAATTGGACTGAACTAAAAAAAATAGAATGCTTTGGACTAGTCGAAACAATTAATTTACACTTTTTTCTTTCATAAAACAAATATTTTGTTTTTTTATCGTAACTTATAAATGATTTAAAGAAACATTATACGAAATTAAGATTATCCGTGATATGAGAAGTGATCTTACTCTAGTGGCATTCATACTCACCCGGGATCGAGTCATTTCCCCTACAAATGTAAAGATGAAAAGTTATTGGGCCGGCTTGTTGTGGCACAACCATTGAAAAAAAAAATGATCCGTGACATAATGAATTTGCAATCATCATCACTATTACATTACATTCTTTTTATCATCAACAATTACTTTATTAATATCTTGGACTTCAACAAGTAGGATAAGGAATATCACAAAATTTTAGGGCCAAGCGAGCTTGTGGGGAATTAACGTATTGAGTAAAAGCTGGGTTCTTTATGAAATCACAAAAACATGGCTGTTGTGCTCTCAGTTTTCCGCAACACTCTGCCGATGGTTTAGTTCCGACAAGTATGGCTGGTACGCATCCTGTGATGTCAATCACGTTGCAAGGCGGTCTCACAGAATTTACGACCACACTTGATTTGGTCAGAGCCGGGGATGAAAGAAGAACTACAACAAACGCCATGAATACTACTGTTGTAAACTTCATGTCTTTGAAACTCTAGTGACTTCACTTTCTCTTCAATTATTAGAGATTTTAATCAGTTTAGCATTTCTAGTGATGGTGAAATTATTATATATAGATATGAACTTTGAAACTGACAAAATGTAAGATTAATGTGTGGATTCTCTCTCAGAATTAACTATAATGTAATGATTTTTATATTTATGATACATGTGTTATTTTCAAAACGGGAAAGGACGTTACCATTTTCATCACGAAAATTAATTAGAAAAATATCAAAATTGGAAAGCAATACCGTAAACTAATAGGAATTGAAAAATATTTAACTATAATCAAATTAAAAACATGAAAATTTGTTTGTTTTGTTAGTCAACTCCATGAATGTAAATAAATCTTTGGATTTTTACTATAATAATTTATTTAAATATTTGACTAGGCATTGTCAAGAAAAAATATATTTATATATATATTTGACTAGGCACAGGCAAAACCAATTATAAATATTTTTAAGTTTAATAATGTATTTTTATATTAGTTTTGAATTTTACTATGCACGTTGGATAATGTTATTGAAATTTTTGACAATTGTTTAGGCAAAAAATAATAGATTCGTAATAAGCAACAAGAATCAACACACAACTAATCAATCTATGAATACTATTCGTTGTCAAGTACTTGATTGTTGGTGTTTAGTCTCTTGCCCTTGCTCTCAGATTCTTCATCTTTTCTTCTATCATTGCCTCCATTTTTATTAGAAAACTTCCCATTAAGAGTCCAATACCTGAGTCTTCGTGGGATAAGATTATGACCGAATTTCTCGGATATGATAAGGTCATGTTAAAATATCTCATATGGTACGGTCATGTTGAAATATCTGATAATGATAAAGTCATGTTGAGATTTCTGATGTGGTAAGGTTATATCTGGAATCTAGGCATGGTCAAAAATTTGTGATGACACTTTCAGATATGAGGATCAATTATTTATGTTAGAATAAGAAGTCATAACTGAATTATGGTCATGATCAGAAATTCATATTGACCATTTCTGGAATCTTCTAGAATATTATTTTTCCCTTTCCCTTATTTATAGGGTTTATTGAATTTAGTCAATTTACTTTGGAATTTATGCAATATAATTTTAAAAGTAAAATTATACCCAACAAAATCTACACACTCTCCATTTCCTTGATAAGAATTTGAAGAGTAGTTTTGACACATGGTATTATTTTATCAATTGCATAATATAAATATAATTAACCTAAAATTCGACTAAAACAAAATATAATTTTCCGAAAGCCATACCATACATTTGAACCAATTACATAATCTCAAAGACATGGGCCTGATCACTTTCGTTTTCCAAGCTCATCACGTTGTAGGTTTTGTACTTCATTCTTTTTGAAAATGATCTTATGGTGACCAAAGTTTCGTAATGGACTTAGAATCATGACCAAATTTTCATAATGAATTTGAAGTCATGATCGAATTTTCGTAATGACTTTGGGGTCAAGAAAAATGTGATGATAGTGGAGTTACGATCAAATTTTCGTGATGATTACGATGTCATGATATAATTTCCGTCATTGATTTTGAGTCGTGATCGCATTCTCGTAATACTTTTGAGTCATTATCGAATTTTTGCGAGGACTTAATGACTTAAGAGTGGTTGTCGATTTTTTGTAATGACTTCCGAGTCACTGTCAAATTCATGTAACGACCTAAGGGTCATTGTTGATTGTTTGCAATGACCTAAGGATTATTGTTGAATTCTCGTAATAAACTAAGGGTCATTCTTGATTTTCCAAATGACCTGAGCATCATCGTAAAAATCCATAACGACTTTACGGTCGTTGTTCATTTTTCAAAGTGAACTAAGGGTCATTGTTCATTTTTCATAATGACCTAAGGGTCATTGCTGATTTTTGCAATGACCTAAGGGTCATTGCTGATTTTTGCAATGACCTAAGGGTCATTGTCGAATTCCCGTAACGTCCTAAGGATCATTGTTAATTTTTTGCAATGACCTAAGGGTCATTGTTGATTTTTTGCAATTACCTAAGGATCATTGTTGATTATTGCAATGACCTTATGGTCATTGTCCAATTTTTGTAATGCCGTAAGGGTCAGCGATGATTTTTGCGATGACATAATTGTCATTGGTTATTTTTCGCAATGACCTAATGGTCATTGCCGAATTCTCAGACTGACCTAATGGTCATAGTTAATTTCTCGCAATGACCTAAAATTCATTGTTGATTTCTCGCAATCACCTAAAAGTCATTGTTGATTTATTGTAACAATTTAAGAGTCATTGTCACTTTCTCGCAATGACTTGAGATTCATTGTCAATTTCTTGCGATGGCTTAAGGGTCATTCTCGATTTCTTGCAATGACCTAATGGTCATTGTCGATTTCTCGCGAAGGCTTAAGTGTCATTATCGATTTCTCGCAAGGACCTAAGACTCATTGTCAATTTTTGGCAGTGACTTAAGGGCATTGTCGATTTCTTGCAATGACTTAATAGTCATTGTCGATTTTTTGCAATCACTTAATAGTCATTGTCGATTTTTTGCGATGACTAATGACTCGAGAGTAATTGTCAATCTTTCGGAATGACTTAAAAGTGATTGTAGTTTTTTCTCAATGACTAATGATTTGAGAGTCATTGTTATTTTTTCACCATGAATTAAGACTTGAGAGTCATTGTCGATTTTTCGTAATGACTAGTGAGTAATTGTCGATTTCTCGTAATGACTTTTGAGTCATTGTTGACTTTTTGAAATGACTTTAATTTCTTAATAACTGCACGATCATGAATGAGTTTTTATAATGAGTACCTATGTTGCCTCTCTTTTTGGAACAACATTTTGGCGACTTCTAAAACTTTGTATGGTCTTGGGGCCATGTCTGAATGTTTGTGTAGTGTGCATTTAATTATGAGGTTGTACTCTCATTCTAGCAATGATCACCAACAATGTCTTCAGTTTACTCGTTGGAACCGTAGTCACCATATTATGATGTATCAAAGTTTGTGCCTTTACGCTATTCATTGTAGTCATATGCATCAACGATCTTAACCGTGGTTTTTGCTTGTCATGCTTTTTTTAGGCATTTCCTCTCATTTAATTCGTATTAGCCATTGTCGATATATGCTAATGACCTATCTTTGATTTATTTAGTAGTGGCTATTGTGGTCACTTTTTGCTGAGCAAGATTTTCTCCCCAACCTCTTCTACTTGATCATCGTTCATCAACATTCATATAAGGGATTTATCTCTTATACGTTTTGTAGTGACCATCACCGTGAGATTTTATAGATTTTGTCACGAATAATATTCTTAAAAATCTTTTACTAAAATCCTTATCCGTCGACATTTGACAAATCCAAAATAAAAACATTAACAGGTAAATGTGAAGCGGCGACGTCTCTTGTATCGTCGAAATTTTTTAAAAATAACCAATGAAAAACCAAAAACTTAAAAATCAAACCAATCTAGAAATAATGGGTCTTTAGATGCATAATATTTCAGCTGCTAAGTTGGTTCTTACCTTTCCTATAGCTTGCATTCTCATAATCCACGTACCTCTATTATTTTGTAAGGACTTTCCCAACTGGCTCATTACATACCAAAGTCATGCTCCATTGTATGAGTTACATCACTTACTTCTAAACCTCCAAGGAAAACATTGATGACTTGTTCGTGACTTGGAGATTAATCATGAGTGAATTTAACGAGTTCTATGTTATTACTCTTGTTGCTAATATTTTCGCTTTGAGGCGTTTGGTAAGGTTTCTCATTCTAATTTTTTTAATACCTTGCCACGTGAATCAAACCACGAAGACTGTCGATGACAGTAAGCTTGGTCTTCTTCCCATTTTATTTGTGTCCATCCTTTATTAAGCACATCCTCCATAGTTCTACATTGATATATTGTCAGCTCTTTGTACAGGCCACTATCAGGGAGTAAACCTCTTTTGAACGCTGAGATACCCTAGAGGTATTGCAGCTAGGTATAGGCATTTCTCCTTATTGAAACGCCTCACATACTCACGCAATGGCTCTCCCTTCATATGTATCACTTCATAGAGGTCATCGGCTATTTTTTTTACCAAATCTGCTACTCGCAAACTGCTCAACAAAAAGAAGAGTCAATGACGCAAACGAGTGTATTGAGCCGTTCAGTAGGTTAGTTAGTGAAACACTGAAGGGTTGGTCTAGTAAGACTCGAACGAAAACCCTTTCACATGGTGCCTTCATGATTTTCTCTTTTAATAGCTCTCGTGAACATCTGCTGTTTGTATTATGCTGCATGGTTGTCTGGATTGGTTGTCCCGTCATACATTTTCATGGCCAGAAACATGAATTTCCTTGGCGTCTCAGTGAGTGTGATTTCGTCAGAGAAAGGAGTGTCTGCATACGAGTGCATCATGCTCTTTAGGATTGGTGGTGCTATCCCATGTAATCCAACCATTTCGAAAACAATGCTTCCAGATATGCAATTTTAGCTGATTTGGGAACTTTTTCTTGCTTAGATACCACCAAATGTGAATTGTCTCCACCCTTGGCAAGGGTCCGTTTCTTCTCGCGGTGTTGTTTTCATTATGCCTACGATGGGGAGTCAGCAATGGATCGTCTACCGTTGTTGGAGTTTGATGGTTTTCGAGACGGATGTCCCCGATGTCGGAGTAGAATCCAAATGTTGCATATGTTTGATGGACGTTTCAAACCTAGTTTCTCATTTTCTGTCGGTGGCGACTCTCCTTACTGTTGTGCGGGAAGCATTTTCTTCCCTCAGCCTGGCGTTATCTTCCTCCAATTGTGCAAACTTCTAGGTATTCGCGTTCATATGTATTGACAAGTAATGCTCCTTTCATCGAGAGAAACCACCGTTAAATCATGTGAGCCATCTTTTCTTTGCATTAACCCATTTTCACCTTTTAAGCCGATTAGAAACGAAAGATATTCCTTTGGTAAGAATTTACGAATCTCGAATAATGACCTAAGTTTTAGAGAGAGCTCTTAGCAACACTCTTTTATCATTTGGTCCATAGACCTTCTTATGCTAAGTTCTCTTTTGTATTTTGGATGATTTCTTATGTTTTAGAGTTTTAAGAAACCTTAATCTTTTTTTTAATCTCATTATGTTTCATCTATTTCATCTTTGTTGTTTTGCTTTTATCATATGTGAGTAGTCTTTTTATTGAGCTTTGGGTTTAGTAGGATTTAAAGGTTGATTAAAGGTAGAAAACTATGTTTCCTCAAACTAGTTTATGCTTAATGCTTAGTTTTGACTTGATTAATCAAAACTATAACCTAGGTAGATTCACGTCCGGAAGGTATTTGTGAAAATGCTTGAACAAAGATTAGTTTTGCTTTTCTCCCTTAACCAATGGAGATTGAGTTAAGATGATTATTGAACCAATTGGACTTGCTTAATAATGCTTAATCATTTATGAAATTGCAAATTGAAGTTTAGTTAATTTCACTAATTAGTAAAGTGATTAGTGCCAAGGAATTGGGTTAATCAATTGTTAGTGATCCATAGTTCTAGGATGGGCTTTAATTAGAGCTTGATCATAGTTAATTACTCAATATCTCCCCAAAGTCATAATAGCTATATCCATTTCTCAATAGCTTTCTTTATTTATTTGAACTCCTTAATTATAATTTGCTTATGCTTAGTAGTTTCTTTTACTTGTTTAGAGTTTTAATTTGCGTTTGATTGTCTTGTTTCTTTTTAGTTTGTGTTGTTTGGTTACTTGAACAACTCTAAATCGAACTTGCCTTAAGTTAATTTAGTAATTTTATAGCTTAGTGAAATAATACTAGGTTCCCTCTTGACCAAAAAAAAAAAATTAAAAAATACTAGGTTCCCTTGGTTTAGGTACTGGTTTAGAAGTGTGTTGTTAGTATTGGTTTAGGTATAAATGTAATTTGATAAGTGGAACACTAAACAATGCATCTATCATGCTCATCTTGATGTCCCTTGTCCAAATCATGCTCCAAGTACGTAGATGAAGAATCAAATAGACCAAAAAGACACATGCATGCTCTAGGACTCTAAAAAGAAAAAACTAGCCTAAATGCGATGAATGTATGCAAAATACAAGGTGAAGTCATAAAGAAATGATTAAAACTGAGGTGTAAAACCATGAAAATATGGACACATCAGTGTTTTTGGATGAGTATTTACGGTTCTCTCTCAGTTTGAAAAACTGTCGGGGCTGTCACTTAACATTGACAAAGCAACTATGTTATGTTCAGGTATCCAGCCAGACTTCTCTAGATCAAATAAGGAATCGATTTCATCTATCACCGGGGTCACTTCTTATTAGTTATTTGGGTTTACCATTGTCATCTAGTAAAGTCAGGGTAAAAGACTGTCATTCGTTGCTTTCTCAGATAAGAATGAAGTTAAATAGTTGGATGCATCGTCACCTACGTCTTGATGGGCGTTTGCGTCTGATAGCCATTGTCATTCCGGGAATTATTGGTTTTTAGATTTCTGCATTTTTCATACCTAAGAAGGTCATCCATCTTATAAATAGTTTGACTGGATCTTTCCTATGGCATGGTTGTCTTGATATATCAGCAGTTATCCCAATTAAGAACGGGGACTGGGATTAAGGTCGATATCTTCTTGGAATGATACATGTGGGATTAAATTGATCTGGATGATATACTTTCGTGCGTGATCTATCTGGGTGGCTTTGATGAGAAATAAATATTTGTCGTGTGGTTGTTTCTGGTCCTTAAAAGTCGATAACTCCTCAATCTCATGGTTGTTTTGAAGGCTCCTTAAGATGTACCCTCTAGCCATTTTCTTTCTCCATGTAAGGATTCATAATGGTGAATACACTTTCTTTTGGTGGGATCCATGAACCCCTTTTGGATATTTGATTCATTTCCTCGGTCCTCAGAGCCAAGCAGCACTCGGTATCCCTCTTTTCTCCCTGGTAAAAGACGTTATCTCATCTAGCGGCTGGTGTTTACCTCCTGCTCATTCTACTATGCAACTTCAACTATTCATCTATATCTTATCTATTGTCCCTTTGGAGGGTAGTGGTGTTCCAATCTGGTGCATTGGTGATACAACATTTTCTAGTTTTAACTCAAAGGCTGTATGGAATGCTATTCGTCTGTCACGGCCTGAGGTGGAGGGGCACTCTCTTGTGTGGAATAAAGTCTCCATTCCGAGCACACTGCTTATGCTTGGCTATTTATGCTGAACCGCAATCCTACTCTAGATAGAGTGCTATCTTGGGGAATTGATGTTGAAACTACCTGTCATATGTGTGTTTTGTTAGCGGAATCTATGAACCATCTATTCTTAGACTGTTCCTACTCACTGTTGATATGGAAATCGGTCACAAGGAAGCTATCTATCCCTAACGCTCCTTACTTGTGGTTTCATGTTCTCCAATGGCTACATTGAGCTACCACAAAAAGTGACCGTCGCCTAGCTATACTCCAAGGCTGGCAAGGTACGATCTACGAACTTTGGAGGGAATGAAATCGACGTTTCCATCAAGGTCTGTCTCTTTTTTACCTTGCTGTTCTTTAGAAAATATTGAGAGTTGTATCCAATAAGTCCATTGCTTTGATGGTTTGTTGGTCCAATAGCTATAGTCTTCTCCCTAGTTGTCCTGGTGCGTTAAATGTAATCTGAGTGGCTGTTAACTCCCTCCCAATATCTTGTAATGGTTGTAATGTTTCGACTATTTTCCTTTGTAACCTTTCACTTTTATTTATGAAAATCATTTAACAAAAGATTTCATAAACCATGCATTTATGAATTAAGGTCGAAACTATAGGTGTGTAAAAAGCCGAAATGAACTGAAATGCATCAACTCAAAACCAAACCGAATGTTACAAATAAGTTGAACGGTAGATAAATTTTTATACCAAACCTGAATTTTAAGCAATTGAGCTGAATAAACCAAACTTCATTATAAGTTCTAATTTTAATCAAATATTTTTAAATACACTAAAAATATATAATATATTATTTTTTTGAACTTTGATTGTACTTTTTGTTCACACTTAAACAACTGCAAACCTGATCGTAACCGAACCGAGTCGAGCCGAAATAAAAAAAAAAACTCGAATCGGACTGAACTAAAAAAATGGAATGCTTGGGACTAGTCGAAATAATTAATTTACACTTTTTTCTTTCATAATACAACTATTTTTTCTTTTTATCGTAACTTATATATGATTTTTAAGAAATATTATACGAAATTAATATTATCCGTGACATGAGAAGTGATCTTACTCTAGTGGCATTCATAAGTCCACATAGAGCAGACACTCTCACCCGGGATCGAGTCATTTCCCCTACAAATGTAAAGATGAAAAGTTATTGGGCCGACTTGTTGTGGCACAACGATTGAAAAAAAAAATGATCCGTGACATAATGAATTTGCAATCATCATCACTATTACATTACATTCTTTTTATCATCAACAATTACTTTATTAATATCTTGGACTTCAACAAGTAGGATAAGGAATATCACAAAATTTTAGGGCCAAGCGAGCTTGTGGGGAATTAACGTATTGAGTAAAAGCTGGGTTCTTTATGAAATCACAAAAACATGGCTGTTGTGCTCTCAGTTTTCCGCAACACTCTGCCGATGGTTTAGTTCCGACAAGTATGGCTGGTACGCATCCTGTGATGTCAATCACGTTGCAAGGCGGTCTCACAGAATTTACGACCACACTTGATTTGGTCAGAGCCGGGGATGAAAGAAGAACTACAACAAACGCCATGAATACTACTGTTGTAAACTTCATGTCTTTGAAACTCTAGTGACTTCACTTTCTCTTCAATTATTAGAGATTTTAATCAGTTTAGTATTTTTAGTGATGGTGAAATTATTATATATAGATATGAACTTTGTAACTGACAAAATGTGAGATTAATGTGTGGATTCTCTCTCAGAATTAACTATAATGTAATGATTTTTATATTTATGATACATGTGTTATTTTCAAAACGGGAAAGCACGTTACCATTTTCATCAAGAAAATTATTTAGAAAAATATCAAAATTGGAAAGCAATACCGTAAAATAATAGGAATTGAAAAATATTTAACTATAATCAAATTAAAAAACATGAAAATTTGTTTGTTTTGTTAGTCAACTCCATGAATGTAAATAAATCTTTGGATTTTTACTATAATAATTTATTTAAATATTTGACTAGGCATTGTCAAGAAAAAAATACTTATATATATATATATATATATTTGACTAGGCACAGGCAAAAACAATTATAAATATTTTTAAATTTAATAATGTTTTTTAATATTAATTTTGGAATTTACTATGCTCGTTGGATAATGTTATTGAAATTTTCGACTATTGTTTGGGCAAAAATTAATTGATTCGTTTAGGAAGTACGAAAAACACGGAATTGAGATATAGCGTCATGTTTTTTTAATCAAAATATTGGTAACAAGTAACAAGAATCAACACACAACTAATTAATCTATGAATGCTATTCGTTGTCAAGTAATTGATTGTTGATGTTGAGTCTCTTGCCCTTGCTCTCAAATTCTTCATCTTTTTTTCTATCGTTGTCTCCATTTTTATTAGAAAACTTCCCATTACCCAAATCCACGTGAGATTAGGAGTCCAATACCTGATTCCTCGTGGGATAAGATTATGACCGAATTTCCCGGTTATGATAAAGTCATGTTAAAATATCTTATATGATAAAGTCATGTTGAAATATATGTTAATGATAAAGTCATGTTGAGATTTCTGATGTGATAAAGTCATATCTGGAATCTAGGCATGATCAAAAAAATTTGATGACCCTTTCTGATATGAGGATCAATGATTTATGTTAGAAAAAGGAGTCATAACCGAATTATGGTCATGATCAGAAATCCATATTAACAATTTCTGGAATCTTCTAAAATATTCTTTTCCCTTTCCCTTATTTATTATAGCTTTTATTGAATTTATATTGGAATTTATTCAATATAATTTTAAGAGTAAAATTATACCCAACAAAATGCTCCACACTCGCCATTTTCTTGATAAGAATTTGAAAAGTAGTTTAGACACATGGTATTATTTTATCAATTGCATAATATAAATATAATTAGCCTAAAATTCAACTAAAACAAAATATAATTTTCCGGAAGCCATACCATACATTTGACCCAATTACATAATCTCAAAGACATGGGCCTTATCACTTTCGTTTTCCAAGCTCATCACGTTGTAGGTTTTGTACTTCATTCTTTTCGGAAATGATCTTATGGTGACCAAAGTTTCGTAATGGACTTAGAATCATGACCAGATTCTCGTAATGAATTTGAAGTCACGATCGAATTTTGTAATGACTTTGGGGTCATAAACAAAATTTCATGATGACAGTGGAATTACGATTAAATTTTCGTCATGATTACGATGTCATGATATAATTTATGTCATTGATTTTGAGTAGTGATCGCATTCTAGTAATACTTTGAGTCATTATCAAATTTTTGCAATGACATTAAAGTCATTGTCGATTTTCGTAATGACTTAAGAGTGGTTGTCGATTTTTTTGTAACGACTTAGGAGTCATTGTCGAATTCCTGTAATGGCCTAAGGGTCATTGTTGATATTTTTGCAATGGCCTAAGGATCATTGTTGAATTCTCGTAATATACTAAGGTGGGTCATTGCTGATTTTCCAAATAACCTAAGCGTCATCGTAAAAATTCATAACGACATGTGGTCATTGTTGATTTTTCAAAGTGTACTAAAGATCATTGTTTATTTTTCGCAATGACCTAAGGGTCATTGTTGATTTTTGCAATGACCTAAGGGTCATTGTTGATTTTCGCAATGACCTAATGGTTATTGTCCAATTTATGTAATAATCTAAGGGTCTTTGGTGATTTTTGCAATGACATAAGGGTCATTGTTTATTTTTCGCAATGACTTAATGGTCATTGCCGAATTCTCATAATGACCTAATGGTTATTGCCAAATTCTCATAATGACCTAATGGTCATTGGTCATTGCCGAATTCTCATAATGACCTAATGGTCATAGTTAATTTCTCGCAATCACCTAAAAGTCATTGTTGATTTTTTGTAACAATTTAAGAATCATTGTCACTTTCTCGCAATGACTTGAGAGTCATTGTCAATTTCTTGTGATGGCTTAAGGGTCATTCTCGATTTCGTGCAATGACCTAATGGTCATTGTCGATTTTTCGCAAGGGCCTAAGTGTCATTATCGATTTCTCGCAAGGACCTAAGAGTCATTGTCGCTTTTTTGCAGTGATTTAAGGGCATTGTTGATTTCTCGCAATGACTTAAGAGTCATTGTCGATTTTTTGCAATGACTTAATAGTCATTGTCAATTTTTTGTAATGACTAATGACTTGAGAGTCATTGTCAATCTTTCGCAATGACTTAAGAGTCATTGTAGATTTTTCGCAATGACTAATAATTTGAGAGTCATTGTTATTTTTTCACCATGACTTAAGACTTGAGACTCATTGTCGATTTTTCGCAATGACTTGGGAGTCATTGTCAATTTCTTGTAATGACTTATGAGTCATTGTTGACTTTTTGAAATGACTTTAATTTCTTAATAACTTTACGATCATGAATGAGTTTAGATAATGAGTACCTATGCGGCCTCTCTTTTTGGAAGCGACATTTTGGCTGCTAAAATTTTGTATGGTCTTGGGGCATGTCTGAATGTTTGTGTAGTGTTCATTTAATTGTGAGGTTGTACTCTCATTCTAGCAGCGATCACCAACATTGTCTTCAGTTTACTCGTTTGAACCGTAGTCACCATATTATGATGTATCAAAGTTTGCGCCTTTACGCTATTCACTGTAGTCATCTGCATCAACGACCTTAACCGTGGTTGTTGCTTGTCATGCTTTTTTAGGCATTTCCTCTCATTTAATTCGCATTAGTCATTGTCGTTATATGCTTATGCCTTTTCTTTGATTTATTTAGTAGTGGCTATTGTGGTCACTTTTTGCTGAGCAAGATTTTCTCCCCAACCTCTTCTACGTGATCATCGTTCGCCAACATTCATATAAGGGATTTATCTCTTATATATTTTGCAGTGACCGTCACCGTAAGATTTTATAGATTTTGTCGAGAATCATATTCTTAAAACTCTTTTACTAAGATGTTTATCCGTAGACATATGACGAATCCAAAATAAAAACATTAAAAGGTAAATGTGAAAGGGCGACGTCTCTTGGATCGTCGAAATGTTTTAAAAACAACCAATGAAAAACCAAAAACTTAAAAATCAAACCAATCTAGAAATAGTGGGTCTTTAGATGCATAAAATTTCAGCTGCTAAGTTGGTTCTTACCTTTCCTATAGCTTGCATTCTCATGATCCACGTACCTCTGTTATTTTGTAAGGACTTTTCCAACTGGGTCATTACATACCAAAGTCATGCTCCATCGTATGGGTTACACCACTTACTTATAAACCTCCAAGGAAAACGTTGATGACTTTATCGTGCCTTGGAGATGAATCATGAGTTAATTAAACGAGTTCTATGTTATTACTCTTGTTGCTAATGTTTTCACTTTGAGGCGTTTGGTAAGGTTTATCATCTCCAATTTTTTTTAATGCCTTGCCACATATGAATCAAACCCCGACGACTGTTGATGATGGTAAGCTTGGTCTTCTTCCCACTTTATTTGTGCCCACGCTTTACTAAGCACATCCTCCATAGTTCTACATTGATATATTGTCATCTCTTTGTACATTTCACCATTAGGGAGTAAACCTCTTTTGAACGCTGAGATTGCCCTAGAGTTATTGAAGCTAGGTATAGACATTTTTCCTTGTTGAATCGCCTCATATACTCACGCAATGGCTCTCCCTTCATATGTATCACTTCATAGAGATCATCGGCTGTTTCTTTTACCAAATTTTCTGCTGCTCGCAAACTGCTCAACAAAAAGAAGAGTCAATGACGCAAACAAGTGTATTGTGCTGTTCAGTAGGTTAGTTAGTTAACCACTAAAGGGCTGGTCTAGTAAGACTCGAACAAAAACCCTTTCACATGGTGCCTTCACGATTTTCTCTTTGAATAAATCTCGTGAACATCTGTTGTTTGTATTATGCCACATGGTTATCTGGATTGGTTGTCCCGTCATACAATTTCATGGCCAGAAACATGAATTTCCTTGGCGTCTCTGTGAGTGCAAATTCGTTAGAGAAAGGAGTGTCAACTTACTATTGGTGGTGCTACCCCATGTAATCCAACCGTTTCGAAAACATTGCTTCGAGATATGCAATTTCAGCTGACTTGGGAAATTTTTCTTACTTAGTTACCACCAAACGTGAATTGTCTCCACTCTTGCGAAGGGTCCATTGTGGAAGTCGAAACCGCACAACTAAATTTGGTTATGAATTTTGGGGAACATAAAATTTTAAATATGAACTGCAGAAACAGAGATCCAAAGATGGTTTTTATTGATGATTTGATAAGCTTTTGGCTACAAGATTTTGCCAAAGAAAAGTATAAAGTGTTTTGCTGTATGAAATTGTGGATCTCTTTTCTGAATGTCTTCTCCTCTTTTTATAGATACAAGACTCAACCGCCTAAACAAGAATATAGGAATATTTCCTTTTCCTCTTGGATTTATTTTCCTTTTTTCCTTCGGCCGCCTTCTATGCGATATGGCTTTATCCGTTGACACAGTAATCTGGGTCGGTCCATGTCGTCGTTGCCTCAGCCCATCATTTTCCTCGGCCCACGTTGTTGCCTCCTTTGGGTAGGCCCATTGCCAAGCTCAATTCTACAAAACCCACTTTGTGCCTAGCCACTACTTAGTCATTTTTATGTTGATCTTGGCTAGGTGAAAACTGACCCCAACAGTTAGCCCCCCCCCAGCTCGTCCGATTCAAGGAGTGATTATGACGAGGTTGAAATGCCGAGCCAACAACAAGATCAACATGTCGACCAAATAAAAAGGTTATGCTGAGCCAAATACAAAACGATTACTACGCCGAGCCGAATTCTATGGTTTGAATTATACTCAATTTTTCCCCTCACCTCGTGATATCTCAATGGTTAAAAGCATTTCTCAGGAATCGAGTAACCATTACATCATGCAATGATTATCTTGGGAATTCAAAGCATTTTTGTCGATTCCCGAGGTGCATCACACCCACGCGCTTACCCTAGATTCCTTCTATAAATATCGAGGCATTCTCTCATTTCTTCATTAATTCGCATCCTCAAAAACCAAAAGGTACATCTCTTCTCTCTCTTCTTTTCCTTTTTTTTATTTATGTTTTCCGTTTTTCCTCCGTCGTTGCTCTGGTCTTTCTGATCCATCTCCAAACGAAACATGGTGACTCTTTGAAGTTCATGATCTATCTTCAAACGATCCACGGCGGTTCCTTTGAAGTTTTTGATCCATATTCAAGGGATTTGCAGCGGCTTTCTTGAGGTTTCCGACCCATTTCCAAGCGTCTTCATTCCATCTTTATGGCATCTTCTGATGAGCTGCGAGATTTCTTTGCTTCGGCCGATTCTCCTTGGGAACTTGGGTGTAGAGTAATTCGATCACCCGAGGCGAGCGAGGCGAATAGGGCAAGCGAGGAAATTGAGACTGACGAGGCAAACATGACTGATGAGGTTAGTGGGGTAAACGAGGCGAACGAGGCAACTGCTCAACCTTCTTCCCTAGGTTGGCTCGTCATTGAAGTCCCACATCTTCTTGGTGAAACCCTTGAGGATATTCCCGAGGCAAATCTTGAAATCGGGTTGCCTCCGGATATAATCAAAATCAAGCCTGAGGAGCTCGTCATTCATAAAGCCGAAGTGAGGCGGCTGGAAAGGCTGTTTGCGAGTTATGTAGCCGGTCCATCGAAAATGAGTTCTTGCGTAGACGGAAGAAAGCACCAAAGAAACTAGCCAATCCTCCTGGTTCAACCTTATCGACCGCATAATCCTTAAAGGAGCAAAGGTATAGATTCAGGATCTCGGAAGAAGTTAAGTTAATCATTCCTTCCTGTCAGATCGTCCTTATAAACCCCCGCCGAACCAATTTTGTTCATACGAGAGCTTCTTCTATGCAATTTTCCTCTGGTTTCTGATCCCCGATTTGATAGTTCGGTTTTTGAAGAAATTATGTGTTCATATTTTAGCACTCATCAGCATGCATTTTCGTAGCTTTTACACTCATTTAGATTACTTAATGCATCTTTCTCTTCATATAAGGTTCCATTTAGTGTAGGTTTAGTCTTAGAGTCCTAGGTCCATTATGTTGCATTGCATTTTGAATCAATTTCAGGTACTATGGAGGCCTAGGATCAAGGAGAATCAATTAGAGAAGGAAGGAGAACCAAGGGGAATAAAGAGGAGCCAAACACTATCTGATGTAGGTAGCATCGACCTGCCCAGCTCACCATGTCGATGTAGCAGGTCGATGTGGGAAACACCAGGCATAAAGGAGGACTGATGCACACTGCATCGACCTGTCCTCTTCAGCAGGTCGATGGGACAGGTCGATGCCAGCTACATTTTCTGCATAAATTCGGGTTTAACCTGGTTTTACCCTGGTTGACCCGGGTACATCTCTTTGTCCTATAAATACTTTTAAGCACATTAAAACCCTAAGTTTTTTTCGATTTTTCTTTATCCCTTGGGAAAAAACAAAACCCTTTGAATTCTTGGATTTGGATGTTAAAACTTCAACTTTTTATGTTTAATTAGTGAAGTTTTCTTTATCTTTTCTCTTAATCTTTCATTATGTCTTTCATTACTCAGGTTTTGATGGTTTGTTTGAGTATGAGTGAGTAGTCCTTTAGTAGATTATGGGTGGAGTAGATTAGGATGTTTGATGTATGATTGGTGATGCTTAGGTCTAGAGTTGCATGATTTCCATTGATTAGAGAGAACCCATTGCTAGGATTGAAGTAATTAATCAATTCTTAGATCAAGGTCTTTTCATGTCCGAAAGGTGTTTGTTAAAATGTCTAGGCCAACTCTAATTCATGCTTTTCATATCCTAGCCAATTAACACTTGATGTTTAGGGTGATTAGTAGACTTTTATGGGCATATGCGCTAATGATCTCTTCTCACTTCAATAGGGACCGAAAGGATTGTCATTTTGGGTGATTAGTATAATGGGTTAGTACCATATATGTGAAAACGAGCTAATCTACATCACAAGATCAAGGTTTTGGAAATGGTTATTTATATGGTCTTGCATCACTAGTCATAGGTTAAACACTCTTAGTCCATGCTCTTTACCTAAAGTCCATGCCTTTATTCATATTTGATCATCTTTGTTTGTCCGGTTGACTTTTTGTTGACTTTCTTAAATTGCTTTCTTATTGCTTTCTTTCAAGTTTAATTTACTTATGCATGCTTTCTTTCATGTTTCTTGTGCTTGTTTGATAAATTTAGTTGCTTATTGCATCATTTTCTTAGGTTGTTAGTTGGTTACAAAATACATCTTTTGAAATTGGCTTAGCTTCTATAGTATCTTGTATTCTTATTGCCTTTGTATAGTCCTTGTAGAAGAATGACCCTTAAATGCTATAATGATATTGACCATATAATTGTGGTTTGCACTTAAGGACATTTAAAGCTAGGTTGAAGTTGCATTTTGAGTTTGTTTGAATTCAAAATTGCATCCCAATTCTACCCTCATCAAGTTTTTGGCGCCGTTGTCGGGGGAGTATTAGGCATTAGGATTTGGATTCTTGGGAGTCTAAGTTCGTTTTTCTTTATTTTCATATGTAATCATTCTTGTTCTTGTCTTGTTTTCTCTTTTGAAGGTGCATGATCACGAGAAGCAAAGGAGCACCAAGTGATTTTGATCCTAGGATTGATCGGTTAGGGAAGCAAGCTAAGGAAACAAGGAGAGAAATGGAGCGGTTAGAACACTTAAGGCGTTTAGACATGGAAGGAAACCATGCTAACCAAGGTGGTGGAAACCACCAAGAAAGAGAAGCACATGGAGTTGGAGTGGGAAACCTTCCTAGAGCTCTCATTCATGCCCCTAGCGAAGAGAGAAGGATTGGTGCCTTTGATGGACCTCTCACAAATGGGACTAGGACGAGCATTCGACTTCCTCCATGCGCCAATAACAATTGGGAGATAAAGTCAAGCCTCATCAACATGGTGGAAAATAATCGATTCTTTGGATTGCATATGGAACATCCACTAGAGCACTTGGATAACTTTGATCGCTTGTGTGGCACCATGAAGATGAATGGCATTTCGGAAGACATAATCAAGCTCACACTCCATAACCACGTGAGAGGAGTGTAAGAAATTATTCTTGGCCAAGTTTTTGTCCAATCAACAAACTGCCAAGATAAGTAATGATGTTCAAAGCTTTCAACAAGGGCCGAGTGGGACTTTCTATGAGGCTTGGGAACGATTGAAGGGATACACGCGTTCATGCCCTCACCATGGGATATCTATGGAAGCATTGTTGGGAATATTCCACTGGGGAATTGAGGCAAAATACCACATTGCTCTTAACACCGCGGGTAATGGAGATTTTGCTAGCTTATGGTTGATCAAGGAGAGAAACTTGTAGAAAACCTTGCACAAAGCAACCAATGCTATAACAAGGAGTATGATAGAAGTGTGAGAGAACCAAAAGGAGAAGATCCAAGGATTAAAGAATTGAGTGACAAGCTTGACAAACCTCTTATGGCTAACAAGAAGCAAGTGCACTTTATTGGTGATTTTGATGGGAACAATTAGTTGGTTTGTGAAGTTACCCAAGATGGACAAGAAGAGATTTGCTATATACAAGGTCAAGGAGACTATTATCACCCCAACTTTTGGAATCACCCCAACTTGTCCTATAGAAGCACTAATGTGAAAACCCACAAGACCAAGTCTACCCACCTAAACAACAGGGTTTTCAACCACAACAAGGGTTTGTTTATCACACAACAACAAGGTCAAGGATTTGTCCCTCAACAACAAGGCTTTGCTCCTAAGCAACAATACGCTTTTCCTAACCAAATTGCTCAAAACTTCCAAGGACAAGCTAGTGCCTCTACTCAACCTTCATCACAAGACCATGAGATCAAGGCTTTGGTAGAAAGGATCTTAGAAGGTCAAGTTAAAAATAGCGTGAATATTGGAAAGAAGTTCCTAGAGGTCAACAATAGAATTGATAGCATGTACCAAGAGTTGGAAGGAAAGATTACAAGCTTGGCATCACACGTGAAGACCATTGACCTACAAATGGTGCAAATGGCTTCAAGTTCTAAGGCTCCAAGTGGCACAATACCGGGTAAATCCGAGTCTAACCCCAAGTCATTTTGCAATGTTGTGATAATGGATGATGAAAAATACTGGGAAGCTCGTCATGGATCAGTGACAAGGGAAGAATTTGAAGAAGATGAGCAAGCTCGTCATGGACCATTGACAAGGGAAGAATTGGAAGAAGATGAGCTTTACTTGGATGAGTTGACTAATTAAGGATGTCATGACTAACCATGGCAAGGTCATGGATGTTATGAAGAAATATGAGGACAATGGTGGAGAGACACAAGTACTTAAAACCCTCACTAAGAAAGAAAATCCAGGTACATTTTCTCTTCCATGCTCTTTTGGAGATTTGGAACTCGATGATGCATTATGTGATTCCGGTTCAAGCGTCAATGTTATCTCTTATGATATGTTCGAGACTTTGGGTGTTAAGAATTTGAAAGGTAACACTAGCTCCATAACATTTGCGGATGGATCTTCTAAGTGTCCAATTGGAATGCTCGAGAGCTATCTGGTAAAGATTGGGAATTGCATTGTACCAACCGACTTCATGGTTGTGGAAATGGACTCCGCTAAGAGGATTCCCCTCATTCTTGGTATGCCTTTCTTAGCTACCGTGGGAGTAACAATGGATTTTCTCAACAAGAAAGGTATTCTCCACAATGTGATCCCATATGTCTCTTACCCGATCTCCTCCACCTCAAGGAAGATTTGTGGCACAATCTCCTATGGAGAAGAATAAGTTGGTCAATTGATGAGTTTAGAGACCAATGATGTGGCTCCTATTGTTGAACAAGAAATCCTTGCTAAAGGGAATGAAAAGAATCTCCAAGATATTTTTGATGGAGATTGTTTAAAATTACTCTTTGAAGACCACGAAAAAACGGTGTCAAAGGCTATGACACCCATTGATCAAAAGGAAGCACCAAGTGGGAAGAAGAAACCCACCCTCACCCTACGTCCCATTAAGTTGGTTGAAAGAGCATTGAGTGCAAAGCTAAGTGTAAGGGCGGTTTCAAGCCATTCTCTAAGGCTAAGATTATTCTTCCTCCCGGTATGAACAAAGAGCAAGTTGACAAAGCCAAGAAGGCTATTAAGGAGTGTTTTAAGGTTGAGATGACTAATTGGGAACCAAGCACCAAGGAAGGTTCTCATACTTCCTCCAACTAGAATCTCCTCAAACCGTAAAGCTTAGAGACATTAAACAAGCGCACTAGGGAGGCAATCCCTTGGTATCCTTGTACATACTTTTATCTATGTTTTAGCTTTTTTTTTTTAGTGTGTTTGAGTTTGTAGGAAGCAAGAGGATCAAGCATGGGTAAACTGGGGTGAAAACATGGCACTTTGGAGTGCCATGTCGCCTGCATCAACCAGGCATGCTCCCCAGGTCGATGGGACAGGTTGATGCAACATGCATCCGCCAAGGTAAATTTTCTTTGACTTTTTTCTAAGTGTTGACTCAGTTTACTTTGGTTTAGACTGGTTTTCTTTGATTTTAAACATTATTTCAAACCGGTTTAGATCCTCTAAAAATCCTCTAAACAAAATCATCTTCCTTCTCTCTCATTTCTCAAACTCTTTTGTATCTAAAGCTTTCTTTTTACACTAAAGCTCACACCTTTCACACTTTTTGCATTCAAACTCTTTTTTTTTTTTGCAAAATGAAATTTGAAATCTCCACTCCCACTAGCTCTTATCAATCTCATATCTTGCCAAGCACAAGGTATAACATCTCTCTATCTTCCTCTTAATCCATTTCCTCCATTAAAGCTAATGGAAGCTTACATTTTGTTTTCATGGAGTAGCTTATGATTCTAAGATTGCTTCATTTTGCTTTGGTTAAGGTTTATATACCATGGGTTGTTGATTTCTTATGAGTTTGAGATGATTTAATGGTTCCATTTTGAAAATTTCACCTCTTAGGGTCCTTGGAGTGAATAGTGACGAAAATGGGTATGAAATTTGAAATTTTAGAGAAAGTGTAAAATGTTTAATGTTTTTATCATTCAAACGCTACCATTAAGCATGCTTATTAATTACATTCCACTACATTATTGACAAATTCTTAAATTGGCTTGCTTTGGATTTGAATGAAAATGCTAGTTTGATGAAAAGGAAGAACCTTGAATTGGTGTTCTTGTACTTTCAATTGATTGGTTTATGTTAACACTTGAGTTGATAGTATAAGTATCACTCTATTATTGCTACTTGAGCTTTTGAAATGATCATATAGATGGACACTTTGTGCTTTCAAATTGTGGACCATTCTCATTTGGGAATTGTCTTTTGTGTGATCCACTATCAAGAACTCAACTCATAGATTTCTCTTCATGGCCAAGACACCACTCTCTTGAAGGAGACCACGCTTTCAATGGATGGTCTCAAGAGGCATTTGGCTAGTTAACGGAACTAGACCGTGCCACCTTTTATCCTACACGCTTTGCTTGTCGTGGCACTATGATTGAAATGGGAATCGAAGATCAAGTGACCAACCTTTTGACAAGGATGCATTTGGATGGTGTTGCTCATATGGATTACGCGACATACGTCGAACCAACCAAGCACTTCCTAGGCATGGTTCAATACATTGATGATGACCATTATGATGGAGGACACATTGAATTCATGTAGGAATGCTCACTCCACTCTTTGACCGCATCGGCGTGAACCTAGCTCTCTACACACCTCTCTCGGAGAAGCCACAAATGGACCTCAACTACAAGATGCTCACTCACACAATCGCGGGTAGATTCATCCCAAAGTCTCTAGTGTACCGCTTCATGGATGAGGATGGAACCCCATTGTGTTGCTTCTTGCCTCAACCAAGGTATTGCAACACACGTTGCAATCGAGACCTACGGTTCATCTTACCAAGACGCCTCACATTTGAGCCTCCTTCTCCACACGATTTCAATCCCGACCGCTTCTAGCTCCAAGGTACCATTTCTACCGTTGTACACACCATCTAGTTTTTAATTCTTTATTTTTGCATATCATTGATTTCTTTCTTCCACCTTCGGTTTTGCTTTCTCACCGGGATGTTGAGAAGTAAGTCCGGGGGAAGAGATTGGTTGCTAATGACCATTTTATTTATTTTGTTTTCTTTTTGCATATTGAGTCTCATCATTTGCATTGTATATATGATAAAACCACATAAATCCTAAAAATTTGAAAAACTTCGAAAATACAAAAAGATTTTTTCATTTAGTTGCATTGCATACACTTGTATGCTCATTTTCGATTGCATTGTACATATAAGAACAATGATGAAGTTGCCTTGTAAACGTTTTTGACTTAGCGTTCAATGTGAAACTCTTGATAATGCGTATATTACTTAAGTAAATCGTAGAAAAGCTCTCTTCTTTGTATCTTGATCTCTTCGCTCGAAACTCTTGGTTTTGTTGATGTTTGCTAAACTTCAAACCAATTCTACCTTATTTGACTTTGATTTGAACTTAAATTCTTGCTTAGGATCTTGAGATGCATGTTCATGGTTTTCAAAGACACATTTGGGTCTTCTTATCCGTTTTTACCACTCTGCTAATCCAAATGGCCATTCTCATATTTAGTTTGATTTTTCCCACCTTAATCCGAACCTTTCATTTCAAAGCCCTTGTTATTTTCTTGAGAGAGGCCTTTTTGTGAAAATGCATACACATGAAAAATCTCGAAAGATGGAAACGACAAAGAAGGTCTTCCATTAGGCTACTCTTTTAAGCTCGAGGCTAGCAAACTAGGAGGGTGTTTATGATATCTTATTCTTGGATGGGTTTGATGAGGGACTTGTGAGAAAAAGAAAGAGAGAATGGTTGAAACAAAGAAGAAAGAAAGAAAAAGAAAAAGAAAAGAAAAAGACTACTCTAGGGAAAGGTTAAGTGTATAAAGAAGACTCTAAGTATTTAAGGCAAAAAGCCTAGTTTCCCTCCATAAGCTTAAAAACAAAGAAAGTTAGAAAGAAAAGGAAAGAATTAAGGAGGATGAAAGAGGAAAAGAAAAGAAAGAGTTTAGAAAAGAAAACCCCCTAAGAGTTAGAAAAAACAAAAAAAAACAAAAAAGTTTGGTTCTCAACTATTTGGTTTGTCTCCAAAGAAAGAAAGTATGTGAGATCATGGGTAGAACATATGTTTCAAAAGGGATAAGGGTTTGGGTAGAATGGAAGCACTTCTTTGTATGCATCAATTGTTTCATTTCTCCCTTACTTTTGCATGATGTTTTGCATTACTATTCTTTGAGAGTAAGTCACTAAAATATTTTGATACAGCCTTATCTTTTGTATCATGAACCTTTTTCTTACCATGCCGATTGAACATGATCGATAGTTTCTAAGCAATATCGCACTTAAACACCTAACTGAATGTTAAAGAATTGATAGATAGGATGGCATGCGGAGACTTAACCTTGAGTCTCGAGGTAAAAGATTGAAGTTGCGATAGATGTGAGAAAATTGATTGAGTAGAGATTCACTTATGTGATAACTTTGTATTATCATGAGCCTTGATGTTGAATGCTTCGTTTGCTAGAGGACAAGCGAAGGACAAGTCCGGGGGAGTTGATGTGCTCCTATTTTAGCACTCCTTAGCATGCATTTCTCCTAGCTTTTACATTAATTTAGATTACTTAAAGCATATTTCTCTTCAGATAAGGTTCCATCTAGTGTTGGTTTAGTCTTAGAGTCCTAGGTCCATTATATTGCATTTGCATTGCATTTTGAGTCTATTTCAGGTACTATGGAGGCCTAGGATCAAGGAGAATCAATTGGAAAAGGAAGGAGAACCAAGGGGGATGAAGAGGAGCCAAACACCATCTGATGTAGGCTACATCGACCTGTCCATCTCACCAGGGCGATGCAGCAGGTCGATGTGGGCAACACTATGCAAAAAGGAGTACTGATGCACACTGCATCGACCTGTCCTCTTCACCAGGTCGATCAGACAGGTCTATGCCAGCTACATTTTCTGCTTAAATCCGGGTTTGACCTGCTTTGTCCCGGGTACATCTCTTTTTCCTATAAATACTTTAAGCACATTAAAACATTAAGCTTTTCTGATATTTTAATCCCTTGGGCAAAAAAAAAAACCTTTGGATCCTTGAGCTACTATGCACGGTGGTTGCATAATTAAGAGCATTATGTGCTCATCCATCGACCGCCACACCGACTCTAGCCTCAATATTCATCTCTCACTTTCTATGAGGTTAATCCGTTTCTGGGTTTGAAAATTTGGAATCGAAGATCACATCAAATGATGGAGATTGGATTACGATGGAGATCGGAGAAATCGACATGGAAGAGAGGGAAATGGTAAACTCTTTGAGAAACCCTAAAACTTGCTTGGAGAAGGAGGATGGTATATTGGTAAAAACAGCTATAGACACTAAGATACTGAATAATATGTGTCCCTTCCATTTCCTTCTTCCCCTTTGGTTGTAAGACGGAGATGGTTGCAATGGAGAAATGAGACGTGAGGAGAATGATTTGGGTTTTTTTTTTTTATTCCCTTGTTTGGTTATTTTTGGTGAACACGTGTCAGCCTCTCCAGGTTCGCCTCTTATATTAGATATTAGATATATCTTATTATATAAAAATGTACGTGTTTTATATAAAATTATGTATTTTCATAATTTTTTATTTTATTTTATGGAATCAATTATCATATTAAATTCAAATTTTTTTATTTTCTTAAAATTTACCATTTACCTTTATTAAAATAGAATTTTCTTTATTTCTATAAAACAAAAACACAAAGTAAAAAAATTTCTATTATATCGAAATGATTGGTCATGTATAATTTGTGATTTATTATCAAATTTAAATTCAATTTTCTATTTTAGTCAACTTTACTATTTATTTAACTATTTTAAATAAAACAAATTCAATATTATCGATTTGTTATATAGATATTAATGATCAAATATATTTTGCAATTAATCAAATAACGCATAGAAAAAACTATTTATTAGTTTTTTTTTAACCTTTTATTTCATTTTTAATTAATTGTTTTTCCAAATCACGCATCGAAAAAAACTTCTTTATATTTTTAGAAATTGGAAATAATATGTCTTTTTGTGTAACATGAAATACTATGTTTTATTTTTCTATTTTGTAGTTTTTATTTACTATTTTCTTTTAATTGTCCAATAATATATTTTATTTTCCTTTTCTTTTATCTTACTATTTTTATTTAAATAGACAACAATTTGATCTAAGAAATAACTAATTTACAGAATAAAAATTTCTATTTTTTACATTATTTCTATTTGACACATGTCACAATCTAAATTAAAATTAACACGTGTCGCGATCTGAAGAGTTACAATTAAAATTTAGTTTAAGAAATAACTAATTTATAGAAGGAAAGCTTCTATTTTTACATTATTTAGATTTGACTTGTGTCACAATCTAAAATAAAAATTAACATGTGTAGTGATCTGAAGAGTTACAATTTTGCCTATGTGTTAAGCTCACGTTGAGCGCATCCTGCTTTATATAATAAGAAGCATAGAAAAAAACTCTTAATATTTTAAAAAATTAGAAATAATATGTTTTTTCATGCAACATGAAATAAAACGTTTTATTTTTCTTTTTTTTGTTGTTTTATTTACAATTTCCTTCTAATTTTTCAATAATATATATTTTTTTTCTTTTTTAATCTTACTATTTCTATTTATATAGACAACAATTTAATTTACAAAATAACTAATTTACAGAAGAAAAACTTTTATTTTTACATTATTTAGATTTGACGGGTGTCACAATCTAAATTAAAATTAACACGTGTCGCGATATGAAGAGTTACAATTACAATTTGATTTAAAAAATAACTAATTTACGGAAGGAAAACTTCTATTTTTACATTATTTAGATTTGACTCGTATCACAATCTAAATAAAAATTAAAACGTGTCGAAATCTGAAGAGTTACAATTTTGCCTATGTGTCGTGCTCACGTTGAGCGCATCCTGCTTTATATAATAAGACGCATACAAAAAAACTTCTTAATATTTTTGGAAATTGGAAATAATGTTTTTTGTGCAACATGAAATACTATGTTTTATTTTATTTTTTTATAGTTTTTATTTACTATTTTCTTTTAATTATTCAATAAAATGTCATATTTTATTTTTCATTTTCTTACTATTTTTATATAGATAGACAACAATTTGATTTAACAAATAACTAATTACAGAAGGAAAACTATATTATATAAAGCAGGATGCGCTCAACGTGAGTGTGACACGTAAGAAAAATTACAACGCACCAGATCGTGATATGAGTTAATTTTAATTGAGATTGTGACACGTATCAAAATATTAATATAAAATATAAATTTTTTTTTTATACATTATTTATTTCTTAAATCAAATTGTAGTGTAATTAAAATGAAATAATAGTCTAAAAAAAAAATAAGACATATTGATAAAAAAATTAAAAGGAAATAGTAAATCAAAAAGACTAAAAAACAAAAAATAAGATAAATTATTTCTAATTGTAGTGTAACTAAAAGGAAATAATAGTCAAAAAAAAGAAAAAAAGACATATTTTTAAAAACTTAAAAGGAAATAGTAAATCAAAAATACTAAAAAACGGAAAATAAGACAAATTATTTCTAATTTCTAAAAGTATTAGTGTAACACATGAAAAAATTGATATTCATGAGATTACGACATGTGTCAAAATTTTAATTTTGATATATTTTTTATAATAATTTTTAATTTCTTTACTAATATGTTTTGTTAATTTTCTTACTATTTGTTTAATAGTAATGACATATATAGACATAAATTTGATTGAATGCATTATGCATATATTGTTTTGATATGAAAATTTTGGATATTATTGATTGACAAGGAATGCATGGAGTAAAAATATGGTTTTAATATGATGAAAAAAGTAGATGAGTTGTATTGCAAGATGAAATACGTGGAGTTGAAATCCAGTTTGAAAAAAAAG
This sequence comes from Pseudoturritis turrita, assembly GCA_900406555.1. Lineage (NCBI taxonomy): Eukaryota > Viridiplantae > Streptophyta > Magnoliopsida > Brassicales > Brassicaceae > Pseudoturritis > Pseudoturritis turrita. Next base: position 2,738 of record OVBL01000460.1, on the reverse strand, counting down.
TTACTAATCAACATCCAAAATAAGTATGCGAGTAATCAATCAAAATCGAAATATTTACACCAACAAGATTGAACATATATTTTTTACATTTTCATAAATTTTATCTTTATTAAATTTAATCGATTACTGACAACGAGTATTTTACTTTGCTTTTTATCATTTATAAATAAGTTACAATTAAAACCTTGCGTATTACGCGGATTCTAATCTAGATTACTAAATAAAATATAGTAGACAAAAAGGAAGATATGACATATTATTTCCAATTTTTAAAAGTATTAGTGTAATACACGACAAATTTGCTATTCATGAGATTACGACATATGTCAAAATTTTAATATAATTTTTCATATATTTCTTAATATATTTTTTTTCTTTACTAATTTTGTGATTCTTTTTTAACTATTTGTTTAATACTAATGATACTTTATTATATAAAGTAGGATGTGCTAAACGTCTGCAAAATTATAATTCACTAGATTGCGACACATGTCATTGTTAATTTAGATTGTGACACGTGTCAATATAAATAATATAAAATGTAAATTTTCCTTATCTACATTATTTATTTCCTAAATCAAATTGTAGTGTAACTAAAAGCAAATAATAAGGCAAATGAAAATAAAAATAAGACATATTACTAGACAATTAAAAGAAAATAGTAAATCAAAAGACTCAAAAAAAAAGATATGACATATTATTTCCAATTTCTTATATTATTAGTGTACTACATGACACATTTGCTAATCATGAGATTACGACATATGTCAAAATTTTAATATAATTTTCCATATAATTTTGTTATATATTTTTATTTTTTTACTAAATATGTGACAAGATACTTTAATACTAGTATTTTTTTATTGACTATTTCTTGGTCTATGGAGAATTTATTATTACCCAATTGTCGTTTTTATAACATTATTTCAAGTTTTTACTTATTTCTTACATTCATTTGGTGTGTTACAGTATATTTTTCCAACCGGTATATTGTAGATAGAAATAAAACTGAAGCTTTTTCTATTGACTATTTTCACCCTCAATTCATTCATGGAACCAATTTATAATTTTACCCCTACACGCGGCAATTCAAGGCAAAGGTTTCATAATGAAAGACATCAGAATCTTAAACACCGCCGGAGCAGCGAAGCACCAGGCGGTGGCATTCCGATCAGGATCCGATCTCTCCGTCTACTACCAATGCTCATTCGACAGCTACCAAGATACTCTTTATCCTCACTCCAACCGCCAATTCTACCGTAACTGCGATGTCACCGGAACAGTCGATTTCATATTCGAAAACGCCGCCATCGTTTTCCAAGGCTGCAATATCCAGCCGCGTCAGCCGCTTGCGAACCAGGGCAACATGTTAGAATCGAACCTATTAAAGAAGAAATAGAAGATAAAGAAGATAAGAGAAGCAGAGTGAAAACGAAGATTAAGGGTACTCCTGACTTTCATGAGAAGGAAATCAAGATCCAAAGGCAGAAGAGCTGTGAATTGGAAGGAGAAGACACAAAGAGAATCGGAGAAAAGTGGCTAAGTGTCGATTATATGAAGAGAGACGAGAGCCTTCAGCTGAGAAGGAGGATTGAATATTAAGTACAATAATTTCCAATGCTATGTTATTTAATGAAAACAAGAGATGTAGTCGTGTTTAAAGGAACCCATTTATTAGGGTTTCCCTTGTCTTATGAAAGACATTATCAGACATTTCCTAATCTTCAATCTATCGTCTTCTTCTTCGTTTTCACTCTGCTTCTCTTCTCTTCTTTATCTTTTGTTTCTTCTTTGATAGGTTCGATTCTATCATTTGGTGCTTTCATTAAGAGTAAACGATGGCCCTTTACCAGTAGCGGCGGTCGTTTCCGATTCCAGATCTGGATCTTATGAACTCGAGACTCGAAGCTCTGAGGTGTCACCGCAAAACGAAACGCTTGAGCAGAGAGTAGAAAGGATGGAAAAGGGTATGCAGTGGATGCAAGAAGCTCTGAGCAAACTGCTGCGAGCTCAAATCTACGGCGAGGATGGAGAAGCTATGCCAATGAGCTTTGCGAGTCCCAAAACCGGAGAAAACGTGCAAACCCCTATCACGCCAGTGACTGGATTGTTGCGTAAAAGGAGCGAAGGGATTTTCCATGTGGAGGCCAAAACTCTCACAACTAATTTTTGTTAGGACTTTTAAGGGAACGAAAACTTCTAAGTGTTGATTGCAGAAAAAGATCCAAAGATTGTTTTTATTGCTGTTAATGAAAGTTTTTAGAATACAAGATTTGTTTGTATGAAATCTATTGCTCTCTCTCAATTTTTTATGTCCCCTTTCTTTCGAATGCTCTCTCTTTCTTTTATAAGCTTCCGATCCAACCGTCTCAACGAGGATACCGAAAATTTTCCCTTTTCTTTGGAGGTCCATTATTTCCTTTTCCTCCTCGGATTTGCAATCCTCCTTTTCCTTTTGACCGACTTCAGTAAACACGATGTACTTGGTTACTCCGAAACTCGCCTCGGCCCACATTGCTTTGCCGTGACTGCCTCGGTCCATTGCGACTTTACTTCGGCCCATAGAGAGGCAATTGCCTCGGTATTTGGTCATTCTTGCCTCGGGGCATGCTGTTGGCTGACTCGGCAAATATTGTCGTTTGCCTCGGCGCGTGCTGTTAGCTGCCTCGGCAAATGCTGTTGTTTGCCTCGGCGCGTGCTGTTAGCTGCCTCGGCGAATGATGTCGTTTGCCTCGGTG